>BPLQ01000191.1:0-600000 GCA_021605075.1 Caerostris darwini
TTTCACATACTGTAAAATTCTGTTAATTGGAATATTTAAATATAGTTATGAAAAATATTTATCTTAACTGCACTGGTGAAAATGAAATCCCATCACATAAACAACAAATTTGTTTAGAAGAATGACATTTACGCAAAGCATTTGTTTAGGTGGCACATATATGTTTGATTCAAGTTTCAAAGTCATTGGTTAAATGTAGTGTGTGTAAAGAGCCTGTTTAAAAATATTAAATGGTTGTGTCAAACATAACCGCTATAGTCTCCATCATTTTGAATGTAATTATGCAAATGTGAAGCAGAGATTAGTAATGTTGTCAAATGGAAGTATTAGTAAAAAGTATTACAGAAGTAAAGTAAAGTAAAAATAAGTAAAAGAGAAAGTATTAAAGTTATTAGTAATGTTGTTAGATGAAATTTCTTTTATGTTCCATGTTTATTGTACTGGTTTTGATAGCAGTAGCAAAAGGAAGGTTCTTTTTTCTAGAAAGACCATTGTATAGTAGCATATGGGCCAATTACTGAAAGTGACTATCTTCGCCGCATGGCTGTAGTGCATCATACTTCAAGTGTACCAGACTGACACAGCACACGGTAACAAATCAATTTTATTGATCTATCGAGTCAATCGACAGGCACCCTATAATATTAATGCCATCTGCGACTTAAGTGGTGTCAGTCAAACTATTTATTATTAGAGGGCAGTGTGGATATCTGCTGTGTTTCAGTATCTCTAACCACAAGTGAGGAGGGCAGTATGTTGACAAAGGAGACCAGAGAGAGCTTGAAATTGTTTGAGGCGTGCGAGATTACCTCGACACCAGGATTTATGATTTCCCGGCAGCAATTTCCTATTATAATACTCGTTTCGTTACCACGCAACTTGATAAAAAATTTGTACGCCAAGCTGAGACTGAACTGCAGTTATCATTTTTGATTACGATTCCTGATTCGTTTTACAACAGGATAGCATTTGTTCCCCATACCACTGCTGTCGTCCAACGTATTCTACAGAGTGTCAACAAGTTGCATTGGCCTGTCAGATAACCAGATATGGGACATTATTGAATGATAAATCCATCTTAATCCACAACCTGCACAGACCGTTGCTGATTTAATTGGCCAAGTGCAACAAGCAACAACTTCATCAGACAAAATGCCATATGGCACCTGTACGACACATCGCATTCCAAATCATGGAGACTACAGCAGTTATTTGCCGTAGTCTCCGTAATAGTATAAGTAGTTAGTTATAGGTTATTAATGGCTATTTAAGGAACTACAGCAAACCTCTATAGTTCATTAACAATAGCAGTAATTATTATTATTATTTCAGTGACTATTAGTGCAAAGTTGTTATTTATGTACAATGGTTACTGGTGGAACTACAGTTGTTCCATTTATCATTTGAAATGAATTTTCTCACATATATTTTAACTTATGACCCTGTAATTTTAATCAAATAAATATGTTACCTAGACAAATGCATTATCTAAATTGCTTTTTTGTGTTGAGATTTCATGTTTCTATAACATAAGAGAAAAATATTTCTTCTTTTTGTCGATAGATAGCTTTTCGTCCATTAAATAAATAACTTTCAATGTATTTTCAATGGAATACTTATTTACATTCTAACAAATGCATCCATGTGTCACCAGCAAAAGAAATTGCTCTTTGTAAACACGTGATGGTACCATTCATTACTTTCTGTAACTTAACCGGATGTATGACTGAATACATATTCAATATGATTCGATTCAGTATGATTTCGCTGAATACATATTCAAATTAGAGTCAGAAAATTCAAGGTGTCAAACTAACAGTTCATTACTTACTTTTCCTCTTATTAACACAAAACCAAAATTTCCACTGTGCTGTTTTCATTAGTGGATAGAGTACTATTTACGAAGTTGTTCAACCTAAAATAGCCTGGAAAAGGCCAAGAAAAGTTTAAACGTATAATAGAACGGGAAAATGCAAATTCTAATTACTTCTTCATGACTGCTGTCCCTTGCGAGATATTTAGATAAAACAGTCAATTTTTTCATCATCTTCGTTGTGACTTCATAGAGGCTGATTTTCTATTGTTCTTTTTAATAATAAAATTTTTATTAATATAATTTTTTTTATTCATATTTTGTTCTCTCTTCAAATTTGCTTTTTAAACATGTAGTCGCTAATTAGTGTGAATCTAACTTTTTTTGTCTATTGAATCCCATTCACCTTTTTTAAAACTATCAATCTCAATAGAAGTACTTAAAAAGTATTGCCAAAATGTATTAGAATATATTACCCATAAAATGATCTCGCTTTATAACAGTTGTGTTATAGCTATAATGTGTGACTTGAAATCTGCACTATTGAAATATTTTTTGAAGTAAAGTTTATCCAAAAAAACATTTCAATGGCATTTGGTAATTAAGGGATAATTTATGCTGTAATAAAAATGTATGCATATATCGTAGTAGGAATATGAGCATATACTATATTTTGAGTAGGAAATCATGTAGATGCCCGGGTGTATTTTACTGCTGCGACATCTCTCCCTACTGGCATTAAAGTATTTAGAGAAATAGCTACTTTATATGGGTTTTTTCGTTATTATGTATTTGTATTCTTGTCTACTTTAAAAAGGTGTAACTGGGGTATTTTTTTTCCCTAATCTTTCTTTTTTTTTATTACATGACACCGGCTATGTAGTGCGTCATTTTTATTATGTTTTAACTGTAGTGATAATGAAAAATGGGGCCTGATGGCAGATTCCTAGAACTCTGGTGCTTGGGGCCACAGGTTTTAAGTTCCGGTACAACGTGACATGGATGCTTGTAATGGTTCGGAATTCATTTTAAACCATAAGTCCCGATCTAATATGACTGTAGAGTGTTGGACATAAGGCTGACAACACTTTCCCATAAAAATTAAACAACTTCTATTTCGGAATCTGCCAGTAGGCAGATGGCTCACTCTGAGGCTGCTGCGCCAATGAAGAAGAATTTTAGAACTACTAGTTAAAAAATTTTACTTTTCATCAAATACATTTTCAAATGCTTTCTATCTGATGAAAATGTAAAATTTTATTTAATTCATATATACTTTACATATATACATATATATATATGAATTAAATAACTTCTATTAGTTAGAAATTAGAAGAAAATGTTTAATTGGCTTAAGTATTGATAATTAAAAGGATGTTGTTTAAAGAACAAGTTAAATAATTTCAACAAACTATCACAATGTGTTAATTTGAATTGGAGCATACACAATATATTTTTTATTATAATTATTAGTTATATTCGTTTGCATGTTAGCATTATAGATACAGTTACGATTTGGTAGCTAAAATTATGCATTACGATACGTTAAAATTGATATGTTAAAACTATTTTTATCGATGTATTCCCTTTCAAAATCTGGTGTCATTAAACAGTGTACGTTATCAAAACAGTTTAAAATTTCAATCTAGGGCCTGATGGCCGAATAACCACTGCTCTGCGGCTCGGTGCCACAGGTTTCAGGTTCTAGACCCGGCGGTGTCATGGCTGTTTGTAAGGGTTCGGAATTCCCTTTAAGCTGTAGGTCCTAGTCTAATATGATTGTAGAGCATAGTGCTGACAATCTTACCTCTTAAAAAATCAGCGTCATGCAGCCAAGTCAGATTTCTACCTACGAGTGCTCCATCACATCAATGCTTCCCTCCTTCCATGAGACCACACGGATTCATGGACTTGGTCTAGATATTACTGTCAACCAAGTGGGATAAGAAACAACAAAACTTCGATCGAACGTTGGAAAAATAAAGGAAATCAGTAACTAATCTATCTGCAAGCACATTAGCAAGAATTTTTTTCTTAGGATGTCCTTCCCCCCGCACCTTTTAGACGTTAACACGTCCTTAACAAAATTACTTAGATCGATAGGTCGAGAAGTTCTGTGATTTTGCTTTTTGGCAACGTAAAAATCAATTAAGGTAATCAATCAGCTGGTTAAAACACAGCGACAACTGCCACGATGAATTGAAGTGATTTCTTTGGGGTAAAAAAGTTCTTCCATTCGTAAAAAAATTAAGCAATGTGTGATAAAGTTACTGTGATGCATTCAAGATGTTTCGTATCATTATTCTGTATTTACTGATTTGTAATATTATTTATATTTACTAATTTGTAGTATTATTTGTATTTACTAAAAGGCTAATTTGACGCCTGGTGGCTGAGTGTCTGGCCCTCAGTGTCGAGTTAGGTCCGTGCCATGGATGTTTGTAGTGGTTCGGAATCCACATTAAGCCGTAGATCCTGGTCTAATATGACTGTAGATCGTTGGGCATAAGTCTGAAAACCCTACCCATAAAAGTCAGCAAAACGGAGCCGAGTCAGACTTCTGCCATCGGATGCTCCATCACAACAGAAGCTACCCTCACCTTCCTTTTTTCCATAAGAACACACGAATTCATGGGCTTATACTCTAGATGTTGCTATCAACCATGTGGTATAAGAAACATGCATACAAAAATAATTTGGAATTCATTCTGGTTGGACTTCATTTTAAATCGTGGATCCAGTCTTATATGACTGTTGAGCGTAGGGCTGACAACCCTATCTCTTAAACAGAAAACATCTCATGTTTCGGAATGCGAAAGTATGCAGACGGCCTTAGCGCACCATGGGTTTGTTGCGCCATTGAAGAAACAGTTTATTCGCCCCCCCATATTTATGCATCAAAATTCTCAATTGGTTACAATATTGCATATTTGATACAACCTTTAAAGGGGAAAAAAAACATTATCCAGACATAAATAAATAATAGAATCTCAAAATTATCTAAATATTTAAACTAAATAAATGGTCGAATTAAACTCATTACTTCTCAAATTAAATAACAATCCTTTTAACGGTGAGATTTAATGATAGCCAGACATTTAAAAAAAAAATTGAAATGTAATTTACATTGTGGGGAAAAAAAAGCAACAAAATAGCTTAACTATTGTAAAGAATCGCAAAGATTTGGTGTTGTATTTATACAATTTTGGTATTGGAAGTCAGGTTACATGTACGCCATTTTTGCCTTTCAGAACCATTCATAATCTTAAAATGTGATTTACAGAATTTTGATTTTCTTATTTGCACTTTGCTTTTTCAGATTCATAAATTTCGAAAATTTTATCTGATGCAAAAAAAAAAAAAAATAAATAAAAAAAAAAAAAAAAAAAAAAAAAAAAAAAAAAAAAAAAAAAAAAAGGTATTTAATAACAAAAACCATTTATTTGAACCGTAAATTCACTTAAGAAAGAATAAAAAAAATAAATAAGAAATTCATTTTAATTAATATCTGATGTGCTGCTAGCAAATCTAAGATATAAAGTATTTCAAGGATATTTTGGCTTTGATAAATATCTTTCGATTTCTTTTTTTTCCGCCTCACCTTCGACAAACTATTATGGATTTATTTTTGCACTTTTTATTCGTTCGAAGATTCTTATTTTTACTCGAGGCAGTCATTTTTTTCCTTCTTCCAGAACTGACTCGCTTGTTTGGTTTTACAATTCGGTTTCCAAACGGAAAAAGGAGGGAAAAAATAAAGAACAGAGCGTTAATAAAACAAAAGGAAAATATTTTTCGACGAAGTTCAGTTGCTCCACTGACAAGGTTCTCCCTCGAATTCTTCTGCCATTACGGAGCAATTAATTTCTCTCCAAATGTTTTGGAGGATCGCTCGGGGGAGTTAATGAAGTGAGCAATTTCTTTTTTTTTTTTTTTTTTTTTTTTGTCCGGGAGTTGAGATGTCTGGAATTTTCGTGGTGATTTTCAGTAACCGTTTGTTTCGATTGAATAGCTTCGAGTGGCCCTGTGAAAAAGGATCTCGTTTCGAAAAAAAAAAAAAAAAAAAAAAATCGTTTAAACTCATTGTCATGTTACCGATATTTTTGTTGGGTCACAAATTTGTATTCTATTTTAAAATTATTGGATCTTTTGAAAAAAATAATTAAGGTATTAATCTTAACTTATAGAGGGCCTGAATGGCCGAGTGGCTAACGCTCTGGCGCTCGGTACTACAGGTTTCGGGTTCGAGTCCCGGCGGTGCCATGGATGTTTGTAGTGGTTCGGAATCCATTTTAAACTGTAGGTCCCGGTCTAATAGGATCGTAGAGCGTTGCGGGGGCATTGTTACTCCGCGTCCGTGGCTTATCTTCAAGTGACACGCGCCCCCTAGGTAATGCAAAGTGAGTACGTCTGTGCAGCGCTTGCCTTAAGGCATCCAAGACCAAGCTGTCTAAGTGTTGCCAGCTGCATTAGAACAACAACAACAACAAAAAAATCTTAATTTATATATCTATCTATGTGTATGTTTCGTGGTTGGAAAAATATTCGTATTCGATATTATTTTTTAAGTTGTTGCAGTATCTGACGTTTCGATCCCGTCTTCTGACCGTAATTCTCCACTTCCCTGATGGCCAATTGTCATTGGTACCACAGGCTTCAGGTTCGAATCCTTTCGGTGGCATGGATGCTTGTTAGTTGTCCGGAGTTCAAGTTAAATAGGAGGTCGCGGTCGAATTTAAAGTGTGCAAAAAGTAACCGTAGAGCGACAAAATACACCCCTCAGTTATGTATTAAAATACAAAAATGGTTACAACATTTCATATTTGATACAAATTTTAAGCAAAAATATTATCCAGGCATAAGTGAATAATAAAACTACAGAATTATCTGAATATGTAAGCTAAATAAATGGTCCCTGACACATTTGTCAAATTAAAGCACAGTCATTTTAACGGTGATTTATAATGATAGCGATGGTTTTTTTGATATAAACTTTGACATAACATTTTGGGCAAAAAAATGGAAAGATAATTAACTATTGTAAAGAATCACAAAGATTTGATTCTGCATTTTTTTAAATTTTGGTTTTGGAAGTCACCATGTACATTTGCCATTTTTGCCTTTCAGAATCATTCATAATCTGTGTTGTTGTTGTTTCTTATCCCACTTGGCTGGCCTAGCCCACGAGCCCATACGTTCTCATGATTGAAGGGGAAGGAAGCAGCTTCTGTTGTGATGGAGCACCCGTAGGTAGAAGCCTGACTTTTGCTCCGTGACGCTCTTACAGTCATAGGAGACCGGGACCTACGGCTTAAAGTGGATTCCGAACCACTACAAACATCCATGACACCGCCGGGATTCGAACCCAAAACCTGTGGCACCGAGCGTCAGAGCGCTAGACACTCGGCCATTCAGGTCCCAAATTTGCCAACGGCACGCGGTGTTCCCAGGTGGTCACCCACCCAAGTACTGACCGCGTCCAATGATGCTTGACTTCGGTGATCTAACGAGAACCGGTATATTCAGCATGGTACGGCCGTTGGCTATTCATAATCTTTAAAAGTGATTTGCAGCATTATGGTATTCTTATTCGCCCTTTCCTTTTTCTAATTCGAAAATTTCATAATTTTTATGCGATGCCAAAAAAAGCAATGGAATTTAATAACAAAAACCATTTATTTACCCCTTAAACTCACTTAAGAAACTAGAATAAAAAATAAATAAGAAATTCAGTTTTAATTAATATCTGACGTGCAGCTAGCAAATCTGTGTTATAAATTACTTAAAGGATCTTTTGGCTTTGATAAATATCTTTCGATTTCTTTTTTTTTTCAGCCTCACCTTCAACAAACTATTATGGATTTATTTTTGCACTTTTTATTCGTTCGAAGATTCTTATTTTTACTTCAGGCAGTCAGTTTTCCTTTCTTCCAGAACTGACTCGCTTGTTTGGTTTTACAATTCGGTTTCCAAACGGAAAAAGGAGGGAAAAATTAAAGAACAGAGCGTTAATAAAACAAAAGTAAAACATTTTTCGATGAAGTTCAGTTGCTCCACTGACAAGGTTCTCCCTCGAATTCTTCTGCCATTACGGAGCAATTAATTTTTCTCTCAAATGTTTTAGAGGATCTCTCGGGGGAGTTAATGAAGTGAGCAATTTCTTTTTTTTTTTTTTTCTCCGGGAGTTGAGATGTTTGGAATTTTCGTGGTGATTTTCAGCAACCGTTTGTTTCGATTGAATAGCTTCGAGTGGCCCAGTGAAAACGTTCTCATTTCGAAAGAAAAAAAAATGTTACCGATATTTTTGTTGGGTCACAAATGTGTATTTTATTTTTAAATTATTGGCCCTTTTGAAAAAAAAATTAAGATACTAATCTTGTTGTTTCTTATTTTACTTGGTAGACGGCAACATCTAGACCATGCAAAAGAACCCATGTGGTTTTATGGTTGAAGGAAAAGGGGTAGCTTCTGTTGTGATGGAGCACCCGTAAGTAGAATTCTGACTTGGTTCTGTGATGCTGGAATTTTTATGGGGTACGGTTGTCACCCTACGGTCATATTAGACCTTGACCTACGATTTAAAGTAGATTTTGGACCACTACAAACATCCATGGCACCACCTTGACTCGAACCCTATGGCACCGAGCGCTAGTCACTCGATCATCAGGCACAATTATTTGAATATTTTAACTAAAAAATGGTCCTTGACAGGTTTCTCAAATTAAATCACAATAATTTTAATGATGGCGAGTTTTTTTTTTTTTTTTTTTTTTTTTTTTTTTTTTTTAAATGTTAAATGCAAATTAAATTGTGGGGCAAATAAAACCAGAAAGGTAATAAAGAATCGCAAAGATTTGATTGAGCATTTTTAAAATTTAGATGTTGAAATTCAGCTTGTACATTCACTATTTTTGCCTTCTAGAACCATTCATAATCTTTATAAGTGATTTACAACAGTATGCTTTTCTTATTCACACTTTCCTTTTTCTAATTTCTAAATTTCAAAAATTTCATATTAAGCCAAAAAAAAAAAAAAAAAAAAAAAGAATGGAATTTAATAATAAAAACCACTTATTTGCACCGTAAATTCACTTAAGAGACTGCAAGGGAAAAAAAATTCACTTTAATTAGTGTCTGATATGCAGCCAGCAAATCTAAGTTATAAAGTACTTAAAGGATCCTTTGGTTTTTGATAAATATCTTTCGATTTCCTTTTTTTTCCGCCTCACCTTCAACAAACTATTATGGATTTATTTTTGCACTTTTTATTCGTTCGAAGATTCTTATTTTTACTTGAGGCAGTCATTTTTTTTTCTTCTTCCAGAACTGACTCGCTTGTTTGGTTTTACAATTCGGTTTCCAAACGGAAAAAGGAGGGAAAAAATAAAGAACGGAGCGTTAATAAAACAAAAGGAAAATATTTTTCGACGAAGTTCAGTTGCTCCACTGACAAGGTTCTCCCTCGAACTCTTCTGCCATTACGGAGCAATTAATTTCTCTCCAAATGTTTTGGAGGATCGCTCGGGGGAGTTAATGAAGTGAGCAATTCTTTTTTTTTTTTTGTCCGGGAGTTGAGATGTCTGGAATTTTCGTGGTGATTTTCAGCAACCGTTTGTGTCGATTGAATAGCTTCGAGTGGCTCAGTGAAAAAAAAAAATCATTTAATTTCATTGTCATGTTAGCAATACTTTTGTTGGAACACAAATTTGTGTTTTATTTTTAAATTATTGGACCTTTGTAAAAAAATTAAGATACTAATCTTAATAGTTATGTATATATTTCTTAAATTTTGTGTATGTGCCGCCTTTTGCATTGCCTCAATTTTCATCAAAATTTCTGTAAAATTGACATGGATACTTTTAATATAAAACTTAGATCACCGAAAGAAAATTTCGAAATTGGAATAATATCCGTTAAAAACATACCCAATTTGGTATAAATTACGCCAATTTGGTGGCCGTATCTGACAAATTCGTATTTGACAAATTTTTCATGATTGATATTATTTTTTTATGCTGTTGTGCTTATATGAGGTTTAACCCCTTTTTCTGACCGTAATTCTCCACTTCCCGTCTCCGGATATTCGAAATTCGTAGCCATTCTAGTGCCTAGCCAGTATGATGCTGGAAGAAATAATTCCGTGAACTTCACACTGGTTCTCATTATTAAATTTTCAGTGCCGCCTAAGAAAAAAAAAAAAACCCTATGCAATCTGTTCTGGGAGGCAAAAATGGCGAATGTATAAGCTGACTTGCAACAGCAAAAGTTTAAAAATACAACATCAAATCTTTATTATTCTTTACATAGAATTGCCTGAAAATGAAGAGCAGTGCGTAAAAACATATTATGCTTGAAATTTGACAACTTTGCTGCAATTTGTTTTAGGCTATACTGGTTTTTATTGCTAAATTTGTAATGACACCTAAAAAAAGAAAACATGCAGTCAGACTCGAATTAACTCAAAACGAAGAACAGCGCGTAAATATATAGGAAATGAGGAAATAAATATCAGAAAATTGGAATGCTTCTAATAGGTCATGAATGGCCATTGCTATGTATGCTACCTTGAACAGACGTAAAAGAGTTAATCAATTTTATTTTCTGATTTTTTTTTTCGCGCGATGCGGAACATATATATATATTAATCAACAAATTCATTTATCAGTTTCTAATATAAAAGCTGATACATGATTCTATAATTTAATAGCTTGATACATCTCCTATTATTTATATCTTAAAATATTACTGCATTTAATAATAGTACAGTATATTTTATCACTGTGGCTCAGTGGCAACGTATGCAGCTAACGTGCCAGCTCGAATCTGCTGGTGGCATTTCTGTAGTCACTGCTTGAGGCGAATGAGGAGTTATGAGATTGCGGGCGAAGAATGAGAAGATTGAATGGCGATTGTGACAATGTGTGTAAAGCACCTCGTATCTTTAATCAGGCTATCTGATGGGAGTTGTCTGGTTTTCCTACTATACGGGATAGTTACTCTTAATTTTTTTCCGGGTTTTCTCACATGCGGGGTAGTTAACCCTAAAAGTCCTTCCAGAAGACACATTGTCCTCCCTTCAACAACCATCGGTGGATATTCGTGGTATTGGTTCGATGTCCCACCCTCACCTAACTGGTAGGGGTCTACACATGTGATATATAGAGAAAATAAAAGCAAAATAAAAACGGCTTCCAATCACTCCTCGTTTGCATTCGTCTGCGATGAATCCCAAATGAAGAGCTAGATGCATTGAATTCGTAAGTTGCAATGGCTGAGTCGAAAACCAACAAACAGCGAGAGGGTGTAAGTATGCGGGCGGGCGATCAGTCCAAGTGCTTAAGAGAACCCATTTCTTAGCGAAATGACCTTGGGCCAAAAGAGAACCTCCTTTGATTGGCTGGAGGCGATGAATTTCTCTTTCCTCACCCCCACCTCCGCAAGGGGCATTCGGTAACAATAATAAATGTCGCCATTGTCACCCGCGGAGAAAGAAATCCTGGGATAAAAGTATAAAAAATGGCGCAGGTTCTTAAGTTCGATGTTCACACGTGGAGTGATAAATCTCTTCTTTGGAATGGGTCACGTGACCAGAATGCCGGCCGTTCGGGTCTTTTTCTTTTTTCTTCTTCTTTTTTTGATCTCTTTCCTCTATTTCCTTTGTTTATCGTTCTGAACGTCTCTCTCTTTTTTTCTGAGTTCGTCGAGTAGGTTTTACTTTCAACGTGTAATCGGTGCTTCAAATCTTTTTAATTTTTAAAAAAATAATAATAAATGAAATAAAATAAAAATTTGTTTTTCGAATGAACTCGTTTATATTACATATCCATTATTGTTTGAGTGATTAGGGCAGTATGTCGTGAAAACAATCATATTCGTCAAATGTGTGTAATAAAATAAAAATAATGCGTATAAAAAGATTTTCTACGGAAGATTTTCTTTTTTCAATGGAAATATATTTTGTTTTATTTTAAATGTTATTTTAAGAAATTAAAAAAAAAATGATAATAAATAAAATAATAAAATAATGTGTTTCGAATGAACACGTTTATATTACATATCCATTATTATTTGAGTGATTAGGGCAGTATGTTGCGAAAACAATTCAAAAAGAAAGTGTTGAAAAAGATGAGAAATAATTGACTTTTTAAACAGAAAAATGTTTAGTTTTTTTTTAAATGTTATTTTAAGAAATTTAAAAAAAAAATGATAATAAATAAAATAAAATAATAAAATAATGTGTTTCGAATGAACTTGTTTATATTACATATCCATTATTGTTTGAGTGATTAGGGCAGTATATTGTGAAAACAATTTTAAAAGAAAGTGTAGAAAAAGAGGTGAAATAATTATATTATTTATCCAAATAGGAGATAAAGTACGGATACATAAATTTCTGTTTTATTTTTAAAAGAAATGTAGTAAAAGTATTTATGTTTTTTAAAATATGATTTGTTGCTTGTTCACTGCTGTACATTTGTTTATTTAGAATTAACATTAACTTTTTTCTTTCTATTTCAGGTAAGTACGCTCTGCAGTCTTCATTCTTTCATTAAAATATTCATCAACCAGACGGGGTGAGTCGCCGATGTATGCACGTTATCATTTAGATTTACTCTCTTTTCCTCGAAAAATAGGTAATTATAAAAATACATTTCTACAGCATTCTTACAACCTTCTACAGCATAAATTACATTTAAATATTTAATCTCTTAAGTAATAGCACCTAGTCTAACAGTACAACTAAATTAGAGGTTGTAGTGTTAGACTAGGTGCCTAACTCACCAGATCTCCATCCGATAGAACACATTTGGGATGTCCTGGGACAGCAGCTCAGAGTTCAAAGACCACCAATTCGCAATATCTCTGATTTGCGTGACCGTTGCTTAAACATCTGGTACAATCTGTCTCCGGCCATCTACCAAGGACTTGTGGCATCCATGCCAAGGAGGGTTGAAGCTGTGTTGAGCGCCAAAGGTGGGCCAACTCGTTATTGACAGGTGGTCATAATGTTTTGGTTCTTGAGTGTATATAGTGTAGAGCCAGCTGGCGATAAGTTGCCAAATGTAAATAAATAAGAAACCAAATGTAAGTTGCTGGTTTCTTGTACTGTTTACAATTCACTTAATTTCCAATCGCAATCCGTTACTTGGTGCACTTTGGCGAAAAGTTTTTTTGGTGTCAAATTCCAACGGCCCCTATTGTGCGATTTTCGCAACGTCTTCTACCCTTTAAATACAATAGGAAAAAAATATATTAAAACGTAATAGAAAGATCTGAAAGTAAAAATCAGCAAAAATTTTTTTTAAAAATTGCTCTTTGTGTTGTTTCAAAACCAGGAGCATTGTAACAACACAAAGAGCAAAATCTAAACATCAGTTTAAAAGGAAACTGCTGTTGCCAAAAACTTTTAGATAAATACATTGAAATAAAACAGTGACTTGTACAATGAGCAAATTTCAAATAAATCTTTAATTTCCTAAGTTTATAATAAATAATAAAAAAAGTAACTTCGAAAAAATTTAACTTCGGGTATGCTTATTGGTCTTGAATCATAATTCCAGTTTAAAAAAGTGTTACAAGTTTATATTAAAATCACTGTAATTTCGCTTCTATTCATTGTAAATTAAAAATAACGATAGTTTTGGAAAGCAGAATAACTAAGTTTTAATTTTAAAATTAAAAAAAATTACGAAATTTTGTCAAAATTCACTTTTTAAATGCAGTCACATACCTTAAATTTCCATTATTGACTTGCCTTCATTTTATTGAAAGTATGTTTGTTCCACCTCTATTTTGCATTAAACTATTCAATAGTCGCAAAATCGCAATTAATGTTCTTTTTAGAGAAAATTAGTAATTTGATTTAGTAAAATTAGTAAGTTAGAGTCTTTCCTACAACTTTTTAAAAAAAGATCGTTTAGAAATATGTAAAAACTGCTAATTAAGAAGTATAGAGTTTAATTAATTTCTTAATTTATTGTTAATTCAGTGAGTAAATTGATATTTGTTGGAACGATTTTTAAAGAAATTATTTCTGGATTCTTGCCTACTGCAATCCAATAACAATTGTTGTGAAATTGTTTTAAATTTAAAATTCAGAAACAAACTTTTTTATAGTTAATAATGATGCGCAAATTTAAATGACTAAAAAATATACTTGATAATCATTTGAAAAAGATACAGCACTTAAATTTCTCGAATATCTTAAATTGTTCCCTTGTTCTTTTCCTAAGTTAATAATTCTGTACCTTTTTTTATGAGTTGTTACTTTTAAAACAAAAGTTAACTCAAAGATAAAATAATTAATACAAAATAGTTAAATTAAAAAAACATTTCCTGGGAATAGTAAAAACAATTTTGAGCAATTTTCACTTTAAAAGAAAAAGTTATTTAAGAGCAATTATTGTACATTCATCGTTTTTAAAAAGTCAATAATGATCTTTTTAAAAAAAAAATAGAGAGAAAAAAAAAGAGAAAGCTTACCAAATTCACTCGATAAAAATAAATTTAATCTGAAATGGTCGACCGGAGACAATACAAACAATTTATTCTAAACTATTCTGGCGGTTTTATATGTATTTTCTCTTTTTATGCACACTATAAATAAAGAAATAGAAATTTTGCCACTTGAATGAATATTCGAAAAAAGTTTAATAGTTTTTCAAAACAATATGTAGTTTATTTTATTTATTTTCTTTTTTTATAAGTCTCTTAAATGCTTGTAAATTATTTAACTAATTTTTAAAGAAAAATATTTAAACGAAAGGCCTTAACTACGTGTGCTTATTTTTTAAATTCCCACTATTAGCTCACACTCTCCCTATATATATCTTGTTCAAATTTTCAATCGTTCATAAACTACTTTTTATTCATCCACTCAAGCTCAAATGCATTTTTTTAAACTTGTAGTGGATGACACTGGATGTTAATACAGTTTTTTTCAAATATTAATTCATTAATTAAATTTTATTAAATTTATGAAATATATTAATTTAATTTAAGGAAATAGAGTTTTAGCACTTTGTAATGAAAATTGAAATCAATAGGCAGTAGCTCAATCGGTAAAATACAAGAATTTCAGTATTTTTCACATGAAGATGAAGAATGCGAGTTCAATTCTTGCGAAAATCCAAATTTTTTTGATAAATTTTTGAAAATTTTTGCTTTAAGTAGACGTTTTATTCAAATGATTTTTGGGAGTGAGTTAGCAGTTGTAATTATTTAATAAAAAGCGAAATTATAATTATTTAATAAAAAATAATATTTTTCTTTGTTTGTAAAAATAAAAATAAAATTTTTCTTTGTTGACCTAAGTAGGAATTGACTTAAATTTTTTTTTTTTTTTACATTACTTGTTTTTATTAATTATATTTTAGATGATGTTTTAAACATAATTTTTTTATATAAAAAATAATGGTGTTTGATATTAACTCTAGGGGCTTCTTATTTTAACTATGCCGCAAGAGATGGATAAAATATATTATTGTATAAGAATTATATTTTCTTGGGCCATTACATTTGTAAGTAATAAAGTTATGTTTTTTATTATAAATTTCTTATTCGTAAATCTTTAAGGCAAATAGGTAAATAGTCTGAGTAACCGTTAAAATATTTTAATTTGGAAAAAAGAACATGCTTTATACGTTTACGTTTACACCAATAGCCGTCTGTTTTTCACGGCAAATTATGGATAGTTTTTTTTCTAGAGCGGAGTTTTTCGTTTTCTTAATAACTTTTTTTGTCCTTGACCACTTTCAACGATTCTTATTGGTTAATTTTTTCTAAATATTTTTCATTAATTTTTCTTATTGGTTTATTTATATTTCTTTTACGAACTATTCTTATTGATTTATTTAAATTTCTTTTACGAGTTATTCTTATTGGCTTATTTAAATTTCTTTTACGAGTTATTCTTATGGGTTTATTTAAATTTCTTTTCTTATTGGGTTATTTAAATTTCTTTCACTAATTATTCTTATTGGTTTATTTAAATTTCTTTCACTAATTATTCTTATTGGTTTATTTAAATTTCTTTCTCTAATTATTCTTATTGCTTTATTTAAATTTCTTTCCCTAATTAATCTTATTGGTTTATTTAAATTTCTTTCCTAATTATTCTTATTGTTTTATTTAAATTTCTTTCCTTAATTATTCTTATTGGTATATTTAAATTTCTTTCATTAACTATTCTTGTTGCTATATTTAAATTTCTTTCGCGCGCCTTTTTTTAAACATAATATTTAAATTTTTTTCAAAGTAACTAATTTAAATAATATAAAATTATTTTAAAAGATTGTCTGGGGAAATTATTATTCATTAGTAAAGTGGAAGTAAAAGTTAGTGAAAGTTTATATGAGAAAAGTGTATATAAGTAATAAGTATGAGTATATAGTAATAAATTTGATATTTAAGTGAAAATGAGATTTTACAAGAAAGGAAAAATTTCTGAAATTCTATAGAGTTTTATTTTTTACGATTGCTGTGATGAATTTTGTTTTTACATTAAATTAGACATTTTATGGGTAACCTTTATACTGGCGCAATCGACTATTATTATTAATATTTTACTTTTTTTATATTTATTTTTGACAGAAATAATACTATTGTTCCCCGTGTTACGCTGTTCTTACTAGATCTAACAAAAATGAATAATTTCACATTTTCGAAATCTCTGCACTTCTGCCTACGAGATCATTTCCACAAAATATTTTCTTTTTATTGAATTTTTCTTTCAAAGATCGCCAACATTCCACTTCCACGCCAACGAAGACATCCAATTAGATTCGTTCATTAAAGATCTGCTTCAGAAGATACAGTTTCTCTTGGAGACCGTAATTAGAAGAGAGAAATCAAGACAGTCGACAACTGTGATTGATGTAATTAGGGAATGACTTCCTCTCCATTTCACCGACAATCCATCGACAACCCTTCTTTCTCTCTGGATCGTCTGCGAATTAGTGTTGCCATTAGCCTAAATAGGAGCTCAATCTCTGCATGAAACCGAACATTACACAAATAAAAAAAGATAGAAAGAAGAATGAAAGGAAGAAAAAAATAATCCAGGATTAGGAAACGGCAAATGAGGGAGGAAACCCGGTGACAAGCAGCTCAAATGCAGACGATATTCTGTGCTCTTTTCGCGCCAAAAAGAGACAGATGGCTCGAAACACAGCCATTAAGATTTTCGCCGTCTTAATGGCCGCCCTAAAATAGTTCTTTGGAATTCTCGATCTCATTACAACTTTTTATCAAAGATTTATTCAAATGCGCGCCTCTCTCGGCAGAGGACAGTGGAAGTAGTTAGGAGTGTGAAAGGAGTCCGAGTGTGTTGTTGAGGAACTTTCGGAAGAAGAACTTCCTTTAAATGTGAGAGCTTATTAAAAGTAACAAGATCGTTTGAAAACGATGATCATAACAATAAAAAAACCCTTGATTACCTCTCTGCGTGTTCCAAGTGCATTTTTGCTCAACTTCATCTGCAGTGGGAATTATACATCTTTTGTCATCATAATTTCAATTTTTAAAGAGCAGGAATTTATTCCAGAAATTGTCTTATCCATTAAGTCTATCCTTATGAGAAAGAAAATTTTCATAAAAATTACAGACATAATAACAATAATTAAAATATTTACCTTATCCATAAGAGAGAAAATTTTCAGTAGAATTATAGGCACAATTATTATTATTATTATTATTATATTTAACTCCATATAAATTTACAGTAATTGTCTACCAGTTCGAACTTTTATCACTCATATCAATGACTTTAATGGAATGGAAATGTTTTAGATGTGCTCACATGCAGTCACTGAAAATATAGGCTCATTCTTACATCACTTATCTATTACAATATTATAACATCATCATCAGTGGCGCAACAGCTCCATGGTGGGCCAAGGACATCTGCCGTCTTATGGATATTCTTTATATAGGTACAGCCGATTATTATTATTATTATTTATTTATTTATAATACTATTGTTCCCTATGTTACGCTGTTCTTACCAGTCCTAACAAAATTAAATGATTTCGCAATTTTGCAATCTCTACACGTCTGCCTGTGAATTGCGACGAAGTAATATCATGTTTTGTTTTTATTGAATTCTCCTTCAAAGATCGCCAACATTCTTCTTCCACGCCAACGAAAACATCCAATTAGATTCGTTCATTAAAGAACTGCTTCAGAAGATACAGTTTCTCTTGGAGACCGTAATTAGAAGAGAGAAATCAAGACAGTCCACAACTGTGATTGATGTAATTAGGGAATGTCTTCCTCTCCATTTCACCGACGACCCATCGACAACCCTTCTCTCCGGATCGTCTGCGAATTAGTGTTGCCATTAGCCAAAATAGAAGCTCAATCTCTGTATGAAACCGAACACTACACATAAAAAAAAAGAAGGAAGAAAGAAAGAAAGAAAAGACAGAATCCAGGATTAGGAAACGGCAAATGAGGGAGGAAAACCCAGTGACAAGCAGCTCAACTGCAGACGATATTCTGTGCTCTTTTCGCGTCAAAAAGAGACAGATGGCTCGAAACACAGCCATTAAGATTTTCTCCACTTAATGGCCGCCCTAAAATAGTTCTTTGGAATTCTCGATCTCATTACAACTTTTTATCAAAGGTTTATTCAAATGTGGGCCTCTTTCGGCAGAGGACAGTTGGGCGGAAGTAGTTAGGAGTGTGAAAGGAGTCCGAGTGTGTGTGGAGAAACTTTCGGAAGAAGAATTTCCTTTAAAAGTGAGAGATTATTAAAAGTAACAAGATGGTTTGAAAACGATGATCATAACAATAAAAAACATTGATTACCTCTCTGCTTGCTTCAAGTGCATTGTTGTTCAACTTCATTTGCAGTGAGAATTATATACTTTCTTTGTAACTATAATTTCAATTTTTAAAGAGCAAGAATTTATTCTACAAATTAAGTCTTATCCATCAGAAAGAAAATTTCCAAAAAGATAATAGTCATAATAATAATAACATTTAACAGCATATAAATTTATAGTAAATGTCTATCTGTTTGCTCTTTTTGCAAGAACCAGAATTTATACCAGAAATTAAGTCTTATCCATAAGAAAGAAAATTTCCAAAAAGAAGATTGCTGTGTTGCGTTTTCTTCTAGCATTAAATTCTGTATTTTATGGGTAACCGTAATATCGGCGCTGCCTATTATTATTATTATTTATTTATTTTTTAGCGGAAATAATACTATTGTTCCTTATGTTACGTTGTTCCTTACAAAATTAAAAAATTTCGCATTTTTGAAACTTTTGGACATCTACTTGTGAGATCATTTCCACAAAAGAGTGTCATGTTTTCTTTTTATTGAATTTTTCTTTCAAAGATCGTCAACATTCCTCTTCCACGCCAACGAAGACATCCAATTAGATTCGTTCATTAAAGATCTGCTTCAGAAGATACAGTTTCTCTTGGAGACCGTAATTAGAAGAGAGAAATCAAGACAGTCGACAGTAGGGAATGGCTTCCTCTCCATTTCACCGACGACCCATCGACAACCCTTCTTTCTCTCCGGATCGTCTGCGAATTAGTGTTGCCATTAGCCAAAATAGCAGCTTAAGCTCTGTACGAAACAGAACACTACACATAAAAAAAAAAAAAAAAAGAATGAAAGAAAAGAAAAAGAATCCTGGATTAGGAAACGGCAAATGAGGGAGGAAACCCGGTGACAAGCAGCTGAAGTGCAGATGATATTCTGCGCACTTTTCGCGCCAAAAAGAGACAGATGGCTCGAAACACAGCCATTAAGATTTTCGCCGTTTAATGGCCGCCCTAAAATAGTTCTTTGGAATTCTCGATCTCATTACAACTTTTTGTCAAAGATTTATTCAAATGCGGGCCTCTTTCGGCAGAGGACAGTTGGGAGGAAGTAGTTAGGAGTGTGAAAGGAGTCCGAGCGTGTGTGGAAAAAGTTTCGGATGAAGAACTTCCTTTAAAAGCCAGAGCTTATTAACAGTAACAAGTTCGTTTGAAAACGATGATCATAACAATAAAAAAAAACTTCATTACCTCTCTGCTTGCTTCAAGTGCATTTTTGCTCAACTTCAGATGCAATGAGAATAATGTACTTTCTTTGTAAACATAATTTCAATTTTTAAAGAGCAACATTTATTCTAGAAATTAAGTCTTATCCATTAAGTCTATCCTTATAAGAAAGAAAATTTTCATAAAAATTATAGACATAATAACTATAATTATAATATTTAACTCCATATAAATTTACAGTAATTGTCTTTTACATTTTTTGCAAGTGCAGGAATTATTCTAAAAATTAAGTCTTATTCATGAGAAAGAAAATTTCCAGAAAAATTATACGTATAATAATAGTAATAATAATAATATTTAACTTCATATAAATTTACAGTAACTATCTATCTTTATGCATTTTTTGCAAGATGAAAAATTTATTCTAGGATTTGAATCTTATCCATAAGAAAGAAAATTTCCAAAAAGAAGATTGCTGTGATGCGTTTTGTTTTTGCATTAAATGCTGTATTTTGTGGGTAACTTTTATATCGGCGCAGTCTATTATTATTATTATTATTTATTTACTTTTTGTCGGGAAAAATACTATTGTTCCCGATGTTACGTTGTTCCTTACAAAATTAAATAATTTCGCAATTTTGAAAATTTTGGATATCTACTTGTGAGATTATTGCCCACTGAGAATTTTTTTTTTTTTTTTTTTATCGAATTTTTCTTTCAAAGATCGCCAACATTCCACTTCCACGCCAACGAATACATCCAATTAGATTCGTTCATTAAAGATCTGCTTCAGAAGATACAGTTTCTCTTGGAGGCCGTAATTAGAAGAGAGAAATCAAGACAGTCGACAACTGTGATTGATGTAATTAGGGAACGACTTCCTCTCCATTTCACCGACGACCCATCGACAACCCTTCTTTCTCTCCGGATCGTCCGCGAGTTAGTGTTGCCATTAGCCAAAATAGAAGCTCAATCTCTGTATGAAACCGAACACTACACATAAAAAAAGAGAGAAAGAAAGAATGAAAGAAAAAGGAAAAAAGAATCCAGGATTAGGAAACGGCAAATGAGGGAGGAAAACCCGGTGACAAGCAGCTCAAGTGCAGACGATATTCTGTGCCCTTTTTGCGCCAAAAAGAGACAGTTGGCTCGAAACACAGTCATTAAGATTTTCTCCACTTAATGGCCGCACTAAAATAGTTCTTTGGAATTCTCGATCTCATTACAACGTTTTATCAAAGATTTATTCAAATGCGGGCCTCTTTCGGCAGAGGACAGTTAGGAGGAAGTAGTTAGGAGTGTGAAAGGAGTCCGAGTGTGTATGGAGAAACTTTCGGAAGAAGAATTTCCTTTAAAAGTGAGAGATTATTAAAAGTAACAAGATGGTTTGAAAACGATGATCATAAAAATAAAAAAATCTTGATTACCTCTCTGCTTGCTCTAAGTGCATCTTTGCTCAACTTCATCTGCAGTGAGAATTATACTTCCTTTATGACCATAATTTCAATTTTTAAAGAGCAAGAATTTATTCTAGAAATTAAGTCTTATCCAAAAGAAAGAAAATCTCCAAAAAGATTATAGTCATAATAATTATAACATTTAACAGCATATAAATGAACAGCAACTTTCTATCTTTTTGCATTTTTTGCAAGAACAAGAATTTATTCTCGGAATTAGTCTTATCCATAAGAAAGAAAATTTTCCAAAAAATTATAGACATAATAACAATAATTAAAATATTTAATTTCATATAAATTTACAGTAAATGTTTACCTTTTTGCATTTTTTTGTAAGTGTCAGAATTTATTCCAGAAATTAAGACGTATCCATAAGAAAGAAAATTTCCAAAAAGAAGATTGCTGTGATGCGTTTTGTTCTTATATTAAATTCTGTATTTTATGGGTAACCTTATATCGGCACAGCCTATTATTATGATTATTATTCATTTATTTTTTGGCGGAAATATTACTATTGGTCCCGATGTTACGGTGTTCCTTACAAAATTAAAAGTTTTCGCATTTTTGAAATCTCTGCATGTCTGTCTACGAGATCATTTCCTACGAAGAAGTGTCATGTTTTCTTTTTATTGAATTTTTCTTTCAAAAATCGCCAACATTCTTTTTCCACGCCAACGAAGGCATCCAATTAGATTCGTTCATTAAAGATCTGCTTCAGAAGATACAGTTTCTCTTGGAGACCGTAATTAGAAGAGAGAAATCAAGACAGTCGACAGTAGGGAATGGCTTCCTCTCCATTTCACCGACGACCCATCGACAACCCTTCTTTCTCTCCGGATCGTCTGCGAATTAGTGTTGCCATTAGCCAAAATAGCAGCTTAAGCTCTGTACGAAACAAAACACTACACATAAAAACAAAAACAAGAAAGAAAGAATGAAAGAAAAGAAAAAGAATCCTGGATTAGGAAACGGCAAATGAGGGAGGAAACCCGGCGACAAGCAGCTGAAGTGCAGATGATATTCTGTGCACTTTTCGCGCCAAAAAGAGACAGATGGCTCGAAACACAGCCATTAAGATTTTCGCCGCTTAATGGCCGCCCTAAAATAGTTCTTTGGAATTCTCGATCTCATTACAACTTTTTATCAAAGATTTATTCAAATGCGGGCCTCTTTCGGCAGAGGACAGTTGGGAGGAAGTAGTTAGGAGTGTGAAAGGAGTCCGAGTGTGTGTGGAGAAACTTTCGGAAGAAGAACTTCGTTTAAAAGCGAGAGCTTATTAAGAGTAACAAGATGGTTTGAAAACGATGATCATAAAAATAAAAAAAACTTGATTACCTCTCTGCTTGCTCTAAGTGCATCTTTGCTCAACTTCAGCTGCAGTGGGAATTATACTTCCTTTGTAACCATAATTTCAATTTTTAAACAGCAAGAATTTATTCTAGGAATTAAGTTTTATCCATAAAAAAGAGACTTTCCAGGCATAAAATTATAGGCGTACTATTAATAATTATAATATTGAACTTCATATAATTTGTCTGTAACTATCTATCTGTTTGCAATTTTATAACTCATCAAGGATTTTAATAAAAAGAAAAATTTACAGACGTGTTGAAGATGCAGTCGCTCAAAATATAGGTTAATTTTTACATCACATATCTATTACAATATGCATATTGTAGCATTTTTTATCACAAGAAGTGTTTTGGCATTTCATTCCCAGGAGAGAGGACTGTACGCTATTTGACAAGTATATAATAAACGCATCCCTCAAATTTGTCAGCAGGCGAGCTTTATTGTGGTTAGTTATATTGCATGCAATTAGAATTTTGTACTTATGAGAGCTACCTATCATTCAAATCTGACAGCTGATATTCGTGTCATGTATAATGAATCTCAGGAAATTGGCGAATGTCTGTGCGACCTTCACAGGTCGAAACAATTGCAGATTGAATATGAACTATACCACGAGTTGTTCCATCGTGATTTGTAATAGTTCATCATTTGAGAAATGTCAACTCCAATGAGAAGTGAGGGAAGCTGTGAAGCAATCCTTCTCTTGATGGATTGTTTTAAAGGGGTTTTTTTTTTTTTGGTGAAGAAGAAAACAAGAGTTCTGCGACAAGTCGACCATACGTGTTGTATTCTTTTTTTTTCTGAAGTGACTGAATAGGCCAGAGATTTCCGCCTGTTTTTCAAAGTGAGCCCCTTGTGGTTTCATGTATCATTCCGTGTGATAATTAAGGTCTGCCTCAGACCAGGCAATTAGATTCGTCGCAGACTCGAGAACTCTCAAAATCTCCGTCCTTGGAGTGAACTGCGGCTTAAATTGAATTCCGAACCATTACAAACATCCATGGCACCGCCGGAACTCTGCGGCAACCAGAAACCTGTGGCCCACTCGACCATTCAGACCCCACTTCAGCAGTTTAAATGAACCAGGCCTAAATTCCTGACTGTTCTGCGGTTCAAAAACTTAAAAAACAGAGGCACGTTCGAATGCAGATAATAAACAATTTGAAAAAGAAGAGATATGATTTGAGTATCATTCTCGAATTGTTTTCAATGGAGAATAATTTTCAAAGTACCACATCCTCCAGCCTAATTATTCAATGGAGTTCACTATTAGTATCATTCACTGGAGTTGTTGACGTCACAGAGACAATGGATTTTGTGAGCCAAGCGAGTAAGGACAAATATCACGAAGTAAAAAAAAAAAAAAAAATAATCACTTGAGAAAAACAAAACAAAAACGTATTAATATGCATGAATTAATTTCAATGGAAATATTTGTAATAATAGGAGAATTGAAACAGAAAGCATTGGTGCGTATTTAATATTTACAGCAGGCTAAAATTTGTAATTATAATATTCGAAAAAAGGAAAAAAAAAAAAAAAAAAATCTATTGCTGTTAACTGAGGTGTAAATTATAATTAAAGTTTCCATATTAGTAAATTGGAGGGTTATGTTCAAATAAAGTATAGTTTGTTATATGTTTCTAAATTCTTTCGAATTTAATTTTAAATCGAAATTTATTTATTTGTATTTTGTTTCCATAACAACAATTATCAATAATTCGCTTGTTTAAAAATGATTGTGTAGGGAAGGTTTCATTTATATTTGGATGATTAGCAATGTTGTTTCGCCTGGACAAATACAAAAATGCATTTTCTTGATTTGGTTTGTCGTTCTATGGTCATTCTGTGCACACTTTAGGCTGATTAGACCGGGACCTACTGTTTAACGTGGATTTCGAACCACTAACAAACATCCATGGACAACAAACAAACTGGAAACAAACATTGCCCATCCACCAAACATTCATGGAAACAAACACCGCCAGGATTCGAACTTTAAGCCTGTGGTACCAAAGGCCAGAGCACTAGCCAAATGGCCGCGTTTTTTTTTTTTAAATTAAAAATTTTTTTTTTTTTTTTAGTTTCCTGCTTAAAAGATTTTCTAAGAGAGGAAGAAATTCATAGCATCACAAGTTGAAAGAGAAATTGAAATTTTTCAAGAAAAGAAAATCTTTGATAACACATGCTTCAGGTTAGAATCCTGGTGGTGGCCTGGATGTTTGTTAGTGGTTCGGAAATCAATTTAAACCGTTGGTCCCAGTCTAATTAGCCGAAAGTGTGCACAAAATCACCATACAGCGACAAACCAAACCAATCTCCAACTTCCCAAATTTCATTCCCCTCGCTTCCCACCTTGTTTTGAAACCGACTAGCTTCTACACACATCCTTAACTTCTATAGTTTTAAAAAAAAAAATTTTAAGATTGCTGTTAGGCATTTTAGACTGTCCTACATTAAATTATAAATTTTATGGGCAACCTGTATAACCGATTTTTTTTTTGTTCTAATGCAGCTGGCAAACACTTAGACAGCTTGGTTTTGGATGCCTTAAGGTAAGCGCTGCACAGACGTTACTCACTTTGCATTAACTTGGTGATAAGCCAAGGACGCTGAGTAACAATGCCCCCGCAACGCTCTACGATCCTATTAGGACCGAGACCTACAATTTAAAGTGGATTCCGAACCACTACACACATTCATGGCACCGCCGGGACTCGAACCCGAAATCTGTGGTACCGAGCGCCAGAGCTCTAGCCACTCGGCCATTCAGGCCCCAGACTGTCCTACATTAAATTATTAATTTTATGGGTAACCTGTATAACCGATTATTATTGTTATTATTTTTAATAATATTCTTTTATCTATCCTTATTCAATCCTTCCTTACCATCTGAACTATTCTAACCATATCGACGCTACTGTCCTTTCTGCTCCGACTGCGTGCGGTTTTATTTCTAAAACCCCTCTTTCCTTTATTTATTTTTAAAAGTACGTTTATTCGTCAGAGGGTGAGCTCCAGTTTCGCATCCGAAACGTCGTGTGCGGTGAGCACTTAAATCGTTTGTTTGCAAGTATTTTGTAGAGAGAGAGAGAGAGGAGGTTATGCAATCTTGGCGGTTTGCAGAAACCTAACAAAAAATGGCGGCAAACAATATAAGGTTCTCGAGCGAAGTGTCGGGTCCACCCTACCATTTCATTCCCTTCCTCCACTGCTCGTTGGGTGTCATTTTTCATCTTCCAGTCATAAATCATGTCACCCCTTCCCCCCCCAATTCCTTTTCTTGGAATATTTTTAAGCCCGGCATCATTTCTCCAAGCTGTGTGCACCATTGTTCTCAGTGGGCGGAGGTTAAAACAAACTTAATTTTTTTTTTTTTTTTGTTTGTTTGTTTCCGTCCGTTGCACGAAATGCAATCCAATTGAAAAGAAATTAAGTGCCTTCTGTGTTTTAATAGCCATTGAATTTCGCATTAAGAGGGCACTCTTTTTTGTCATCAGTGAGTCGGTTGTGAAATTTTTATGCGTATAAGAAAGTACCCACTAAAGAATTCAAATCAACCCTCTTTTATTTTTTTTTTTTTACTCAGATACTTTTCCTTTCATTTATTTTTACTCATAAATTGCTAAAGCATAAATTTTTTTTAGATAAATTTTAGCCTGAATGATAAAATTTAGCCTGAACTGAATGGCCGAGTGGCTAGCGCTCTGGCGCTCGGTACCACAGGTTTCGGGTTCGAGTCCCGGCGGTGAGATGGATGTTTGTAGTGGTTCGTAATCCACTTTAAATCGTAGGTCCCGGTCCTAATAAGATCGTAGAGCATTGCGGTGGCATTGTTACTCCGCGTCCGTGACTTATGTTCAATTACACGCGTCCCCTGGGTAATGCAAAGTGAGTAACGTCAGTGCAGCGCTTGCCTTAAGGCATCCAAGACCAAATGTTTGCCAAGAATTAATTGCTGCATTAGAAAGAAAAAAAAAGTTTGCTACGGAAAAGAGCTGTTTTTTTTTATTTCGTTCGCCACATATTTTGCTGTTTGGTCTATATTAATTTTGATGCATATAAAATAAAACAAATAGTCTTAATTTTACAACTTCTATAAAATAGTTGGCTAGTGCTTTGGCCTTTGGTACCACATGCTCCATGTTCGAATCCTGGAGGAGGCATGGATATTTATGAGTGGTTCAGAATCCACGTTAAACTGTAGGTCCCGGTCTGTTTAGCCTAAAGCACATGATGATTGTAAAGCGATAAACCAAACCATACAAAACCTATAAAATAGTTTTTAAAAATTTCTTACGAAGCTTGTAACATGCAGATTTTTTTTAATCTGCTTTCTCAAACTTCCTAAATTTCCTTATCCTTCTGAGGTTGCTTGGAGTTCAACTGTCACTTTTTGCACTCTCGGTCGAATTCGACTGGGATCAACAACTTAACTTAGAATTTCAACCTAAAACACAATAGGGATCAGCATCACCGTCTCTCACCCCGGGAATCGAACCCGAGCTCTCTTGAACACAAGGCCAGAGACATCATTTCTCCAAGGTGTGTTCCCCATTGTTCTCAGGGGGCGGAGGTTAAAACAAACTTTACCTCTTCTTTTTTTTTTTTGGGGGGGGTTCCGTACGTGGCACGAATATGCAATCCAATTGAAAAGAAATTAAGTGCCTTCTGTGTTTTAATAGCCATTGAATTTCGCATTAAGAGGGCACTCTTTTTTGTTGTTGTTGCTGCGGTTGTTGTATGTATCATCAGTGAGTCGGTTGTGAAAAATTTATGCGTATAAGAAAGTACCCACTAAAGAATTCAAATCAACCCTTTTTTTTTTTCTCAGATACTTTTTTTTTCATTTATTTTTATTCATATTTTTTTTATTCATAAATTTTAGTTTGTCAGGAAAAGAACTGTTTTTTTTTTTAAATTTTATTTGCCATATATTTTTGTTTGGTCTTATTTTAATTTTGTTGCATAAAAAATAAAACGGGTAGTCTTAATTTGTTGATCATTATCAGTGGCACAACAGCCCCTTGGTGGGCCAAGGCCACCTGCCGACCGTTTTCTTTTTTGCGGGGTAGGGTTGTCAGCATTACGCCCAATGCTCTACAGCCATATTAGACCGGGGCCTACAGTTTAAAGTGGTTTCCGAACCACTACAGACATCCATGGAACCGCCGGAACTTATCAGACTCAGAACGCCCCCCTTAACTTTATTACTGATACAAAATATTTTTAATTTTTTTCTACGAAGCTTGTACCATATTTTTTTTTTAATCTGGTTTCTCAAACATTCATTGGTGTTTCTTTTTTTAATCTGATTTCTCAAACATTGTTTTTTTTAAATCTGCTTTCTCAAACTTTCCTTAATTTTTTTGTTGCTGCTGCTGCTGTTGTTGTTGTATGTATCATCAGTGAGTCGGTTGTGAAATTTTTAAGCGTATAAGAAAGTACCCACTAAAGAATTCAAATCAATCCTCTTTTCTTTTTGCTGATATAGTTTTTCTTTCATTTATTTTTACTGATAAATTGTTAAGGCATATTTTTTTATATATAAATTTTAGTTTGCTAGGGAAAGAGCTGTTTTTTTATTTCGCTCGCCACATATTTTGCTGATTTGACTATATTAATTTTGTTGCATATAAAATAAATCAAATAGTCTTAATTTTTTTACTTCTATAAAATAGTTGTCTAGCGCTCTGATGTTTGGTACCACATGCTTCATGTTCGAATCCTGGGGGTGGCATGGACGTTTGTGAGCGATTCGTAATCCACGTTAATCTGTAGGTCTCGGTCTAATAAGCCTAAAGTGTGCACAAGATGACCGTAGAGCGATAAACCAAACCTAACCAAACAAATCCTATAAAATATTTTTTTTAAAATTCACGAAGCTTGTAACATGCAGATTTAAAAAGTCTGCTTTCTCAAAATTCCTTCCCCTTCTGATGTTGGTTGGAGTTCAACGGTAATTTTTTGCCTCTAGGGCTTATTCGGCTGGGATCTACAACTTAAATTGGAATTTCAACCTAAAACCCAACCGGGATCAGTCTCACCGTCTCTCACCCCGGGAATCGAACCCGAGCTCTCTTGAACACAAGGCCAGAGCCCTATCCATGAACCACAGACAGGGTCTCATTCTGAGGAGTCCACAACAAAAAATGAGAGCAAGTTCTCGGCTGAAAAGCGGTTCTGAACAAGTAGTATGTGAACCAGTAGAAGCAGTATTGTTTACACGAAATTGTCTGACAAAATTATCTTTATTTTCACTGAACTAACTTGAAACCTAATATTTTTTTGTTTGAGTGTATGCAGTGAATTGTCACACTATTTGTTTCTATTGGTAATCATATAAATACAACAGACTGTTTTCAATCATTTTCAATTAAGTTAATTGTTGTCTACACTTTGGCAATTTTTTTCATTCTAAACTTTCAATTCACCTCTTCTTTATTATTATTGTGCCAAGCGAGTAACTCATGTTTTGACAGTATATCATTGTTTTCATTTATTTTCTTATTGTAAATAATGGGCTTCCTTTTTAAGAATTAAAAAATTTTATCCTGAGAACGGGTTCCAATTCCTTCATCTTGACTTCATCTCAAAAGGGGTACAGGGCAAATCTCAGGATTTACAGCCCCTTTCAAGGCAAACCGAGAATAAGAGCCTTTTTAAGTGTCGCATTTGAGTATCGCTTATGGCAACCAAGATAGTCTAGTCAATGCGAGACGTCTGACTCATGTCCCAATGATAACGAAAGTTCCATTCCGCTGGCGACATTGTTGTAGTCATTAATTTCGGAAATGTGGAGACTCAACGATGATTGTGACAATGTGTCTGGCATCGATAGTCTGGCTGTCTGGTGTAAGTTTTCTCCCATATGACAATGAAATACATGTTCAAATACCCCTAAAATGCCCTCCCCCTTGACACTCGTTGGTAGTCTGGTCAACATGACGTCCACTGAAGTTTCACCCTCACATTTCCAACTGATATGGGGTAAGATTTGAAAAATGCAAGACAATGCATATTCCAGCTTTAAGACAAAGACCTCCAACGCGTCGCCAGAGAGACTTAGATTCGTTCAGTCGCAATTTGACACGCTGAAGGTTTCTAATTACAGAGAGTGCTTTACTCGGAGATTTCGCGAAATGTTTATATTGAAGAATATAAACGTCAAATCATTTTCGCAATTTCTTATGGCGAATCTTACGATCTTGATTAATGTAATATTAATATTATTTTTAATAGGATATTTTTATAGGATTATATACTACTGTGCCCCAAAAAGTAAGGCCAATAATTATATTTTTTTCAAAAACTCTTTATTTATTCTTCCAAATTTATTTCATCGCCTTGAAAGTAATCGCCTCCGGACACAATGCACTTATGCCAACTTTTTTTCCAATCCTCAATGCATGCTAACGATTCATCGGCAGGGATGGCCTTCAAAGCACTCGGCGATTCACGTTGAATTTCTTCAATCGACTCAAAACGGTGTCCCCGGAGTGGTCTTTTGAGTTTAATGAATAGCCAGAAGTCGCACATACCACTTCTAAACATTTCTTTCCGTTATAACAATGCTTACCGAATGCCTTCTGCAACATTCTATACGTTTCGGCAAACAAAATTTAATGTAAGTTAATTTATAAATTTGGAAGACATTTAAAAGGAAGATAGGATAAATGTGGAAGAAGGATAAATAAAGAAGGATAAATTTGGAAGAATAAATAAAGAGTTCTTGAAAAAACAAAAAAAATTGGTCTTACTTTTTGGGCACAGTAGTATATAATCCTATAAAAATATCCTATTAAAAATAAGATTAATATTATTTTTGCATTATATTTTATAATAATTCTTTGCTCAATTAATTCAGACATTTCAAAAATCGTTGGAATCAGTCTTAGCGTCTCACAAAGCCAAGCGTAACTGAAACACTAATGAATATTTTTACGTCAAGTTTGACGCGGATATCAAGGACACTGCCAGCACATCAGCCCCGGGAATTTTAAATTAAAAATTGGTCTAACTTTTTGGACACAGTAGTGTATATATATATATATATATATATATATATACGTATAATGTATATACATATATTTGTAATTATTTATCTTCATTTCTATCATCTTACTTTTGATCTAAAATATTCTCCGTTATTGGCCACACAATATCTTTTTTTCATTAATATTTTTTTTTTTTTAACATTTCTAGTTATTTTATCAATTATTTTAGATTTATTTATGCTTCGGTGAGTTGAAAAAGGCCTAATTGTTTTCGAAAAAACTTTCATCATTCATAACAACTACAATAATATAAAAAAAACGCTCTAACAATGAAAAAAAGAAAGAAAGAAACCCAAACACACTTTCCTTCGCACCCCATAGGTGCCGACGCCTCGAACAAAAGCATTTTGTGAAGATGAAAAACACCGCCGTTTAATATCACTGGCTTCTTTTAATTCCTCTTTAAAGAAATTTTTCTTCTTCTTCTTTCCCGCGCCTCTTTTATAGTTTCTTTGCATATGCACAGTTACGGAGGCAGTTATGGTTTTTTTCATTTCCCGCAATTTAGAAAAAAAATAACTAAAAAAAACGAAAAATATAACCAAGTGCATTGAAGGGTGGGTTCATTTTGCGTTTGATGTAGAACACTTTATTCTTAACTGCAACGCCATAAAAGAGCGGCTATATTTCACTTTAAAAAGTTTTCGGCGTTTTTGTTGCCCTTTAAAGACCTTCTGGAATCGGTAAAATATTAGGAAGTGATGTCAAAAACAGCGGGTGAAAAAATAAAATAAAAAATAATGAAAAAAAAAAAACTCTCTGTGCGTGAAGTATTTCGTTGAGTACTCGCATTTTTCGGTTTCAAAAAAAGGACGGTTACAGTTGAGTTGATGATTGATAGTGTTTGCATATTAAAAAAAAGATAGTCATTGGTCATTGACTGAGTTTCTATATTATTAAGGTCCACTGAGTTTATTTAATTCCTTCTATTAGCTCACACTCTCCTATATATATATCTTGTTCAAATTTTCAATCGTTCATAAAATACTTTTGATTCATCCACTCAAGTTCAAATACATTTTTTTTTTGAATTTGTAGCGGATGACACTGGATGTTAATACAGTTTTTTAAAATATTAATTCAGTAATTAAATTTCTTTAATTAATTTTAGTTTTTTTTTTAGATTTAAGTTACATATATTTACCAATAGATGGCGCCAGATATACTTAAAAAAATGAATGAAAACTATTTATAAAGGACTTTCTGCAATATAGTGACTAAAAAGTAGGAATTGACTTAACATTTTTTTTTTTATACAGTACTTGTTTATTTTTCATGTTTTTGTTGGAATAGTGCCTTCTTTCCCATTGCTTTAACATGACACTGAATTTTTAATGTTGATAAAATTAAAAAATTATTAATTTAACGTTCAATGAAACCTTCTTTTGTTGCCCTTTAAAGACCTTCTAGACTCGGTAAAATATTAGGAAGTGATGTCAAAAACGGCGAGAGACAAAATAAAATAAAATAAAAATTCTGTATGCGTGAAGTAGTCAGTTGAATATTCACATTCTTCTTCTTAAAAAAAAAGACGGTTACAGTTGAGTTGATGATTGATAGTGTTTGCATAGCAAAAGAAAAGGTGGCCATTGGTCATTAACGAGTTTCTGTTCTATTAAGGTCCACTGAGCTTTGATGTTTTTGTTGGAACACTGCCTTCTTTCCCATTGTTTTAACATGACACTAAATTTTTAATTTCAATAAAATTAAAAAATTATTTTTAAAAATTATTAATTAAACGCTTAGGAAACCTTCCTTTGTTGCCCTTTAAAGACCTTCTGGTATTGGTAAAATATTAGGAAGCGATGTCAAAAACAGCGGGAGAAAAAATAAAATTAAGAAAAAAAAACTCTGTATGTGTGAATTGGTCAGTTGAGTAGCTGCATTTTTTGGTTTGGAAAAGGACGGTTACAGTTGAGTTGATGATTGATAGTGTTTGCATAGCAAAAGAAAAGTTGGTCATTGGTCATTAACTTAGGTTTTTTTTTTTGTTTATCAAGCTCCACTGAGCTTTTTATTTTATGTTTTTGTTGAAACAGCGCATCCTATCACTTCCTATTGTTTTATTTAACATGACACTGAATTTTTGATTTTGATAAAATTAAAAGGAAAAAAAATTTATTAAATAAACGTTTAAGAAACAGTATCATTCTAACACTTCAATATTATTTTTTTCTAAGCATAAATTTATTGTACAAATTTATCAATTAATAAATTTATAAATTATAAAAATAAATAAATATTAATAAAAAGATATCAATATAAATATATAAATAAATAAATTTATATATAAATTTATCAATAAATATGAATAAAAAAAATATAAAATAATTTTCTACAAATAAATAAAATAATAAATTAATAAATTTATAATAAATCATCATCATCAATAGTACGATGACTCAAAGTGGGCCAAGCCTTTTCTTTGAAGATATTTCCATGCATTCCTCTGGGTGACAAGAGTCCTCCAATTCTTAACTTTAAGTACAGCAAAATTCTTTTCAACTGCGTCTATTCATCCCATCTTGGGTCGTCCGCTTCTTCAAAGTACTTGTGGCTTTGCCAAAACGATCCTTTTTGGAGGGTTTAAATCATTCATTCTAAATATGTAAGCAGCCAAATTTAATCTTTGGATCTTAATAGACTTTATAATATCTGGGCCTTTATAGCATTTATAAATTTTTTCTCCAACAATCACTTTCACTAACACTTCCGAGAATAGCCCTTAAAATCTTCCGTTCAAATAGACCCAAATGGGCCACATCAGATCTTGCCAAAGTCCAAGTTTCTGAGCCATAGACCAAAATAAGTCTAGTAATCGTTTTATATAATAAGAATTTAATTTTTCTTCGCATGAACTGTGGTAATATAAATAATAAATATATATAAATTTATATAATGTATAAATTAAATACATTATATTATAAATATCAATGTATTATACAAATTTATGCTAATTAGTTTCTTGAACAGCACCCGAAGTGACAGATAGTTCAAAAAAAGTCATTTTTAAAAAAAATGTTTTAATCCTGAGAAGGAGATATCTTATCATAAATCAGCTTTTTTTTAAGTCTAAATAATCGGTAAATGTGTTCTATGTAAGATTCTTTTAAAACGTATATTTTTGTCTATTTAACCTGATTCATCTATTATGAAAAAATTAATTTAAAATACCGAAAAGTAATATATCAATATTGGTTTAATTGCCAGTGTATGAAATCTATATAATAATCATTGATCTTCGACATGGGTGACTATGTATTAGGATGACGAAAAAGTAATGCCATTTTTTTTCATTCAGTTGAAAAAAATGAATTTTTAGCAAGTTTTTGTTTTCAATCAATAATCACCCTCATTATCAACAACCTTTTGCTATTTAGTATGAAAATTTTCAATACCAGAATGATAAAAAAATCAATTGGTTTTTAAACAAAATATCTAGAGATGGCAATTTTGATACCATCCAAATTTTTAAATTTTTGTTGAATAAAAAGTGTTGTATTGATCTGAATAAATAAAAATTCGATGGGCAAGGTCGGGCAAGTATAATGGATGAGTCTGTAGCTACCAATCCAATTCATTAATTTCTTCCAAGATTCGTATTACGCAGTGAGCTTTTGCATGTGTTGAAGAATAACACATTTCTATTGACAATCGCTGGACACTTTTCAATTAAAGATTGATTTATTCAATTCAGTTGTTCACATTAAAAGTCTGTATTCTTAGTTCGTCCAGGTTACAGGAATTCAAAATGAACGATTCTGTGAATACTCCAACAAATATACAAAACTGCTTTTTTCAGATGTAAACCTGGCTTATCCAAAGAGAGTCATTGCATTTTGAATTATCATAGAGGACTCAGTTTATTATCTAAAGTCATCAAGCGATAAAAAAAAACGATTCTAAATTGGGTTATTATAGGAAAAATTTGCATGAGGTGGATTGGTTGTTTTACTTACTTCTAATAGATTATGTGAGATCTAAACGTATGATCTGCATACTGTACCACTCTGTTTCAAATGTTCTAGGATGGTCGACCAAGGTTGGCTAAGAGTGTTTGACAGTTCCTTGATTGTTTGACACTGATTTGTTTCCACTCCGCCCTTGACATGTCATTGTCTAAAGTTTTTGGTGTGAGATCTAAATATATGATCTGCATCTGCAGGCTAGGATTGTCGACCATGGTTGGCTAAGAGTGTTTGACAGTTCCTTGATTGTCTGTCATCTGATTTGCTTCAATATCCGCCTTAACATATCATTGTCTAAAGTTTTTGGTGTGAGATCTAAATATATGATCTGCAGGATGTACCACTCTGTTTCAAATGTTCGGATGGTCGACTAAGGTTGGTAAAGAGTGTTTGACAGTTCCTTGATTGTTTGACACGGACTTGTTTCCACACCGCCCTTGACATGTCATTGTCTAAAGTTTTTGGTCTTCCTAATTGATACGAGTCGGAAAGATACAAATTACCAGAACTGAAACCATCTTTGGTTTAATGCACTCGGATTCTTTCGCAGACATTTGCAAAAACATCGCAAATGTTTTGGGTAACAAATGTTGCGTTGCCACCCTTGGGAAACTCAAAAGACATACAATGCCGGATATTTACCTATTCTGTTTGTTATTTGACTGCCATTCAATTGCAAAAAAACCCCAAAAGTTTAATTATTTACAACTAATCAAACCACTTTAACCTTTAAATATCTGTAACACGATCTGTACACAATGAGATGATAAGTAATAAATAAATATTGACATGAGTAGAATATAAACGATATCTATAAAAAAGGTTCAATAGTGGTGGCATAATTTTTGCCATCTTAGATAAGAGATAATTCAAATCCACTTGGTTTCTCTTAAAGCAGAAGCGACCTGATGGCCAATGGGCTAGTGCTCTGGCCATTATTACCACAAGTTTCAGAATCTAACCACCGCCAGATTAGAATCCTGGTGGTAGCATGGATATTTGTGAGTGGTTCGGAATTCACGTTAAATTGTAGGTCCCAGTTTAATTAGGCCAAAGTGTGCACAAAATAACCATAGAGCGACAAACCAATTAATAAACCAGTTTAATTAATGTATATTAACATTTAAGTATTCAGAAAACGATATAGTCTTAAAAAAATATTTTCGTAAAGGACAGATGCATTTGAGAGACTAAATATTCTCATCTTATATAGTGAAAAAAAAGTAGGAATTGACTTAAAATATTAGGTTGGGGAAAAAGAAATCCATTATTTTTATATGAACTTCAGGACTTTATTTAACATGCTTCGGATTGTCCGATTTGGATCAAATATGCACCGTTTTGTTGTATGATTTGTTGCCATTTTAAAGGTAACTTCATAATGCCTCTCTCATAGAAGTCCTGGTCTCTATTTGCAAAAAACTCTAGTAGTCGATTTTCACAATCCTCCCTAGATGCCAATTTTTTATCATAAAAGAAATTTTGCAATGCAAGAAAAAGATGATAATCGCTTGGTGCCAAGTCCGGACTGTATGGCGGATGCATTAAATCTTCCCAACCAAGCTCCCGAAGTTTCTGGCGAGTCACTGTAGATGTGTGTGGCCTAGCGTTGTCCTGGTGGAACACGACACCTCTCCTGTTGGCCAATTCTGGCCGTTTCTGGTCAATCGCTATCTTCAAACGGTCCAGTTGTTGACAGTAGAGATCAAAATTTAGCGTTTGGCCATATGGAAGCAACTCATAATAAATAATCCCCTTCCAGTCCCACCAAATGCATAACAGAACCTTCCTGGCCGTTAGTCCTGGTTTGGCCACCGTTTGAGGTGCTTCACGGCTCTTTGACCACGATCGTTTTCGCACAGGGTTATCGTATGTGATCCATTTCTCATCTCCAGTCACCATCCGTTTAAGAAATGGGTCTATCTCATTCCGTTTGGCCAAGGCTTCGCAGATGGAAATTCGATCCATCATGTTTTTTTCTGTTAATTGGTGTGGCACCCAAACATCGAGCTTCTTTTTTGAATCCAGCTTTGTGTAAATGGTTTAAAACTGTTTTATGGTCGATTTTTAGCTCCTGGGCGATGTTACGACTGCTAACATGCCGGTCAACTTCGATCATTTTACCGATTTTATCGACATTTTCGACGACCGGCCTACCTGTGCGAGGTGCATCTTTAACATCAAAAATTCCTGAACGGAATCTACGAAACCAAAATTGCACATAATTGGCTGTTACAGTATCGGAACCATAAACACCATTCCCAATTTTAGCCGCTTGGCTTGCATTTTCGCTTTTGTCACAGAAAAACTGTAAAATGTACCGAATTTTCTCTTTGTTCACTTCCATTTTTAACACCCTGTAACTCTCAACTGAATGGACCAAACAAAAAACAGAAAAAGAATTATTTTAGTACGAAGTGCCACCTTTCTAACGAGCATAAATCTGAAATTGTTTAATTGATATTTTACGTGATATCGATCACTACAGCCATCTATCGAAAAAATAATGGATTTCTTTTTCCCCAACCTAATATATTTTTTTTTATATTACTTGTTTTATAAGACACACAAATACGGGACAGTTAGTCTTAAAAACTTTCTTTGAGAAGGGACTGCTCAACTTTCCATACCTGTCGGTTGGCTGTTCATGGTCTAAATAAGGCCAACCAATGTTCCACCATCAACATTCTAATTGGTAGAGGGGTTACATAGCCTTAGATAAGAGAGTGAGGTAATGGCTTGGTTTAGTTTGTCACTCTAGGTCGTTTTTGCACACTTTATACCAGGGATGAGCCAACTACGGCCCGTCGGAAGGTTCTATCCGGCCCGTGGATAGAATCTTAATTTGCCTTGGAAAGGCAAATTAAAAGAAATATATATTATATATCCATCTCCTTTTCTACTTTGATTAAATATTATTTTTTTTTCTTTTTTTTTTCAAGGGACTGATGATATTTTTACTTTCTGTACTTTTGTTCAACAAAACAAAAATCGACGGAAATAGCAAGACAAAATAAGCTAAATATGATAAACTAAGCTAAATATTACAGTTATAAGCTAAAAGTTACGCTTTTACAAATCATTATCGAAAGTAAGTTTCCCATATTTAATATCCCACGCCCAAAAAATCAGTGCCATGTTTGCTTCATCTTATATATATGAACAAGTGTTTTCTACAATGAACCTTAAAAAGAATTATTTCAGAAGTAGACTGTCAGATGAGCATTTAGCCTCGTGCCTTAGAATCAGTACATTTCACTTCGAACCTCAATATAAGAAACTTTTAAAAATGAAATTGCAATTTCGTTCATCTCATTAACATACTTAAATTGTAATACTTGCATATTGTTTTTAAAATTTTAGAAAAATTTGTCTTGGTCCGCCAAACTTTATTTTTTCTGATTTTTGGCCCGCGACCGAAAAAGTTTGCCCATCCCTGCTTTCATACTAATTAGACCGGGACTTACAGTTTAACGTGGATTCCGAACCACTCACAAACGAATCCTGGCGGTAGCATGGATGTTAGTTTGTGGTTTGGAATCCACGTTAAACTGTAGATCCTAGTTTAATTAGCCCCAAAAAAAAAAAAAAAAAATGACCGTAGAGCGACAAATCAAACTTAAAGCAGGACCTGCCCTTTTATGAGGATTGTCTAAAAAATGGTTGTAGTGTCTTAGTTATAGACACCCCTTTGAAGGAGTAGCGGAAACAGAAGATCTTCTGAAAGCATGAGAAAAAAATTATATATTCACAACTTGAGAGTCAGTGGCTATCTTCTCCTGTTATATCATTGTGACTAATGTACAGTTATAAAAAAACTATTCCTTCTATATTAACTATTCCTAACTCCTTCTATATTAAACTATTAGAAAACTTATAAACTTTTTTTTCCTTTTTTAAAATCGAATTGGCTCTCTATCTGTATTGCGACAAATTTGGTATTTTAACAAAATCTTGTAAAGGACAATCATTTAATTCTTTTTTTTTTCTTAATCATTTAATTTAATGTTGTTTTTTTCAAGATCTTATATCCCTAATTTTTATATCATATTGTTTCCGTTTCATTTGATAACAATGCGTAAAAAGGGTTATTTGTTATAAAGAAGATTTTGCTCTGTAGATTAAAATGGGGTGAAATGGATAAAAAAAAAAATTTTTTTTTTTCATGTATTCGAATCATTGAAAATAGTAATTGAATCTAATGCAACAGTAACAAAAACCAGAAATGTTAAATGTATTTTTCCGAATGAAGTTTCCTGCGCTTTAAAGTGTTTCCTCCTTTTTTTTTTTTTTTTTCTTTCTGGCGAGATGTGAGCTGAAAGATTCGGATAAAAGGCTTTTTGAATCTCTCTGTTAATTCGTTACGATAACAGCAACGAAGCGTGAAGCAAATTTTTCCAAGATACTTCTTGGTTTGTTACGCGAATTTTATTTTTGATCCTCGTCGCTTAATTTAACAACCTCCACAAATAGAAGAAAAAAAAAAAAAAAAAAAAAAAAAAAATGAAATCGAATGCCGAAAAAAGAATGGTAGTAGCGCTTGAAAGTAGTTTTTTTTCTTTCTTGGAGGAAACAGTGGAAAACTCTTTAATGTGGCTAATGTGCCCCGCAACACAAATGGAAGAGGAAGGCAATGATTTTCTGGAGGAGGGTGAAATTAATTCATTTCAATAATTCATTCCCATGGTTGTTGTTTTTTTATTCAAACCATTGAGTAGCAATAAAATAGAGCGCGTCCTCCTATTCTAAAGGAACAAAAAGTTGGCACAAACATATCCCGTTCTTTTCGTTCTAGAATTGGCGCTGCTACGTCGCTTGGCTTCTTTTCCTCTTTTTCTAAAGGAACAAAAAGTTAGGTCAAACATATCCCGTTCTTTTCGTACTTGAAATGGCGGTTCATCGCCGCTTGGCTTGTTTTACCGTATTTATTTAGAAAATGTAAACATACGAAGCAGTGTGACTGTGTGAATGTGTTTACGAAGCAGTTTTGTACTAATGAGAACAACCTGTCATTCAAATCTGATAGCAGATATTCGGTGACACGTATAATGAGACTCAGAAAATTACGAATGTCTGTGATACCTTCACTGGTCGAAACAACTACAGATTGAATATGAACTATACCATGAGTGGTTCCATCATGATAGGTGATAGACCATGAGCTGAGAAATGAGGGAAGCTGACCCCCTATCTTGACAGATTTTCTTAAAGAGAGGTTTTGGAGAAGAAAAGGGGCAGTTCTATGACGAGTCGAAAAGAAGTCTTGCTTTCTTTTCCTGAAATGACTAAACACGCCGGGGTTTTCGCTTGTTTTTTCACAGTAAACACCTTATGGTTTCGTTTATCACGCCGTGTAATAATTAAGGTCTGCCGCAGACCAGGCAATTAGATTCGACGTAGACTCGAGAACTCCGACCTTGGAGTGAACTGTATTTGTGGTCGTGCACTTGTGAACTAATTTTATTTTTCATTTTTTTTGTATAATAATATTTGTATTTTGTATTATTTATTTATGTATATATATATATATAGATAGATAGATAGATAGATAGTGTTTATAAACATACATACATGCATAGTACTTGTAAAAATTAAATTGTTCCCGTGAACCTGAAAGTGGCTTCTTGAAGCCGTTATAGGTCTAATATAGGCCAAGACGTTACGCTGGGAAAAATTTATAAAATTAATAATAAAAATAAGGATTATGCTAATAACGCAAATTTATATTGTTTTTTAAGATAATGATATTTTATTAATTGTTTTTTAAACAAATGATATAAAAAAAAATTTTTAAAGTCAATTCCTTCTGTTTTTTCTCATTATATTGCAGGGAGTCCTTTATAAATAATTTTCATTCATTTTTTTAATTTTATGTGGCACCCTCTTCTGGTAGATACATGCAACTTAAATCTAAAAAAACTAAAATTAATTCATTAAATTCAATTAATGAATTAATATTTGAAAAAAGTGTATTAACATCCAGTTTCATCCACTGCAAGTTAAAAAAAAATTATTTGAGCTTGAGTGGATGAATAAAATGTATTTTACAAGTTAAAAAAAATTTATTTGAACTTGAGTGAATGAATAAAAGGCATTTTATTAACGATTGAAAATTTGAACAAGATATATATAGGGAGAGTGTGAGCTAATAGAAGGAATTTAAAAAATAATTCCATTTTTGTTTAACATAGAGGAAATAAATGAAAATATTTATCATTTCCCATTTTAAGAAACTAGTTTTAATCCTACTTGGATCTGTTATTTTAAACCTTTTTAAGGTTTGAAATAAAAAATCCCGATCGAGGCAAAAGAAGTATGATCATTTATAACTGAACTGTTCCATTTAAAAAAAATCTGTTATCTACTAGCAGTTGCTAAATATCAAAAAAAAAAAAAAAAAAAAAAAAAAAAAAAATTTTTTTGTTGTGATCCCTAGTTGCTAGAAATTCCATTAAATTTGCTGTGGCTAGAACTGGCTGCTGATATTTAATTAAATCTTTAAGGTTCGTATTCACCTAATGAAGATCGGTATTTATGATTTAATGCTTTCTTTTCCTCCGTTTAAAATTAATTAGAACGAACTGATTTAATAAGGATTTCTTGTTTAATCTTATTATCAGCGACGAAATATATGTGCAACAAGCCAAGTAAGTTTACAAATTCTATATTAAATTTTTTTCCATACTTTGCAAATGATATATAACTAGGCGTGAGATCCAATCCTGTTTTTTTAAGTAAATGCCAAATTTAAAGCATAATCCAATGCTCAAGTGATTGCAGACTAAGATTTTTAAAAATCTATTATGCTGATTTAAGTAGTTGTCCTATTTATCTTATTACCAGTGATGCAATTTATATACAATAACTAAGTAAAGTTATACGTAAAGTTATAGTAAAGTACATACGTATATCAGTGACATATTTTATAAACAAACTAAGGAAGCTTATAAATTATATGAATTTTTTTTAAACCAGAGGCTTGTATGCTCTATAAATGATACCACGACACATAAGATCCAATCTTGTTTTTAAACATGCCAAATTTATTACATGATTCAACCTCAAGCGATTTCAGGCCAAGATTTTTAAAAATCTGTTATACTGATTCAACAAGATTGTCCTGTTTATCTTATTAACAGTGACATAATTTGTATACAGCAAGCTAAGTAAGCTTACAAATTATATTTAAAAAATTTTTTAAGAGGCTTGTCTGCTGTGTAAATGCTATCATTAAACGTGAGATCCAATCTTATTTTTACAAAAATGCCAAACTTTATGCATGATCCAATGGTCAAGTGATTTCAGACCAAGATTTTTAAAAATCTATTATGCTGATATATTAAGGATTTCCTATTTATCTCATTATCAGTGACATAATTTATATACAACAAGTTAAGTGAGTTTCCAAATTATATTGAATTTTTTTTTTGTTCTTGCATACTTGATAAACGATATCACTGGAAATGAGATCCAATCCTGTTTTAAAAAAATTGCCCAAGTGATTTCAGATCAAGGTTTTTAAAAAAATTTTTTTTTTTTTTCATTCTAATGCAGCTGGCAAACACTTAGACAGCTTGGTCTTGAATGCCTTAAGGCAAGCGCTGCACAGACGTTACTCACTCTGCATTTCCTAGGGGCGCGTGTAACTTGAAGATAAGCCACGGAAGCGGAGTAACAATGCCCCCGCAACGCTCTACGATCCTATTAGACCGGGACCTACGGTTTAAAGTGGATTCCGAACCACTACAAACACCCATGGGCAACGCCGGGATTTGAACCCGAAACCTGTGGTACCGAGCGCCAGAGCGCCAGCCACTCGGCCATTCAGGCCCTTTTAAAAATCTATTATGCCAGAGATCTCTGCCCATTAAATATCCTGAACCGGCATTGTTATTCCTTGGGAGAAGAGAATAACAGAAAAATTATCGGCTAGTAGTTGCCAAATGTAGAAATATTTAGAAGGTATCTGTAGGTTCTAGAAATTCCATTAAGTTTGCGGTAGCTTGAACTGGCCACTGATTTTCAATTAAATTTTTAATTTACTTTTATAATTTAGTTAATTAAATTATAAAATTAAATTTTATTAATTTATAATTTTTCCCAGTGTAATATCTCATAAATGTGAATTTACTTAGATACAACAACTAAGTAAATTTACAAATTATATTGCAATTCTTTTTGCACTTGCATACTTTGCAAATGATATCACTAGGCGTAAGATCCAATCCTGTTTTCTCCAAAAAAATGCCCAAGTGATTTCAGATCAAGGTTTTTAAAAATCTATTATGCCAGAGATCTCTGACCATTAAATATCCAGAGCCGTCATTGTTATTCCTGGGAAGAAGAAGAAGAAGAATAACAGAAATGGTTGAACTCCGCTGGTGGATTTTCGATCTTTTATTGGCGGGTATTATCTGGAGACGTGAGGTCAGATCGGAAGAATTGAATTCGCCCATTTTCCGCAGATAAGGCGGCTCTTATCAACCACGAAACCGCTCAAGAAACAATTTCGCCTCGCTCCAACTTTCGCCAAATGGCGCTCTTAAAATGCCTCTAAAAGTAATCGAACCATTCCGGGCAAAAGTTTTCTTTTTTTCTATCTGTAGATTTTCATCACTCTCTCGGAATTCGAAAGCAATCTGTAGAATGGTTTCTGAAAAAGATGTTCATTGCAAAACATGTTTCAGTAGAATGTTCAAACACTCGTTGATTCTTCCGAAGTCATTGACACCAAAATTATATTATGTGCGTGTGTTTTTGTCTGATTATTTTATTATATTAATTAAAATATGGCTCAATGACAATTTAGAGAAACTCAATTGACTTTTACATTTAAAATCGGAAGAATTTTCATTTTCCATGTTTTCAAAACAGTTTCCATTACGATAAGCAGTTTTATTGATATTTATGTCTGTTATATCACTAAAAATAAAACCATGTTTCTATAATTATCCTTTTAAACAATATGAATTTCTGTATTTATTTTTACTTTCTATAAAATATTGCTTTCATTATATTATAAACATCTTTTCTTAAAACATTAAAAAAAAAAAAAAAAAAAAGTTTCGTCTGTTTAAAATCATACAATTTTTTTTCCTAATGCAGCTGGCAATGTAGAGTTTTTATGCCATTAGTAAAGCCTGCACCGCTGTTACTCATTTAGCATTATCCAGAGGCCACATGCAGCTTGAAGATTGCGAACACTACAGACGCGAGTAACATTACTCCCACAACGTTATACGATCCTATTAAACCGGGATCTATGGTTTAAAGTGGATTCACCGCCGGGAGTCGAACCCGAAACCTGCGGAACCGAGCTCCAGCCATTCGGCCATCAGACTCCTATCATAGAATGCTTGATGTTTGACTATTTTTTAAACGGAAATTTAGAGAAACGCAATTGCCTAATATATATATAAAACATATATATATATATATATAACATATATATATATATATATAAAACACACACATTTATATATATATATAGAGAGAGAGAGAGAGAGAAAGAAAGAGAGCGATTCTGTAAGTGGTGTCTAACTTTGGTGAACTAAAGAACATATATCGATTCTCGCTTTCTTTTTCAAATTAGAATTCGTTTTATTTGCTTTTATCTATTTATTTTCCTTATTTTGACTTTTTATGTCCTATTAGGTGTTTTGACGTGGTTATCTAAAAATGACTTGTCTACAAAGCCATCTATATTTGAAATAGCAATTAACCAAAACAAGAAAGCTTTGATTTACGCCATCTTGTACCGACACCCTTTCCTTCCCCTCTCGTATGCTTTTCTATAAATAGAAATAAATCTGGACCATTGGGCAGTGGCCATCAGGAATGAGCAATCACTGTTCAAACGTGACATCCCATCAGACGAAATACCAGAAATAAGGATGCCCTACCCCCTACCCCAACCCTTAATGAGGTGTATTTTGTTCTCGGGAGCAACCGTTTCTGATTGAGTCGGTCTTTTCTGCGTGATTGGCTCAAGTTGATCCACTTTTTTCATGTTGGCGGTCGTTATGAAGGCGAAGGCTTGTTTACCGGACATGTTCAGCGCCATCGATTACAAGGGTGGAAAAGCCTTTCAGTCCGACATTCCGGCAGAGTAGATTCCGTTCCATAAAGGGCATCTTTGGATCGCCCATTTCAATGCCATTCATTTAGATGTCAGTAATGGATGTTAGTAAATAAATCTTTGTATGAAAAATTGTGATTAAATCATCAAAATAATCGTTTTTTCGTCACTTTTTATTATCGTTCAGAGAGTTTGCTTAAATGTTAAATTTTTTTTTTCTGCAATTATATTAGAATTTTCCTGCTGATTTAACAGTCGGATTTCAAATTTTTTCCGCTCCGAAGATTTTTTTTTTTGTTGTTCGTGTGCCTGTAGCAAAAAATACTTTGGATTCCAATCCTGATAGGAATAGTTATATATTTTATTTTCAATGTATTGCTTCTTATCCCACTCGATCAACAGCAATATTAAGATCAGGGATGGCCAACCTGCAGCCCTCCTTGAAAATTTTTCTGGCCCATGAGATTTATCACACTTTTACAAAATATATTTATTTTATAATGGCCAAAGTAGTGAAAAACAATGCATTAAAAATGCAATATGTGTAAAATTAATTGTCGAAATTATGAGAAAAAAATTAACTTTGATTTTAAAAGAATATTCTAGCAGATATAGAACAGATATTGCCTGATTTATTTATGAGTTCGCAGAATAAAGAAATTATATTTTGCGAACTCATGATATTTCATCATCAGTTCATGGAACTCGGAACTCATTTTGGAACATCTAATATAACAGGGTTCTATGATTCACTTTAAGTGATCTCAGTAACCATCCCTAGATACGCAAAGGGGATTGTTTATAGCAGAGAAAACCAGACTCTCAGTTTCAAGGGAAAATTTGTGCATTTGTGAAATCAAGTGCAAATTTTGAAGTGAAAATTTGAAAGCTGCATTAGAACATCATAATATACGGTTATTAAATTTATTATTTTATTTAAAAATTTAATTACATTATTTTTAAAATTTAATTGTAATTAAATTAAAATGCTTTTATTATTTAAATTGTGCCGAAATTTTTCTTCGGTATGTAAAATAAAGGACAAATCAATTTTTTTGTAATTTTGAAAGTGGAATTTCTTTAATATTTTTTAAAACACATTTCTTGCCTTTCTATATTCCTCTATTGTAGTTCTCATGTGATTTTCTTTCACTTCTCACGTTAACTGAAACTTATTGAGAATAATGCTTCTATTTCATAAAGGACGCACGATATGCAAATAGAATCGCTTTTCAATCGTGTTATGCCGCTGAATGGGTTGCGTGTGAGTTCCTTTCAGAATACCCGTCGGCCCCTTTTCCACCAGAAGTCGGTGCATTTGAATGAAGGCAACTTCATTTCAATAAGCATCGCTCATTTGCATTGGAAAAAAGATTTGTCGTCACTTAATTTAACCCCCCTTCACCGAAAGATAAACCCGCGCAGTGGATTCTGGGATCGATGCAAATGGCATCTGTCGGCCAATTTTATCGATGCTGTAAAAATTCGACACATAAATAGTGGAGCTTTAATGGAACTCCTCGAAGTTTTTTTTTTTATTAATGTGAAAAAACTATTTGCAAAATCGGTGAGATTTTTTTTTTCGTTGGAGTGTAAATGTGTGCTGTGTGGTATTGTTTTCTAAATAAGTGTGATTATTAATTTATGATTTAAATAAGATTATTTTCAGCAGTGTTTCGCAAATGTTTTGGATACATGTTCTTTTTCTTTCGCTTATATACTTCTGATTTAATACCATATTGGCACTCATGAAAGTGTGTTATTTTCTCTTATTCATTGCTTACCGATTAGTTTCTACAAAATAAATAAATAAATATAAATTAAATAAATCTTCCATTTTGTCATGTGTATGTTAATCGTGTTTTCTTATTTTTGCATCACTGTCGACAGTATATTTCTCATTCACAAAATGTGGCCTGATGGCCAATTGGCCTTTCTTACCAAAGGCTTCAGGTTAGAATCCTGGAAGCGGTATGGATGTTTGTTAGTGGTTCGGAATCCACGTTAAACTGTAGGTCCCAGTCTAATTAGCCTAAACTGTGCACAAAATGACCGTAGATAGACAAACCAAATCTTCCCGAAATCATGTTTTGAACTGAAATTTTTATTATCAATGGCGGGTAATACATACATATAAACAAATACAAGAAAGAAAGAAAAAAACCCATCAAAACACAGTAGAAGAAGTAAAGACCAAAATCATCGCCCCAAGAAATTTCTGGCACGCCAATATCTTGCAATCTCGTAGTCAGTTCTATGGAGTGTCTTGCAACATTGCAGGTGTTTTCTGTTCATAGACTATTTCAAGCCACAAAGACGACAGTAGGGATGGTCATATACAACTATACTATATAAGTATACGATATAAGTTGAACGGAAATACTGTTATTGTTTTACAGCTATTGAAAATTAAATTGTGCACCAGAGCTTAATTTTTAAACAAAAATAGCAGAGTTGTAACTCCAATGCTCCGTGAGAATGCCATAGAGGTCTCATTGTATTAAAATTAAAGCACAGCACAAATTTAGCCATCTGATGCTTAATTTAAGTATTTCTGTAATACATAAATATGTATGTACCAACATGGAAGCTGCTATGAGTTGTATTTAAAAGCCAAGTGGATTTTGTTGATAAAGAAGAATACATGAGTTTATTTGCTTTATTGTATTATATTTTTAAGGAATAGAGTTTGTTCCCAGTTCTTGGAGGCCATGGCAAAGCTAAAAGTTGCATGCATTATCTGTGAAAGTTTCTAAGCATCTGCAGTCACTAAAAGTGGTCTGGTTAATATCTTGCAGAGGAGAGAACTAAGAGCCTTAATGATAAATTACATAATTACAGCAGTTAAAAGAGGACTTTACCAGGAAATGGGAAATTAAGTTAAATAGGAGTTATTGTTGTAAGTGAATTTGTTAGTTATAGGTCGGGAATTCAGGAAAAGCAAAACAGATGTTGTTATAAATATGTATAATGCCTATACCTTAAATGTGTCTATTTAAGTTACTTTCTCACATATTTTTATTTTTGGGCGGGAGATTTATTCGCCCGTTTATTACAGTTAAAGTTTAAGCATCAGATTGCTGCCTAAAGTTACAGTGCTGCATAAAATTTGAAGCGCTGCCGAAATGATTTGCGATAATTAAGTTAAGGAGCACCATAAATACATTCAAGTTAGCGATGATGTATTTCTTGCAAATTTTAATTTTTCGACAACGATTTGTCACACTGAGATAAGGAATAAATATTCTCTCTGTGTTATATACGCATAGCTATTAATCATATTATTAATTCACTACTTGCACTAGTCGTTAGAGTGTGGTATCATTAGTACAGTAGTTAGCGCTGATGACTAGTGCACAAAATGATTAGTCATTAGTGCTTCTGTTAAGGGGCATATGTGCAGACTCGTGCATTTGCAAAATTCAATAGACCATTCATGCAACTGTGTAGTTGTCCTGATAATCAAACTCCAACTTGAGTCGAAACGTTTTGAATGCTATTTATGCAGAGAGATAGAATGTATGTCATAATAATAAAGATTTCTAAAAAAACTACATTGAAGATTATAAGTATTAGATGTATGTAGAAGATGACTTATTAATTGGATTAATTTTGCCTACTGTTGTATTGTCGATCAGTATAACATGATTAATTAAAATAAACAAACGGGCAGTGAGGCATAAGGCCTGTGATGAAGCACTAAGCATTACAATGGTACGCAAACAAACTTATATTGAATAGCGCCACTTTGTAGCATTGAATTGAGTTTTAAAATAACAAAGTCGAATTATTCGATTGGCTGAGAAATTCTAAAAAGCATCTAGGGGGGGACTGTTATGGTGCTTGTTTCCTTTTTTATTTATTGTTGTCTTTGACAAAACGAAGGAAACACAGAACTCTGATCTATCATAACGCGCAAAAATATCTCCGTGAACAGATTTGCAGGAGGGAGTGGGGCGAAGAGGATAAAATAAGAAATGATGAAATAAGGAATGAGTGAAAGATGTAAATATTCATTGAGACTGAACGCTACAATGTTAACAAATGGACAATTGGCTTATGACAACTGATGTAGGCGACATAGTTTTCACTGCAAGTCATTGAGGTTTCTGGCAAAGGTGGATTCGATTGTGATGTTCTCAAGGGTAATGGTTCCATGGGTGCCAATTCAACTCGGGTCCTGTAAGTTTGTACTGTATACTTATAAGCCCTGTACGGGTCTATCACGTTGTCTATCGGCTTATGACTGTTTGGATTCATCTTTAATCCCTCAAATTTCTGCAATAAATTTTTTCGGATTTAGCATCCGTCTTCGTTGCATATAAGCTAATATTATAAAATTTCACCAACAGTTCCACTTATTTTTGAATTTCTCACGTATTTGCTTTATTTCATTGTGACTTTTAGTGTGTTACATTGAGTTATATCTTGCTGAGACCTTTCAAATGAGCCCTTGACAGCTAGTTCTTTCCTTAAAGTTTTTCTAAGATGATCAAGACTGGAGTAGCTAAAAAAATGCGCTCGAAATTCTGTACTCAGTCTACAGTTGCATAAATTAAATCTGTTGTAACAGTCGTTAAAATTGGAATGTCCAGACATAAACTGAGTGATTCTGAAATTAATTAAAAAATGGACCACTAAGCCTTTGGGGAATACAGGGAACGTACATTTACGTAATAGAGCCATTGGATGATTCTATGCATAATGGATTTCACAGATTAGTGGTCTTGCTTTTGTACGTGGTTTTAAAATAAGATTTTGGTACATTAGCATTAATTTTAATGTCCCAGTTTTTTCATTTCTTTAGCTAGCCGTTTCATCGTCGTATATTTTATATAACCACAAACAAATACAAAGAGCGCGGTTGTATTTTGTTCAGTAAATGTACAGACTACAATATGATGCTAATACGATTGTGTTCAATACATTTCTCACAAATTCTTTAACAGCCTTGATGATCTAATGCAATTCAGGATATAGATGACGTTTCACATTGTAATATTAAAAGTACCTTGCAAAATTTTACTTTAATTTCGAAACTTCTGCACGTTTTATTATTTCTTTTATTTTTGCACTGAAGTCATTTAACTCAACTAACCATTTGTATGGTGTTTGATAGAAGTTTTCTCTAAAACATTCAAGACCTTTGCCTCTAAAAGCGCCCTTCCAGAGGAGCATCATCGCACAAAATTCTTACTGAAGAAAGATAAATTCTGTAAAAAGAGTTCCATTTAATCAAATAATACGAGAAAGTAGTTGAATTAATTAAAAACAAGTAGTATAAAAAAATTTTCAAGTCAATTCCTATTTTTTTTCACTCGAATTGCAGAAAGTCCTTTATAAATAGTTTTCCTTCATTTTTTAAAGTTTATCTGGAGCCATCTATTGGTAGATACATGCAACTTAAATCTAAAAAAAAACCAAAATTAATTAATTAAATTTAATTACTGAATTAATATTTGAAAAAACTGTATTACCATCCAGTGTCATTCACTACAACTTCAACAAAAAATGTGTTTGAACTTGAGGGGATGAATAAAAAGCATTTTATGAACGATTGAAAATTTGAACAAGATATATATATATAAGGAGAGTGTGAGCTAATAGAAGGAATTGAAAAATACGATTATATTTTGTTCAATAAATATATATATTTTTTCTCTTTCTAATGCAGCTGGCAAACACTTAGACAGCTTGGTCTTGGATGCCTTATGGCAAGCGCTGCACAGACGTACATACTTTGCATTACCCAGGGGGCGCGTGTAACTTGAAGATAAGCCACGGACGCGGAGTAACAATGCCCCCGCAACGCTCTACGATCCTATTAGACCGGGACCTACAGTTTAAAGTGGATTCCGAACCACTACAAACATCCATGGCACCGCCGGGACTCGAACCCAAAACCTGTGGTACCGAGTGCCAGAGCGCTAGCCACTCGGCCATTCAGACCCTGTTCAATAAATATACAAACTATAATATTGCCCGATGCTAGTACGATTGTGTTACTTGTCTGGTGCTTGATGGAAGTTTTCTCTCCAACATTCAAGACCATTACCACTGAAAGTGTCCTCCCGGAAGGCATCACAGAAGATTCTTACCGAATTCTGTAAAACGAGTTCCATTTAATCAAATAATACGAGAAAGTAGTTGAATTAATTAAAAAAAATTGTTTGAAACTCGCGTGGCATTCATCTTGCTGTGGACATTCGCAAAGTGTCCCCATCTGTTTGATTGGGGGTTTCTGCGACGCATGTCATTAGGAGCGGATGATGATGATAATGACTTTCCGCGTATTGATCGCGTCTTAATGGCCCTCCAAGACGCAATCAATATCCCCCTTCCTTGCCGGACACACTGCGTTTCATCTCATCCAATTAATTACTTGGACTTTCTTATGAGTTAGACGGGAATTCTACGGACATAGTTTTTAATACTCAAATCAGTAGCAGAAAAAGAATTTGATTCAAATGAGGTCTTTTCAAAATTATTCGTTGCTGTTAATTGCCTTGTAAAGTAATCTTATGTAATGGGGATAGATGCAATTCCAGATCAATTTAAATGTCCAAGAATTTATTATAATAAATTCTAATAAGATGAACCCAAACAAATCAAGAAACAGATTATTAACCTCTGGACATCCTTGGACACATATGCGGACATTTAGTTTTTTTTATAATTATAATTGCTATTGCTAATAAAAGGAATAAAAATTTGATAAGCAAAAGTGAACTCTTCTGTGCCAAATTTGTCTTGTAAGAAGTTGTTTTTAATATTGTAGCAAAGAAAAAAAAAGCCATACAGGTTTTTTCTTAAAAGAAAAACATTATTATAAAATAATAAATTATACAATGCTACCTGAATATGTGTGGTGTATGCTACTTGAATATGCGGGCCTGAATGGCGGAGTCACTAGTTCTCTGGGTGCCACAGTTTTCATACTCGAATCCCGATGATGCCATGGATGTTTGTAGTGGTTCGCAATCCACTTTAAACGGTAGGTCCGGGTCTAATATGAATAGTAGGGAATAAGGTTGACAACCCTAACCCGTAAAAAAAAAACATCTCGTGTTTCTGCATCTAACAGTAGGCACACAGGCTTGGCGTACTATGGGGCTGTTGCACCAATGAAGAAGATGAAGGTTTCTATTCATTTGGAAATGATTATAAAAAAAATAATTTATACAAATATTTGTAAATTTTATATGATATTTTATTAACTAAATTATTTTATTAAAGAAAATAACATCTCTTATGCCTCTCTAGATAATATCCGCTCTTTGAATTGCTGTGGTGAAGCAATCATTGTTTCGATCCAATTTTACTTAACGGCTGTTAGTCAGTAGATATTTTCTTATTCTTATTATCACAATTTTCATTTCAAAAATAAATGAATCGAATTTTGGAGATAAATTTCTTCAATAAAGGGGCAAGGCATTTATCTCTAAAATTAAAATATAGGTCAGTATGAAATGGATGAACAGGCTTTTATTATGTTATTGATCAACTAATGAAATTCCATCCTGTAACCATATACTTATCGTTGATTATAGAGTCATTGTTCTGAATTGCTGTATCATAGAAAATAAGCTTTTTTTTTTTTTTAATAACTTATGAGTGATGGAATCGCCATCTTCATTTTGGAGTCCGAAATGTGCGTAACAAGTTAGGCTCGCCAGTAATCAATAGCGCTGGCCGTCGTCTCTGGAAGAAGTTTTCGAGATAACATTCGTTGTGTTTATGAAAAACATTTTCCATGGAAACGAACTCAGCTTCCGTGAGGAGAATACCGAGTGGCCGATTGTCAACGCCCATGAAGTCGTGCTATGTCACTTTCTTTCGTTTTTAAATGGAGACAAATTAAACAAACAGGTCACCGAAAGCATTGGGGAAAATCGGGCTTCTTTTACATCGGTGAAATCCAACTGTGGAATAAGGAGACTTCAAACCCATTCCTAAATGAGTTTGTTCAAGATTGTAGTATTGAAAGTCCCGAATGATCGAGGGAACTTAAAAAAAAAAAAAATCTGAATAGAATTCTTGTGTAAACAATTTTGAAGCATTTTATTATCATTTCCTATCGTAGATGCTTTTCTGTACGTCACCTGAACAAAAAGCAACACATAGTATCTGTAAAAAAAAAAAAAAGACTTTTACCAGCTTTAAATTGCCTTAACTAAGGAGCAAAAGGGCTGGTACTTCTTCCATTAAAGTAACTTTAATACTGATTGATACTGAATTTCGCTTTTAGATAAAAAAAGCAAGTAATATAAAAAAAAAAATATTAATGAAGTCAATTCCTCCTTTTTTTTCACTGTATTGCAGAAAGTCCTTTATAAATAAAGTTGAAATTTTCCTCTTACATCTGGTGCCATGTATTGGTAGATACATGCAACTTAAATCTAAAAAAAAACTAAAATTAATTAATTAAATTTAATTACTGAATTAATATTTGAAAAAACTGTGTTAACATCAGGTGTCATCCACTACAAGTTTTAAAAAATGTATTTGAACTTGACTGGATGAATAAAAAGTACTTTATGAATGATTGAAAATTTGAACAAGATATATATAGAGGGAGTGTGAACTAATAGTAGGAATTGAATAAAACAAAAAACGTATATTGCAGTTCAATTTTATGTTTCGTTTAACCACTAGCAAAGTTTTGGATCTCCTTTGCACCAAAATAAATGTACCTAATTTCAGTATGATGCTTAAATTGTCAGATAAATGAAACATCTTGGCCTGTCATTGTCACACATGCTTAAAAGGCATTCATTAAATGAAAAATATATGTTACTTTAGGTATAATAAATTCATTGCAATTTCTTTTTGTGTAGAGGAAGACACTTAACTTTTACTTTTATGAATTTAAATTCGTGTATTCTTTTACCTTTACAAATATTAATTTTGCTTCATTTACTAGAAATGGAGAGCATTAAATGTCTTAATGGATTAATTTTTTTAATGGATATAAAAGCTTTTTTTTTATAAAAAAAAAAAAATTACAGTGTTTCCTAAATTTTGGAAGTATATCGATGCATTTAATCCAAGAAGAATTATTATTAAATAGCTTCGCGTAGTGAAGTAAGTAATTGCCAGTCTTTCTAAATATAAATAAAAAATATTAAAATTAATAAAAAAATAAATAAAATATAAATAAAATAAAAATAAAATACAAATAAAATAAAAATATAATAAAAATAAAATAAAAATAAAATAAATATATAATAAAAATAAAATAAAAATATAATAAAAATAAAATTAAAAAAAATTAATATATATACGTAACCCATATTAATTTAGTTTTATTGTTGCAAATGTTAATTTATGAGAGAATAGTGCGCATGTAAGGCACTGCATTTTTACCTCGTTAGTCTTAAGATTAAGCAGCAATGTGAAGTCCGAGTCATTATTCGGTCGATGTCGTTACACTTTTTCGTAATCAGTTGCGAGTCTCCAAATTATGGCAGAATTTCCCCAAGGGCTCATTATCAGCTGCTCGAACATATCGGCGACTTGGGGGAACTGGTGCTTCTCACGTACACTTATAAGATGCGTGTGCCTAAATTGACTTTAACGGAATAAACACAGAAGAAACTGGTGTTTCTGTCACAAAAATTAAGTGTACGTTTTTAAAACAAGAGTAAAGTAGTAGTCTCCAAAAATGAGTAGTACTCTTCTGTACGAAATGCAATACCTATTCAGACGACGTTTTTCGTGCCTCTTTGTACATTGCTGAACTTGAATATGAAGATGCAATCTGTTTCCCGGCTGAAAACTGTTTTGATGGTTTAGTTTATCACGCTACGGTCATTTTTTGCACATTTTAGGCTAATTAGACCAGGACCTACTGTTTAAAGTGGATTTCGAACCACTAACAAACATCCATTCCACCGATAGAATTCGAATCTGAAGCCCGTGGTATCAAAGGCCAGAGCATTAGCCAATTCGTCATCAGGCTGCAACTGTTTTGATGAGAACAAGCGATGAAATAAGATTAACGACTGACTATTAATTGAAAATTTCTCGTAAAGAAAGGTCTAATGATGTACTTTTTAAGAGATGCATTATTTACAATCGTAAAACTAATGCGGCTTTAATTAAAAATGCATGATTGTTTCTTCATTCCCACGGGAAGGCTTGCTAAGCAATCGGTTAGCTTTTCTCCCTTGGCTGTCATCCACTCTGTCCAGATGAAAATTCCTAGACCAGAAGATTTCCAGAAGACTGCTTTCTAGATACGTTTGCTGTGAATGAATACAGTTCTAAATGTTTTAGGCTAAAAAATTATATCCTGGTAGATATTTAAAAGATTTTTCCGTTGAAATTTTGCTACGACAAGCTTTCAAGAAAAGCAGATTGATATGCATTACAACAACTTTGTCGTCATCGGGACATATAGTGAATGACGTGCTGCATCATGATCTTCAAGTAGAATCAATAGACGATCTTATCGCGGAGCTATCAAGAAAGTTATTTTAAAATATCAAGAACCATGGAAATAAGTTAATTAAAACTCAACTATTATTCGCTCTAATGAGAGAGAAAGAGGGTCAGCTAATTTGCCTCTCTCGATGAGTCATGTCTGCCGTGGTGGTGTTCTACAACACACTTTTAGATACAGACTGAGAACTGCGACTAAAAAAAAAGTATTAAACACTTAAATATTAATAATAGGGTTAAGATATTTAACAAATATGAATCAATATTCAGAATACTTTCAAATTCAATCAAGAGACAATGCGTTCTCGAAGAGGTTAAACAATTTATTATTTTTTCCCCTCCATCCACTAAACGCTCATTAAAAGAAAAAGGAGGTCGTTGAGCGGCGCGAAGACGAACAGCCTGCCGACGCTTTCGGAGGATCGCATTACCGGAGAAATGTTTTACGATGATGACCGCCGCCATTCATCAAGGGCGGCGAAACAACTCTATTAACAGGGGCAGGGGGAGGGGCGACCGTCCGACCAGTAAATCTGTCCGATACTTCATAGCCTCCGAAGTGACCTCAAAGTTTCTCTTTTTCATGCCTGCTTCTGCTAAAGAGACATTCTCGCTCTCACTCGTAATTTTTCATTATTGCAACGGAGTGACTTCAGTTGTCTCTGTGTATCTATCTCTTTTCCTTCTTTCGTTCGCCATTTCAATTGTTCATCAAGAAAAGATTGGCAACTATTATTTATAAAAATAAGTTTTATCATGAGTTAATGTTAAACCCTATAAGTTTTCTAATTTTCTATCCGATATTTTATTGTCTTCGAGTGACCTCAAAGTTTTCAGTTTCTCTTTTTCATGCCTGCTTCTGCTAAAGAGACAGTCTCGCTCTCACTCGGAATTTTTCATTATTGCACTGCAGTGACTTCAGTCGTCTCTCTCAGTGTCTCTGTTCCTTTTTCTTTCTTTTGTCATCAAGGAAAGATTCGCAACTATTATTTATAAATTTTTAATTTTATTATTCTTTTTTTCTAATGCAGCTGGCAAGATAGACCGTGATCTTTTATGCCATAAGGGCTGCGCCGAAGTTACTCACTTTGCACTACCCAGGGGGCTCGTGTAACTTGAAGATAAGCCCCGGACGCGGAATAACAATGCCCCCGCAATCAAGGAAAGATTCGCTACTAATATTTATAAAAATAAGTTTTTCAATTTAATTGCTAAACCTTATAAATTTTGTAATTTTCTGTCGGATACTTCATTGTCTTCCAGTGACCTCAAAGTTTCCTTCAGTTTCTCTTCTTCTTGCCCGCTCCTGCTAGAGAGACATTATCGCTCTCACTCGTAATTTGTCATTATTGAACTGCAGTGACTTCGATTGCCTCTTTTCCTACTTCTTTCTTCCGCCATTTCAATTGTGCATCAAGGAAAGATCGGCAACTATTATTTATAAAATTAGGTTTCTCCATGTAATTGTTAAATCTTATAATTTTTGTAATTTTTGTATGAATATTAATGTGCGTAATACTGAAATCTGTCCGATACTTCATTGTCTTCAAGTGATCTCAAAGTTTCTTTCAGTTTCTTTTTCCTGTGCTTCCTCTGTGAATGTCTCTGCTAAAGAGACATTCTCGGTCTCACTCGTAATTTTTCATTATTGCACTGCGGTGACTTCAGTTGTCTCTCTCACTATCTCTCTTCCTTTTTTCTTTCTTTTGTCATCAAGGAAAGATTCGCTACTATCACTTATAAAAATAAGTTTTTCAATTTGCTAAACCTTACAAATTTTATAACTTTTGCAGGGATATTACCTCACTATTTCATAGATTATTTGTCGTTTTTCCAGAATGGTACAATGACACAGGAATTTTTGAAAAGACATTTTAAATAACTGCTGCACTACGTAGCCTGATGGTCGAAAGGCTAGTGCTCTGGCGCTAGGTGCCATAAGTTTCGGGTTTGTGTCCCGGCGGTGACGTGGATGTTTGTATTGGTTCGGAATCCCCTTTAAACCGTAGGTCCCGGTCTAACATGATAGTAGAGAGTTGTGGGCGTAGTGTTACTCGCGTACGTAACATATCTTTAAGCTACACGCATCTCCTGGGTAGGGCTAAACGTGTAACAGCGGTGCAGCCTTTGTTATGACATAAAGATTAATTGTCTCTGTATTGTCAGCTGCATTAGAACAAAACTTTTTCATGAATTGTTTGTCATTTTTCCAGAATGGTACATGTAACAAAGGAATTTTAAATAATTGCATCGATGTTAAAAGCACTGCCGGACATCAACAATGTGATATCAGATTCTTTGTTATTTCACTAACCCGCAGACTAGCATATCGATACTACTTTTTTTGAACTAATGCTGTGTGTACACTGTGCAAAAAAACTAGTGAGTCAGGCACTTAATGATCAGTTAACTATATGGTAGCTAGTGCATGATGTCCTTCTTTCTAAAGAAATTTTAAATAATTGCAGCGATATTCAAATCACTACTGGACATCTGTAATGTGAGATCAGTTTCCTTGTTATTCCATTAACCAGCATACCAGAACACCAGCACACCGAAACTTACTACTGTTTTTGAACTAATGATGTGTGTGTACTTTGCAAAACACTAGTGAGTCAGGCCCTTAATGATCCGTTAGCTGTAGGGTAGCTAATGCATGATGTCCTTCTTTCCCAACAAAACGCTATCTCCAGTTGCTCCGCTTTAATCATGTGTTGCGGAGATTACCTGCTTTTCGCCTTCTGTTCCGCCGCTCTTATAATTTCACGCTTGACAAATCATGAAGCACTGTTGAGAAAAAGGGCAGGAGAGTGAAACTGAGACCATACCACCTTGTGTGGCACTGTTTGTTTGTGTTATCCACATAGATAGCGCTAATGCTTTTTTTTTACCTCCATCGTAGTGAACTTTACTGGTCAAGCCTTCTTGGATTCCATATATGGCAATGTTCACATCAGGCCTTCGCACCCTGAGATCACAACTACATCTTTATTTTCACAGCTTAGTCTTTCGTGGCAAGTCAGGTAATTAAATATGCAATAAAAAGTTTAGTTAGATTTTGGACATAATTCCCTTTTTAAAATAACCATATTCTTTAATTCTGGCGATGGTATAGATGTTTGTTGGCAGTTCGGAATCCACGTTAAACTGTAGGTCTCGGTATAATTAGTCTAAAATGTGCACAAGATGATATTAGAGCGACAAACCTAACCAAACTTCTTTAAAATAAGTTATAGGAAGTAGTTTATCAAGGGGAAACAATATTTTGAAATTACTGCTAACTATATTTATTGTTGATGTAGAAAGAGTTTATTAACTCAATTTCAAATACTTAATTAAATTTCGAGTAAATGATTACAAAATGCTTAGTATTAAGCAGGAGTTCGAATTTTTAGATGGAAATTCCCACATCAGCACTTCGCCCCTGAGATCACAACGACATTTTTATTTTCCCAACTCAGTCTTTCGTGGACAAATAAAATAATTAAATACTCAATAAAAAGTTTATTTAGATTTCGGACATATCCTTTAAAATAAGTTATATGAAGTGGTTTATCTAGGGAAAACAATATTTTGAAATTAATGTGAACTACATTTATTGCTAAATTAAAAAGAGTTGATTATCTGAATTTTAAATACATAACTCAATTTCGAGTAAATGACTACAAAATGTTTGGAATGAAACAGGAATTCCAATTTTTAGATGAAAATGTCCACATCAGCACTTCGCACCTTGAGATCACAACAGTATCATTATTTTCACAACTCAGTCTTTCGGGACAAATCAAATAATTAAATACGCAATAAAAAGTTATATTTTGAACATCTTTTTCTTTTAAAATAAGTTGCAGCTACTGTTTTTTTTCCATCGTAGTGAACTTCACTGGGCAAGCCACTTTGAATCCTGTAGATGGAAATGCCCACATCAGCACTCCCACACAACAATATCATTATTTTCACAACTCAATCTTTCGTTGCAAGTCAAATAATAATTAAATACTTAATAAAAAGTTTAGGTTAGATTTTGAACATATCAGTTAATGCTTTTTTTTCCCACCATAGCTTTTAGCCGAATTTTGGTTTATCTAAGGGAAACAATATTTCGAAATTTATGTCAACTACGTTTATTGTCGGATTAGAATGAGTTGATTAACTCAATTTTAAATACATAACTCAATTGCGAGTAAATGACTATAAAATGCTTGGGGTGAACCTGGAATTCCAATTTTCGGCATTATTTCTTTATTTTAAATACATTTTTATCAAAATTTCTACGTTTGCTAATCCTTACAATTACGTGTCCTTTCGAAACGCTAAACTTCCATTACTTGCAGTCCCATGCTGGGATTGGTACACGGTCTTCCTCCCCATAACAGTTTGTCATCAACTGATGGAACTCCATGGAGCCATGGCTCCACTGAGGCAACTCCAGCGATCGCGTCCTCATAATCCCCGCTCCTAAAAATAATACTCCATTTATGAACCGAAAACGATGAATTTCATTACCGCTTAATCCCTCTCCCCTCTCCGCCATCACGTTATCGCCCACCCTTATTAAAGAATTACTTTTTGTTCTGGGGAGAGATTAAAATGCTTTTAGCCGAATTTGGTCCTTTAAACCCATTACGGGGGAGAAGTAATCCCGTTAGCGTTAAGCAATTGGCTGGCTTTCCCCCTTAATCTCTACCATTTCTTCGGAGGCAACAGGTAGCTCTTCCATTCTCATTCCAGCCAGGTTGCTCGCCATTAATGCTTTTGTTCGCCATCTAAAACTAAATACTTTTTCTTCCGAAGCAATTTTTTTTAAATCTATCACTAGATCTATAATGGTTTGTAAATATTGCCCATTTCGTTCCTAACTATTCGGGAGATCATTGAAAGTGAGATGATTTTTTTTTTTTTTTTTTTTTTTTTTGTACGCTATTATATATATTTACTTGATTTTTCTTTATACGCTAATATATATACTTACTTGATTTTTCTTTGTACGCTAATATATTTACTTACTTGATTTTTCTTTGTAGCGTACAATATAATATAATAATGTACGCTATATATATATACTTGCTTTTCTTTGTTCTCTAATATATATGCTTGATTTTTCTTTGTGCTCTAATATATATCCTTGATTTTTCTTTGTACTCTAATATATATGATTGATTTTTCTTTGTACGTTAATATATATGCTTGATTTTTCTTTGTACTCTAATATATATGCTTGATTTTTCTTTGTACTCTAATATATATAATTGATTTTTCTTTGTACGTTAATATATATGCTTGATTTTCCTTTGTACGCTAATATATATATATATATTTGATTTTTCTTTGTACGATAATTATATACGTGATTTTTCTTTATACGTTTTGTTGCAACTTTAATCTCTTTGTTACGATAATATTTCAGACTGGTGGACTCTTTTCAATTATTAAAACTTATTTGGTTCAACTATTCCTCGCAAATAGATAATTTTTATGAGTTAATTAGATTTTATATATTTTAGCTATTTCTTTTCGTTACATAAAGAAAATTTATTTCGAAATGACTTTTCTGAACATGACGCTAAAATATATACTTGATTTTTCTTTGTACACTAATATATATATGCTTGATTTTTCTTTGTACGCTAATTTATATACTTGATTTTTCTTTCTATGCTAATATATATACTTGCATTTCTTCTTACGTTAATATATATAAAATAGCTTTTAGTTATACTAGATAGATACATATACCATATACTAAATTTCTTTTGTACGCTAATATATATGTTTGATTTTTTTTGTACGCTAATATATATAATTGAATTTCTTTGTACGTTAATATACATACTTGACTTTTCTTCGTATGCTAATATACATACTTGACTTTTCTTCGTATGCTAATATACATACTTGACTTTTCTTCGTACGCTAATATATGGGCTTGATTTTACTTTGTACGCTAATATATTTTATTTTTCTTTGTGCGCTAATATATATACTTGACTTTTCTTCCTACACTAATGTAAATACTTGACTTCGTACTCTAATATATGTACTTGATTTTTCTTTGTAGCTAATTTATATACTTGCTTTTTCTTCATATGCTAATATATATACTTGATTTTTCTTCGTACGCTAATATATATACTTGATTTTTCTTCGTACGCTAATATATATATTTGATTTTTCTTTGTACGCTAATATATATACTTGACTTTTTTTCGTACGCTAATATATGCGCTTGATTTTGTTTGTGTAAGCTAATATATATACTTGACTTTTCTTCATACGCTAATATATTGATTTTTCTTTGTACGTTTTTGTTGCAAATGCTATCTCTTTATTATGATAATATTTCAGACTGGTGTACTTGTTTTCAATTATTAAAAATTATTTTGTTCAATGTTTCCTCTTTTAAAAGTGAATAGATATTATTGTTATTTGTTAATTAAATTGAATATATTTTATTTAATTCTTTTTGATACACAAAGGACATTTCTTTTCAAATGACTTTTCTAAACATGCGTGACGATTTGCATTGTTTACCATGCATAAAAAAAGCATATATATAGTACATCATTGAATTTGGACGCACACGTATTCTAAATTTGTGTTTTGAATTTTTTTTTCAAAGAGTATTGCTAAAAAGGAAAATAACTTGGGATTTTTTTTCCATATATTTGCTGGTTTGTCCACTTTAAAATCTGTTTTTTAAAACCTTTCACAATATATTTTTACACAGAACACATTTACAAATAGAAACGTTCAATAGAAAGGGCTGAATACTAATTCCAATAAATAGTCAGAAACTTTGTGAATATTATTTGCAGATGGTATTATGCAGGATTATATTTATTTCAAATGAAAATACATAACAATAACTCTCGTACGCAATTAGAAATTATTAATTCTTTAATAAAATATTTCAATTTTTATGTAAATGTCAAACCTACTGTAAAAAACCTAACAACTTTATCTAAAATTTCATTGTAAATAATACAAAAATAAATTATAGCTTAAAAAAACTAAAAAAACATGCTTTTAGAGTTCATCAAACTAAAAAGTCAAAAATAATTGTTAATATAAGAATAAAATTACTGACGAGAAAATGAATGTCACAGTTCTAAAAGCGTGGGGTGCTTTGTATGACATTTTTAAACTAACTGCATGTCGGAATGAAACTAGTGAAAAATTATAACGATTGATATCGAGCACCCCACGTTTTTAGAACAGTGACATTCATTTTCTCGTCAGTAATTTTATTCTTATATTAACAATTATTTTTGACTTTTCAGTTTGATTAACTCTAAAAGCGTGTTTTTTAAACTTTAATTTATTTTTTATTTTGATTAACTCTAAAAGCATGTTTTTTAGTTTTTTTTAAACTATAATATTTAAATGAGGTCCCAGTACAGAGGACTGGAATTATAGTTCTTTCAATAATTTAATTGTGAGTAAAACAAAGGCTAAATGCGAATATGTCGAGCCAGCCAGGATTCGAACAGGGAATCTCCTGATCTGTAGTCAGGCGCGTTATTCGTTGTGCCACTGTCCAACGCAGGGTTGAAAGGCTTAAGTACTTTCATTCTACATGGGTTAAATTACTCTTCATAAGTTAAAATAAAATCACTAATCTTGGCAATCCTAATCATGAGGACATAAAAAAATATTTTAGTGTCGTGGGTCCTTGATAAGTCTTCAACGTTGAAATTAAACCTGATCGCTTAAAGTAGAGCAAAATCGAGACCAAAGAGTCAGTTACAAACAATCAAACATACAGGTAAAACTAATAAAAGCGTATTAAAAACAACAGCACATCTTATTTTCCGAGAAGAATTATCTGACTGTAATAAAATACCGATACCTGTTACCGATCTGAACCAGATCCATATCAAAGATTTCTTGCATCAAAATTTGTATCATACTCGAAATGAAATGTATGTCGTCACGAGAAAACCAATATTTTAATGAAGTATGCTGTGAATGGTCTGTGTCAATTAGTAAATTGTAACAGAAAATTAGAAAGAACTTATTGTTATTTAAAAAATAATATTGGTATCATTTTTTTGTCAGTGTCGAGAACTGACGAATTTTCCCCATAATATTCTCTTCTTTTCTGGCAGTCTAATTGTGTCAGCTATTGCCATCATGAATTGACTTACCCGAAATTATTACCCATGCTTCTCTAAAGGCAGTGCGTCAATAGACAAAACCCTTAAACGAGTTATCTGTTTTTTCTGTTAAAGAATTTCTCCGGTGAGGAACATCACATACTCATTCATGAGCAGGTTAGGAAAAGATTAAGACCAATACGAACAATCCGAATCCAACACAAGAAATTAATTAATTAAGAACACAATTAATCCAACACAAGAAATAACAGCACAGGGAATAAAAACAAGTAACATAAAAAAAAAACTTTTGAAGTCCATTCCGACTTTTTTTCACTATATTGCAAAAAGTCCTTTATAAATAATTTTCATTCATTTTTTTAGTTTATCTGGTGCCATCTATTGGTCGATATATGCAACTTAAATCTAAAAAAAATAATAATAATATTACTTAATTAAATTTAATTAATGAATTAATATTTGAAAAAAATGTATTAACATCCAGTGTCATCCACTACAAATTTGAAAAAAATGTATTTGAACTGGAGGGGATGAATAAAAAGTATTTTATGAACGATTGAAAATTTGAACAAGATATACATGTAGGGAGAGTGTAATCTAATAGTAGGAATTGAAAAAAAAGGGCTCTTGTTTCCGGAATTCTTTCCGGCCACTGCATGTCAAGTGCCAGATCGATTATTCAATGTCAACATGGTGCACTCGTTTAGGTGGGACGGGATGAGAAGAAAACACTTGCACGACTCGGCGAGTGGAATTTCTTTGTGTATTATTTATACGACACCACACTCAACAATTCCTGAGTTGACTTACTCGAGATTACTTCCCTTGTTTCCATAAATGCAGTGTCTCGATAAACAAAGTCCTTAAACGAGTTATCTGTTTTTTTCTATTCTCGGAACATCACATTCTCATCCAGGAGCAAAGATTGAGACCAATACGAACGTCCTTAATCCAACACAAGAAACAACAGCACAGGGGAATACAAAACAGAAAAACAGCTCTCGTTTCCGGGATTCTTTCCGGCTACAGCATCTCAAGTGCCGGATCGATTGTTCAATGTCAATATGGTGTACTCGTTTAGGTGTGACGAGATACGAAAAAAAAAACTTGCACGACTCGGCGAGTGGAATTTCTAGGCGACGACTCGACTACCCATGCTTCTCTAAATGCAATACGTCAATAGACAAATCCTTAAACGAGTTATCTGTTTTTTCTATTAAAGAATTACTCCTGTGCGGAACATCACATTCTCATCCAGGAAAAAGATAGTAAAATATTAAGACCAATACGAACGTCCTTAATCCAACACAAGAAACAACAGCACGGGGAAAAAAAGAAAAAGAGCTCTCGTTTCCAGAGTTCTTTCCGGCCACTGCATATCAAGTGCCGGATTGATTGTTGAATGTCAATATGGTGCACTCGTTTAGGTGTGACGAGATACGAAAAAAAAGCTTGCACTACTCGGCGAGTGGAATTTATAGGCGTCGACTCAACTACCCATGCTTCTCTAAATGCAGTACGCCAACAGACAAATCCTTAAACGAGTTATCTGCTTTTTCTATTAAAGAATTGTTCCTGTGCGAAACTCACATTCTCATCCAAGAACAAAGATTCAGACCAATACGAACGTCCTTAATCCAACACTAGAAACAACAGCACAGGGGAATAAAAATAAAGATCTCTCGTTTCCGGAATTCTTTCCGGCCACTGCATGTCAAGTGCCAGATCGATTGTTCAATGTCAAAATGGTGCATTCGTTTAGGTTTGACGGAGAAGTGAACAAAAAACTTGCACGACTCGGCGAATGGAATTTTTCGGCGTCCTATTTAAGCGACACGACACTTAACAATTCCTGAGTTGACTTACTCGAGATTACTTCCCATGTTTCACCTAAATGCAGTGTCTCAATAAACAAAGTCCTTAAACGAGTTAACTTTTTTTTCTATTCTCGGAACATCATATTCTCATCCAGGAGCAAAGGTTGAGACCAATACGAACGTCTTTAATTCAACACAAGATACAACAGCACCGGGGGAATAATAAAAAAAGAGCTTTCGTTTCCGGAATTCTTTCCGACCTCTGCATGTTAAGTGCCAGATCGATTGTTCAATGTCAACATGGTGCACTCCATTAGGTGTGACGAGATGGGAAGAAAAAACTTGCACGACTCTAGCTAGAGTAATTTCTCGGCGTCGACTCGACTTCCCATGCTTTTCTAAATGCAGCGGCCTGATGGCTAGCGCTCTGGCCGTTGGTACCGAAGGATTCAGGTTCGAATTCTGGCGGTGGCATGGTTGTTTGTTGGTGGTTCAGAATCCACGTTAAACTGTAGGTCCCGGTCTGTTTAGCCTAAAGTGTGTACAAGATGACAGTAGAGCGACAAACCAAATCAAATCTCTAAATGCAGTGTTTCAATACACGAAATCCTTATATGAGTTATCTGTTGAACAGAAAAAAACAGACAAGAATTGCTCCTGTGTGGAGCATCACATCTTCATCCAAGATCAAGATACAAAAAGATTAAGACCAATACGAATGTCTTTATTTAAAGAAACAACAGCACAGGGGAATAAAAAAAGGAGCTCTAGTTTCTGGAATTCCTTCCGGCCAATGCATGTCAAGTGCCTTATCGATTGTTCAATGTCAACATGGTGCACTTGTTTAGGTGTGACGAGATGGGAAGAAAAAACTTGCACGACTCTAGCTAGAGCAATTTCTCGGCGTCGACTCGACTTCCCATGCTTTTCTAAATGCAGCGGCCTGATGGCTAGCGCTCTGGCCGTTGGTACCGAAGGCTTCAGGTTCGAATTCTGGCGGTAGCATGGTTGTTTTTTGGTGGTTCAGAATCCACGTTAAACTGTAGGTCCCGGTCTGTTTAGCCTAAAGTGTGTACAAGATGACAGTAGAGCGACAATCCAAATCAAATCTCTACATGCCGTGTCTCAATAGACGAAATCCTTATATGAGTTATCTGTTGAACAGAAAAAAACAGACAAGAATTGCTCCTGTGTGGAGCATCACATCGTCATCCAAGATCAAGATACGAAAAGATTAAGACCAATACGAATGTCTTTATTTAAAGAAACAACAGCACAGGGGAATAAAAAAAAAAGAGCTCTAGTTTCTGGAATTCTTTCCGGCCAATGCATGTCAAGTGCCTTATCGATTGTTCAATGTCAACATGGTGCACTTGTTTAGGTGTGACGGAGAAGTGAACAAAAAACTTGCAGGACTCGGCGAGTGGAATTTCTCTCGGCGTCCTATTTAAACAAGCAAACAAAAAACTGCAACCGCCACTCTCAACAATTCCTCATTTGCCAGGAAACGACTCTCTGGAAGAAACAATAAAAAAGAAAGAAAAAAGTAAGAAAAAAATCGCTTAGAAAAGAAAAGCAAGAGCGATCGGAAGGGAGTGTTCTTTCCTTTCAAGTGAGTTGTTCTCTCTCTTTTTCTTGGGCCCAACACCCTACAATTAAAGGAAATCGTTAAGAGGCTATGATTTTTGTGCGCTCTCTCTCTATTCTAACTGGAACCGCGAATCATCCATCACCACTAGACTCACGCCCGCGACTCTCTGCTGATGGTTAATTGCTGGCCTCATCTCGGCGGACCACTCAATGGTTAGCTTCACTTTTTCAATTAGATACGCTCTGTGCTTTTAGGGGGAGGGAACGGATAGCGAGTGACCGTACGATTATTAATATCACTTGAGTTATGTTTGTTCGGGTATTGAATACCGACTAGAGGGTGAATAAATAAATTAGGCTTTATGTAATTATAGTATGAATGGTGCTATTGATATAAAAAGTAAGGAATTGTGTTAGAAGTGTATAAGGAAATACTTCATGATATGATTTTCAATAGATAAACACATGGAAAAATGTCACGAATTTGGAATAATTGACGTTTTCGGAGTATAATTCTATAATTTTCATATTAAATACCCTAACCTATAACAAGTAAACAATTTAATAAATAAATAAAAATCGATTTTTTTTCTATGTCAAAGTTTTGAGTATATTTACTGTAAATTTAAACATATGTTTATGTTTTTTCAATATATTTTAACTTAAATTGAATAGTCTAAGCCACTTTTTTTAATCAATTAAAATTTTTTGTAAATATTTTTCATCTGTAACGTTTATACTAAGGAAACTAATGAATGTGAATGTTTTTAATTAAACATGTGCTGATTAAATTCTCGTTTTGCTTCAGAAGTATTACTTTCCGAAATTCAGTAGTATGTTGTAATAATGGAATTCCAATTTCCTCCATGCACTGGTACTCACAATTATGAGAATTTTCCTATTTTGCCAATTATTTTGAAAAGAACTGAAAGAAAAGTAAAACCAATGCTTCCAAAGAATATTTCTAGTGTCGAATATGCGATTGTGTGCAGTGCATGTAGAGAAATAGACTCTATAATCGTTCGTGGCAATATTCCCATTTTATTTGTTCATTCCACTCATCGAACTAATTTTGTTAAAAAAAATTTTAAACAAAATTCATAAGCAAGAGATTAAAAGAATTAAGCACCAATGATTGGATGTTGGATTTAGGGGGCGAATTGTGGAGAGACTGAAACAAAAGCAGTCTCATGCACAGATTGCTGGACACCAGCGCTGTGTTTAACTTATGAAAGCAATTTAAGGATACTCAAAGTTGGATGTCCTCCTTCAGAGTGCAAAAAGTTAATGGTCCACTAAGAGAAAGCCTGTTCAAATTTATCCAAGAGCTACAACGGATGAAGAGTGATATTTGTTCATTTCAGGGAAGTCTAACAGGAGCATGATCTTCATGCTACAGAATCCAAGTTTCAGGGATTATTATTTTCAGAAACTTACAAGAGAGATATGTTTGCAAAAAGACCTGTTGTTTGCTTTCCGCTCATTTCTGCTTATAGGAAAACTAAAACATGATGCAAAGGGGAAGTTGTCTGCGCCATGTTAACTTCAACTTTGCAGTAGATATCAGTAGGAAAGAGAAAGACTCGAGGCCTACTGACCATTCTTCTAAACACCACGGAAGGGGGGACTTTCTTGCCAGTGTGTTGGAGAAAATACGGTTACACTTTGAGAAGTTCAATTTAGGCTAATTCAAATAGGGTTCTATCATATTTGGTTCAAAGATATAGCCTACTATTTGTGTTATATCTTTTAGATCATCAGTGTCTTGCTGCTACAAAGTTTGTATTTTAAATGTAGGACATTTTCTATACATAATATAAAATATGTTATCAGATATTAATATTTAAAAATTAAAATTTCACTAAATTCAATTGAATAGTGCACTCAAATGCATCATAGTGCAGAAATTATGCCTATCTTGTCTGTTATGTTTTTCCATCCTTTTTTTGTTAAATAATTGATGATCTCTGTTGAAAACCATTGTGCAATCTAGGTACTGATTTGCATGAATCAATTGTTCTGCAAAATTCTATTGTTCATAACTAGAGTTAACTAATTCCATCGTTACTAACTATTCGTCAATTGAAAACGATATATAACGGCGGTTCTCAGAATACCCAACCCGTGAAATATCATCCAAAGATGCTTAATTGTATTAATCTTTTAACTCACGCCACTTTGATTTTACTTTTCACCACTTCGTAAATGGACAAATCTTCACTCTTTTTTGCTTATTGATCTGCTAAAGGAAAAGTATTTTGAAACGTTAAAAAACAAAAGAAGTGAAATAAATAATATAAAATATGTAAATATAAATATATTAACATATTTGCGTCATTACTTCTGCTTATAAAAATACGACATTCCACACGAACATAGAGAACATTTTTTTAAAATTACCTCTTATCTCTTTGGTATTATCCCATTTAATTCTATTTTAAACGGAGAACAATTTTAATTTTAACCCTTGTTTACCTGTGCATCTAAATTGTAATTCTTTTTTTTTTTTTTTTTTTTTTTTTAATTTGAACCATTTTTTATGTGAACAAAAAAAAAAAAAAAAAAGAACCTCATAAAGTTGCGGAGATCGTGAAAGAGAAAACAAAAGAAAAACTAAAAAAAATTTGTAATGGATTCCCCCTTTTCTTCATTGAACCCTCCCAAGGGGGAACGGTGTTCATTTTTTATCCCTCCTTTTTTTTTTTTTTTTTTTTTTAAGTGGTGAGTCTCCTGAGTGCGGGGTAAAGCGGGGGCGGGAGGGGGCGTGTAGAGGGCATGTTTCTGTCATCTCTGTCCGAGAAAAGCACTTTCTTTAATTACGTCGACTAACAATTTTTTTATTTAAACAAAAAAAAAAAAAAAAAAATATGAGTAACAACAGCTATCAGTGATGAGAGACAAAAAAAAAAAAAAAAAAAAAAAAATTAAAAGTTTGTTTCGGTTTACCAATTCATTTTCCCACATTTTTTTAAGCATTTTTTTTTTTTTAAACCAGTATAATCGAGTTTTAATTTAAAGCGTCGCCTCCCCACCTCCCATTTTTTTTTTTCCACCATCGTCGAGTTATTCGATGAACGGTATCGTTCTATTATTTAACACGTTTCTGTCTCTGAAAAAGATCCGTTCGTACGTACTTCGCTTTTATGCAGAAATGTGCTTGAGCTCGGGTATGCTGGCTGTAAGGGAAAAAAATATAACAATGCTCTGAGCTTTTATTTATTTATTTTTCTCTTTTGTCACCACCTCACCCTTTTATCTATCGCTATGTAACCCCGTACCTGTTGGAATGTTGGAGGTAGTACATTGGTTGGCCTTATGTAGACTATAAACGCGATTAACACTACCCCCTTTTTACCTCACCAAAACAGTCCTCCAAAATAAAACTGGAAAGGTTCATACAAAATTTCTCTTACCTTTCCAGTTCCCAGGAATATTAAGAGTGAGATATCCAAAGGGGCGGGATGTAAACAATTAATTCCAATATTCTTTTTATAATACTTTTATTAAGCATATTATAATGACGAGATCACACAAAAAATTACTGGACCTACAGACAGAGAAACCGCATCTTAGCGCGGCTAACTACTAACAAGGAAGTACCAGAGTTCAGAGCGCGAAAAAAGTTCTTAAACCGAAGTACAGTTAAGAGGGTTACAGTTACAGTTAAGAGAGGAAAAGTGTTCACGTGACAAACAAATCAAAAGTTCTAGTTCGACACCCATATTAGACTGCGACCTACGGTTTAAAGTGGATTCCGAACCACTACAAACATCCATGACTCCGCTACGGCTTGAACCCGAAACCTGTGGTACCGAGCGCCAGAGCGCTATCCACACGGCCATCAGGCTGTCAGGGGTTCATTTTGAGCTTCCTCAGTATAGAAGCTTACAACCAGGCTGCTTCAAGCCAGCATAGAAATTCCACACATTAAATAAATATTCATTCAATCGTAACAAAAATGCAACGAGAAACATTCAACGAATGTAGTCAAAGTATGAACGTCGACGTACCACTATACATTAATTCAATTGCTCTGAAATTTTGTGTTTGTGGTCGCTTAACAATAAGTTTGTCGCTTTTAAGGTCGCTTTTTAATAAGTTTGTATAAAATTAGTAAATAGCCGGAGCTCCACCATAACAGTTACTGCTAATTCCCACTCGGCCATCAACCCTCTTTTTAATACACTTTTATTAGTTTCACCTGTCTGTTTGTATGTTTGTATGTATGTATGTATGTAGGTATGTAACTGACTTTTTCCCCTGGAAATCTGTTTCTCCTCATATACACTATTTGCGCAGCAAAAAAACATTTACAGGCATCTTTCAGAAAGAAAACAGTTGATTCTTTTTAATACGTTTTTATATTACGCTTTGTTTGTTTGTTTGTAACTGACACTTTAGGCTCGATTTTGCCCTACTTTTTAAGCGATAGCCTTTGTTTTACTCACAATTACATCATTGTAAGAACTATAGTTCTACTCCTCCATACCGGACCTCATTTAAATATTATAGTTTAAAAACACTAAAAAACATGCTTTTTGAGTTAATCAAACTAAAAAGTAAAAAATAATTTAACATAAGAATAAAATGACTGACGAGAAAATGAATGTCACTGTTCTAAAAGCGTGGGATGCTTTGTACGACATTTTTAAACTAACTCTGCATTTCGGAATGAAACTAGTGAAAAATTATAACGATTGATATCGAGCACCCCATGCTTTTAGAATAGTGACATTCATTTTCTCGTCAGTCATTTTATTCTTATGTTAACAATTATTTTTTACTTTTTAGTTTGATTAACTCTAAAAGCGCGTTTTTTAGTTTTTTTAAACTACTCACTTATTCTTATGGAAGAAGATAAGAAACGTATGAGAAAATTTGAACCAGATTTTTTTTTTTTTTTTTTACTTAATTTTGTCCCATTGTTACATATTATTCAAAGATGAATACACGGAAAAGTTATAATATTTTTTTTTTTCATTTGCTGTTTGGAATCAAAATAAGTTAACAACACAGCAAAAAAAAAACGTTCTTTCTCTTTCTTTGTATGTTACACATAGATTTCCAACCATTTCTGAAAAAAAAAGGCGATTTTTAAACTTAAGAATCAAATAGTTTGTAACAAGTAAAAATGTTTTGAGAAAAGAAGGAACTTCATACCATATTCAGAAAAAGCAGTTTGCTGAAAGATATAGAATAAATTTCGAAAATAAAATTTTAGTAAATTGAAACATGCTTACTATTTATTTTTGTCAATTTCTATGTCAGTAATGTTGTTATGCAAATATATTTGGAATTTTACGATTTCTTCTTTCTCGTAGCATTTTCAAATTCACCATTCATTCTTGATATACCATTCATATACAATCTGCATTCCTTTTTTTATTATTACATGTAAAGTATTCGTATGTTGCTGTAGGATTCCAATCGCACTTAACAATGTAGGCGAAAAATAACTAAAAATTTGCATCAGAAACTAATCTTGTTAACTATCAGATTTAATCCATAAAGCAAGTATTCAATAGAGAAAAGAAAGTAAATTTTTTCAAAAAGTTTTGCGCTTGATTGCACAATCGCCCTTTTATATATATATATACACCCAGAAGGCATTTCGTGAGCATTCCTATATCGCAAAGAAATGTTTAAAAGTGGTATAAACATCTTAAAAAAGGTAGAGAACGCATTGAAGATGAAGAGCCCTCTGGTCGACCACCAACCTCAACCGACGAAGCTCATGTACAAAAATTTAAAGATTTGGGTGCTTGCAAACCATCGATTTACAATTAGAGACCTTGCTGATGATGTTGGAATTTCAAAAGGATCTGTTAAAAGATGTTTTGGACCTCAAATGCTCCAAATCTCGTTTGGTAGCGAAAACATTGAATGCGCCAGCTCACACTGCATTGCTTCTTCGGGACTTTTTCGCCAAAAATGAAACCCGTATCGTTTCACAACCCCCGTATTCACACCGTGCGACTTCTGGTTATTCCCTAAACTCAAAAGACCGCTCCGGGGGACACCGTTTTGAGTCAATTGAAGAGATTCAACGTGAATCGCCGCGCGCTTTGAAGGCCATCCCTGCCGATGACTCTTTAGCATGCTTTGAGGATTGGAAAAAAAGTTGGCATAAGTGAATTGTGTCCGGAGGGATTACTGTAAAGGCGCTGAAATAAATTTGGAAGGATAAATAAAGAGTTTTTGAAAGAAAAAAATGATTGGTCTTACTTTTTGGGCATAATAGTATATATATATATATAACTCGAGTACGTTTTCAGGAATAAGTTGTGTTTAAATAGTTGCCAAATCTGGAATCATACGTTTTATCGTTGTAACTTCAGATTTTGAATGAACAGGTTCATAGAGAAAAAAGCAGAAAAAAACGACCTCATGTCCTAAATGTGTCAAATGGAGATCCTCCTATTTTAAAAATACACTTTTCAATTGTTAGTTCAATGTTTTTCACTCGGAAATCAAAGCAGCAGATAGACGAGAGGAAGGTGCGACTTCTGGCACCTTCGAATAAGTAGTTCTGGTTACAGTGAAAAGTGGTATCCCATCCGACCGGTTTTGAGACCCCTCCCCTCTTCATTTACACCCTCGGTCGACAGGCCCCACCTCTTGAGGCTTTCGGACCGGTTTATTATTATTATTATCATCATTATTTATTTTACTTTTTTATGCTGACGGTTGAAAAAGATACGATTGAGAAGAACTTCTGATTTCCGAATGTGTACGCGGTTTAGATCTGTCGAGAGATGAAGGTTATGAGAGAAGAAATAGGAGTTTAAAAAAATATCAGTGAGATAAGGCCACATGTGAAGTTGAAGTAGATAAAAGATTTTAACTTGAGATGGGTAAAACTGTGGTCGGTTCTCCAATTTCTTACTTTTAAATTTATTTTTTATATAGAAATGGCCATTGCCATTTGAAATCTTCTTACTAAATATCGTTCGCTTTTACAAATTTATAATTAACAACAATTAACTAGTTTAACTAGTTAAACTATTATTAATTAGCTTCCCGAGTAAATGATTTAAATAAAAATTTTAAATTCGCCCTAAAACTATGGTCCTCGAACTTTTTACATTTGAAATTCTTTTTAAAAAGAGAAATGCCGTTGTCATTTCCAATCAAATAACTAAATATCGTTAACTTTTATAAATTCAAAATTTTCACCTACAGATGTGGGTAAAACTGTGGTCTAGTCACCTTTTCGCTATTTACGTTCGTCCGCCGACTTCGAGTACCGCTGTTTACGTTTTCGCCTCGCATCGCAACCGCTCTTATCAAAGGACAAAGGATGTGTGTATTAGACTCTGCCCTCTCTTTCCTTTCTAATCTTCAGGAATGGCATTGCATAGGTATAAATTCTTAAAATTACTCCAATTATTTATTATAAATAAATATTTAAATTAACTATTATTTTTTACATTTTAAAAATTTTTAAATCAATTTTTTTTTCAAACACTAACAGTAATTTCTCTCCTTATTTTATACACGAGCATGTGCTCATTTAATGTAATTTTTCTCAGTGAACTTAATTTTGGTAAATTATAATTAATTATGATATCTTAAATTCTTCGGAGGTACAGGGAGATCCCTATGAACTCCAAATAAAAATAGCCTCTGCTCTGCAACTCTCTACGATCCTATTAGACCGGGACCTACTTTTTAAAGTGGATTCCGAACCACTACAAACAACCATGGTACCGCCTGGACTCGAACCCGAAACCTGTGGTACCGAGCGCCAGAGCGCTAGCCACTCGGCCATTCAGGCCCCAAACACGAACATGACACACTAAAACAATTAATATATAACAGGTAACACCTTTAATGACATATATTTAAATGGAAGGGTTCCACTTCTAAATTGTACATAAAGTTACTCAGTTACACGCTGTATAGCGATGTAGACTTCTTGACTAGACTTCTTTAGGATGAGAGTTTGTAGGCCAATTTATACTCAGTGTGGGGCTAACAATATCTTCTCTTAGGGTGAGAGACTGTAAACTAAACGTCTCTGAAGTAGCAGCTAATTATGCAGTTGTGGAAAGATTCCACTTCTAGCTCTCGGCATGAGAGCTCGTAACTAACGGCAACACCTGTTTTGCTGTACGTCCTCCCGGGTGAAAGATTTGATGCATACTGATAATTTCTTTTGTACGTTGCAATGGGCACTCTTGCAGTGCGTAGGTGGAACCACAGTAACAATTTCATATTCATATATATTAAATGCTAATTATTTTATAATACCAAAATAAACTAATTCTGAACCAAAGCTGAAGATTTCCTTTACGTTAGTTGAGTTATAATAGGTTCACGAAGTGGAACCACTGTTATAGTATTTAAATATTTTTAAAACCGTCTATTTTAAAATTCTTAATTTTTTTTTTTTTTCATTAATAAGCGATTAATATAAAATAAGAATAACGAACTTTTTTCTTGTTAGCAACATTCTTTATCTTTAAAAAATCTATAACAATTAATCTACTATAACAGAACAAAAAAAAGAAAAAGATTAATATGTTTCGAGAAATTTCCAATAAAATTGTTGAGAGAGAAAAAAAAAAAAAGCATGCAAAGGGGGATAAATAAAAGAACAGAAAAGTGACGTTCGCTTATTGGACAACGCGATTAGACTGCATGAGGCTCTACCCTCCTTTCTTTCTGTCGCTACCGGCAGCACCGTAATTTTGAGGGAGTCTCTCCAATAAAAACAAAGCCCCTTCAATTTGAGCCCTCAAATGACATTTTAACGTCTGCGGGCTTGTCAACTTTTAGAGGGGTGTAGCAATGCAGACGAAATTATTCATTGCAGAGCCGAATCTTGTTTGGAAGCCTCTTTCCACAGTGTTTGTTTTGCTGTGAAGGAAACGATTCTTCGGTTTGCATAGAAAGAAATGAAAAGGGAAATCGGATGTTATGTTAATATTTAAATTACAAGCTTTAGAGAGGGAGTGTAGCTGACGATTATGTTCTGTTAACATTTCAAAACGTCTTGATAACTATGAAAAAAAAAAAAAATTTTTTTTTTCCTTCCATTTATGCGTGATGTTCATAATTTTTTAATAATGTAATAGTTTAGAGTACTTTAAAATCATGCTATAAATCTATGGATTTATTGGTGTCTATTGTATCAATACGACCCGACTCCTGGCTCAGGGCTAACTTGCGCCGCTGGTGGAAATGAGGGTTGATGTTCTATCCGCTTTCCGCTTTGTTGTAGACACTGTTTCAAAAACGAGGAGTCTCGAGGGCGTTTGTAATGTTCAGCATCTTGCTTCGTTAGTCAGATTACCTGGTGGGTTTGGTTTATCGCCTTACGGTCAACTTTTGCCTACTTTAGGCTAATTATGTCAGAACCTACAGTTTAATGTGGATTTCGAACCACTAACAAACATCCATGCACCTGAAGCCTGTGGTACCAAAGGTCAGAACGCTAGGTAATTTGATCATCAGGCCGTTCTATCTGGTGGGAGTTTTCCGGGTTTTTCTCCCATACGATATACTCAAATACGGGATAGTTCTCCCAAAAGTCCTCCAGGAAAGCACTTCACTTTTTCTTTACCAACTTGGAGCCAAGTCAGGCTTCTTCCTACTAATGTTCCATGCCAACAGAAGTTTCCCCCTTTCCCTCCATCCATGGTGGCCTGATGGCCAATTGGCTAGCGCTCTGGCCTTTTTACCACAGGCTTCAGGTTCGAATTCTGGTGGTGGCATGGATGTTTTTACTGGTTTAGAGTCCCCGTTAAATTGTAGGTTGTTAGGTCTAATTAGCCTAAATTGTGCATGAAATGACCATAGAGCAAGAAACCGAACCAAACCTCTTCCTGATGGAGAGTCCGTCCCGCACTGCCGGACACTGATGATAAATCACAACAACAACTGTGTAAATACGTCTATTACCAAGTATGTGGATGAAAATTATATTAGGTATCAGAGTCAAATAATGTAGTATACATTGTGCGAAATATTTTATTTCCCTCTCATTATAAGAATGATAAAGTCTTTATTTAAAAATGGCTAACAAATTTCGTATTCTCATTTAACATGGCGTTAAATATGTTTGGGCCTCAAAAGCGGAAACATATGCATTGGATGTCTAAAATTGGATGCTCAAAATTATCTATAAGTAGTTGAGATAGTTAAAAGAAATCACTGTTGATGTAAAAAGATGTATTATTTTGCTAATTTATGGCTTTTGTTTCTAATTGTAAAATTTGCTTGCTATATTCAAGCAGATGCTGTTCCGTATCTTAAAAGTACCAAATTAAATGTAATAAAACTTGTTTCTGGTTTGGTTGGTCGTATTTTTTTATTGTCGCGTCGGTCATTTTAGCGCACACAAGGGCTAATTAGACCGGGTTATACAGTTTAAAGTGGATTCCGAGTTACTAGAAACATCCATGGTACCGCCCGGATTCAAACCTTAAGCTTGTGGTACCAAAGTTCAGAGCCCTAGACAATTGATCATCATTTTGCAAACATATTCCTGATAATGGCTAATAGCATTGCATTGCTAAAATATTAATTCTTATTTAAATATATATGAAATCAATGTAGGCCACACCTAATTTGTTAATTTTGGTGATGAGTTGATTTCGGCGCATGAACAATTATCGGCTATTTAGCAGTAGGCAGAATGAAAGAGATATTCTTTTTGACATTTTCAGTTTTCGCTCCTTGATAAGTAATTTTTAAGTATGAATGAAGATTATTTTGCAACAGTTTAGAATCGTTATTCTTTAAATCGACCCTTCTTATAAATTAAAAGTTCCCATAATCGAAAAGTGCTCGTCCAGGGACACATCCACAATCTGCAATCAGTGAGTTGCAAACCTTCGCCAATTCCATCGCTTAAGCAACCGAGCGCCGATGAATAAAACTGGAGCCTCCAGAGAGGAGAAATAATTGAATGCTACTTAATTAGGTTGGAGAAACAATCGCCAAGTGAGGAAGGGCGTTTGTTGCTATGTAGATCCAGCGACAACTTGTTGCCGATTGCTTCCATGCAATCTTCCATCCTAGATTAAGTTAAAGATCTTAGATAAAGATTTGTGATTATAAACGAAATATATTAGTTTTAAGTTTTACCTTAGAAGAAATTTGTTTTAAATAGTATTCAGTATCAGTTAGTACTAAGAATTGATTTTAATTTTAATTTTTACTTTAAGAAAAAATAAATATCATCCATGCTTCAGTAAAGTAAAGTAAAGGCTGGTGTATTTAGAGTGCCAAGGGTAAAACCCTGTACCTCCGTGTATTTTTAAATTTACAGAATAATAATAATTATCAAAAGTTTAATTTAAAAAGGTATTAAGTTAAAGAGCACAAATTCTGTGTAAAATATTTTCTGAAATCACATTCCCTGTATCTATTAATAATTAAAATTCTATTCTTAACAAATTCTAAAACCTATCTAAGTGCTATTTTTAGCTCATAATGCGATATTCCATCCTCTTTTTATGCGATATCACAGTCACCAAAATCCAGTGCTGGTGACAATAGAGAGTTTTTGAATAACGTTTTTTTATTGTCCGATATATTTCTTCCTATCGCGCATGCGCAATAGGTGCAATGTTTCCTATGAGCATGCGCGCTAGGAAGAAAAAAAATACCGGACGATAAAAAGAACGTTATGCAAAAACTCTCTAATATTCTTTAAATCGACCCTTCTTAGAAATTAAAAGTTCCCATAATCGAAAAGTACTCGTCGAGGGACAAATCCACAATCTGCAATCACTCAGTTGCAAACCTTCGCCAATTCCATGGCCTAAGCGACCGAGCGCTGATGAATAAAACTGGAGAAGCCTCCAGAGAGGAGAAATAATTGAATGTTACTTAATTAGGTTGGAGAAACAATCGCTGAGTGAGGAAGGGCGTTTGTTGCTATGCAGATCTAGCAACAACTTGATGCCGATTCTCTCCAATCAGCCTCACATCCTATAATCAGTTAAAGATCTTAGATAAAGATTTAAGATCATTATAAACGAAAGATATTAGTTTTAAGTTTTCCCCTTAGAAAAAAAAATGTTTTAAGTAGTATTCAGTATTAATTAGTAGTAAGAGTTGATTTTTTTGTATTCATTTTTACTTTAAGGAAAAAAATGCACTCATACTTTATTGTGTAAAATATTTTCTGAAATCACATTCCATGTATGCATTAATAATTAAAATTCTATTCTTAACTAATTCTAAACTCTATCTGCTGTTTTTATTTCATAATGCGATATTCCCCTTCCTAAATATGCGAAATCACAGTCCCCTAAATCCAATACTGGTGACAGTATTTTTTAAATCGACCCTTCTTAGAAATTAAAAGTTCTCGTAATCGAAAAGTGCTCGTCTAGGGTCACATCCACCATCTGCAATCAGTGAGTTGCAAACCTTCGCCAATTCCATCGCCTAAGCAACCGAGCGCTGATGAATAAAACTGGAGCCTCCTGAGAGGAGAAATAATTGAATGCTACTTAATTAGGTCGGAGAAACAATCGCCAAGTGAGGAAGGGCGTTTGTTGCTATGTAGATCTAGCAACAACTTGTTGCCGATTCCTTCCATCCTATATTCAGTTAAAGATATTAGATAAAGATTTGAGATTATTATAAATAGGAAGGTATTAGTAGTATTAATGTGGTTAGTAGTTTAAGTAGTATTAAGTATTAATTAGTATTAAGAGTTGATTTTTATTATTAACTTTTATTTTAGAAAAAAAATACAATTCATTCTTCATTGTGTAAAAATATTTTATCTTGAGTGTACAAATTTTCTGAAATCACATTCCTTGTACGTATTAATATTTAAAATTCTATTCTTAACTAATTCTAAACCCTATTTTGCTATTTTTAGCTTATAATGCGATGTTATTAAAATTTAAATTCAGATATTTCGAAAACCAAGTTCTTTGTTCTTGTTCCCTGTTCTGATATAATTTGGTGTGTTTTGAATTCGTGTTTCACTGATAAATTCCACGAAGAGTCCACCGACATGTGATGATGGAAGGATATTGTCTTTCAAAAAGGCCTTAAGTTCAAAAGTTCTGCATTTGCTTGTCACAAGGGTGGATAAACAGTACAATTCCACCAGACATTATGATTATCGACCCGAAACGCTTACACACATTGTCATAATCGACCTCCTGTCTCCTCTTTTCTGAAATCAGTGACAGCAACAAACGGCGTAGCGCATTCTAATCTGGCCCTCCTATCCGCTAATTGCTGGGATTACAGCTAGGCAAGGGCTTTGATATTAGCGGCAGCTCGATTCAGGGTTCAGTGGGAACGTGCGCCGCTGGTGAGCATTAGGGTTGAGGTTCAATCCGTTGGCGGCATTGTTGTAGACACTGTTTCAAAAACGTGAACTCTCAATGACGCTTGCAATGTTTAGCATCTTGCCTTGTTAGTTAGATTACATGGTGGGAATTTTTCCGAGCGTTCTCCCATACGATACGGTAGTCCCTAAAAGTCCTCCTAGCGATGATGGAAGGATATTGTCTTTCAAAAAGGCCTTCAGTTCAAAAGTTCTGCATTTGTTTGTCACAAGGGTGGACTGACAGTACAATTCCACCACCAGACGTTCTGATTATCACCCCGAAACGCTTACACGCATTGTCATAATCGACCCCCTGTCTCCTCCTTTCTAAAATCAGTGACAGCAACAAACGACCCAGCGTATTCTAATCTGGCCCTCCTGTCCGCTAATTGCTGGGATTACTGCTGGGCAAGGGCTTTGGTATTAGAGGCAGCTCGATTCAGGGTTCAGTGGTTACTTGTGTCGCTGGTGAGCATGAGGGCTGAGGTTCAATCCGTTGGTGTCATCGTTGTAAACACTGTTTCAAAAACGAGCAGACTCAAAAGCGCTTGCGATGTTCAGCATCTTGCCTTGGTGGGAGTTTTTCCGAGCGTTCTCCCATACGATACGCTGAAGTCCCTAAAAGTCCTCCTGGAAGGCACCGGCCCGTCCTACTTCAGCAACTCGGAGCCAAATCAGACTTCTACCTAAGGGTGTTCCATCGCAACAGAAGTTGTCCAACCTCCTTTTCCTCCATCCATGTGAGTACGACTCATGGACAGACCGTCCCGCATTGCAGCACACTGAGGATTAGACACAACAACATGATACTCATTACTATGTAGATTACAGAAAACTGCAATTTAAAAAGATAAACTGTATTTAACTGTATTAACCTGTATGGACTGTATTTAATAAACATAAACTGTAGTTTAGAGTAAAAGTAAATAAAACAATTTTCAAAATAAAATCTGAATATTTAATAGGTCTGCAGGGAAGTCCACACTAGGAATAGAATTAATAGTATCCTAAAAAAAAAATTAAAAATAAAAGTATATGAGGTTTACATAGCATTTCACAAGTCTACAATATTAGATGCTTAATCCATGCAAAGCTTATGACGTTTGGTAATTTTGTCAAAAAAATGAGATTTTTAAATCATTTATATATTTTACGCTGCGATATCGTAATTAATCTCTGTCCTCTAAGTGATTTCATGCCAATTCAGTGAATTCAATTGTAGATGCATCTGCGTCACTCAAATGTATTCATCTTCTACAGATTTAGGAACGTACGAAAAGCTTTGGATTTCTGTGAAAAATGAAAGGTGCTTGTATTTTTTATTATTTTGTAATATTTAGAAACTGATTATAATGACGGTTTTTTTCTTCTCTTTTTTAGGTAAGTACGAGATGATATTTTTTTCTGGAATTACCTAAATGATATTTGTGATAATGATGTTCCTGAGTTTCCCGATTTGTTTCTAAAAAAGGTACTCATTCTTTCTTCTCAGAATTGACAAAACTGCAAATATTTTTTTTTTCTTTTCTTTTGGATAATTAATTTCGATGAGGACTGGCTTTTGTTGAAGTTGAACAAAAAGTTGTTTATAAAATGATACATGTAGGAATAGTTGTAGAAATGTTTATGTAGGAAATAGAGAATGTTTTCGTAAAAGTATTTCTATCTATCTTTCCCTCCCTCTTTGAGTAAACTACTTTTGGAGCCTGCATAACAGTGTGACTATTCTCAGTGTCCTGCAGAGCGGACACTGAGAATAGTCACACTGTTATGCCGCTCTAACAACGTAAACAATATCAGAGGTCAACGTAAATGCGGTTACAACAACGTAAACAATAGAGTGAAATTTCATGACAATGCTATGATTTCAAGTCAATAATTTATTTAATAACATTGGATATTGTGTTCATAAATAAAATTATTTGAAAATAGTTTAAACTTAGAATTAATTTTATAATTTTAATAAATAAGGATCTTTTGAAGATTGCATGGGTAAACAGAAAGCGTCTATATTCTGAAATATAAATAATTGTTGAAACAGAAATGTAAATGAACCGTATTAAAAACAAGTAATAAAAAAAATTTAAAAAAAATAAAAATTCAGTCAATTCCTACTTTTTTTTTACAGAATGTCTTTTATAAATAATTTCCATTCATATTTTTAAGTTTATCTGGCGCCATCTATTGGTAGACACATGCAACTTAAATCTAAAAAAAAAAGTAAAATTAGTTAATTAAGTTTAATTACTGAATTAATATTTTAAAAACTGTATTAACATCCAGTGTCATCCACTACAAGTTCAAGAAAAATGTATTTGAACTTGAGTGGATGAATAAAAATTATTTTATGAATGATTGAAAATTTGAACAAGATATATATAGGGAGAGTATGAACTAATAGTAGGAATTGAACAATCATGTGACTAGATGTCCACTGAAAATGGATTGTGCTGGTATTTGCAGTGGCTGTTATAAGCGATTCTTTACTGAGGAAAAGTCTCGCTCAAAATCAATTGAAACCCGACAGTGACAGAAACGGACGACCTAACGGATTCTAATCTGGCAATCCTGTCCTCTAAATGCTGGGATTACTTCTGAGCAAGGGCTTTGATATTAGAGGGAGCCCGACTCATGGTTCAGTGGTAACATGCGCCGTTGATGAGCATTAGGGCTGAGGTTCAATCCATTGACTGCATTGTTTTAGACACTGTTTCAAAAACGAAAAGACTCGATGGCGTTAGTGATGTTCAGCATCTTGCCTTGTTAGTCAGGCGGCCTGATGGATAATTGGCCAGCGCTCTGACCTTCGATACCACAGGCTTCAGGTTCGAATGCTGGCGATTTCATGGATGTTTGTTAGAGGTTGGGAATCCACAATAAACTATAAGACCCGTTCTAATTAGCCCAAAGTCTGTAAAAAATTACCATAGAGCGGCAAACCAAACTTTGTTAGTCAGACTACTTGGTGAGAGTTTTCCGTGTTTTCTCCCATACGACGCGCAAATGCAACTAAAATTCCTGCTGGAAGACACCTTCTCCTTCTTCGCTGAGCCAAGTCAGACTTCTACCTATGGTTGCTCCTTCACAACAGAAGTTTTCTCTCTTTCCCTCCCTCCTTGATTAGATTACTCATGGGGTGTCGGTCCGACGCTGAGAATAATCACAATAACGTAAACAATATTAGAGGTAAATTTCATGACAATGTTAGGATTTCATGGCAATAATTTACTAATCACAATGGATATTGCGTTCATAAATAAAATTGTTTAAAATTAGAATTCATTTTAAAATTTTTCTAAATCATCATCGTCCTTATCATCAGTGGCTCAACAGCCCCATCGTGGGTCGAGGCCATTGCCTACTGGCAGATTTCGAGACATGTTTTCTTTTTTACGGGGTAGCGTTGTCAGTCCTACGGCCAACGTTCTACAGTTATATTAGACTGGGACTTTCGATTTAAAGTGGATTCCGAACCACTAAAAACACCCATGACTCCGCCAGGACTTGAACCCGAAATCTGTGTCACCGAGAGCTAGAAAGCGTGTACTAAATAATAATTTTTTGAAGATTTCATGAGAAAACAGAGCCCGTCTTTTTCTGAAATATAAGTAATTGTTGAAACAGAAACGTATTAAAAAAACAATCATGTGACTAGAGGTCCACTGAAAATTGATTTTGCTATTCGCAGTGGCTGTTCAAAGCTGTTCTTTACCGAGAAAAAGCCTCGCTCGAAATCTACCGAAGCCGATCGTGTTCATCTCCGATTATGAATAAAACCGACCGTTCCCGTGACAACGGTGTTCCTTCTTCTGCTGCCATTCATCACAACTCCATTCTTAAGTAATGGAACGTGATAGGAAAATAACTGGCATTTAAATTGCCTGCAGTGATGGATGTTCTTGCTTGGATTCTGTCGCTGCCTTCGGTTTGTTGTTGCTGGAGAGAGAGAGGAAAAACGATTTTCGAGTCCATGCTGTATGTTATATTTCTCCTAATATCTCAATTTTTTTTTCTTTTAAGAAATTTCCAAATGCTCGAAAATGATGGACTTGAATATTTTTTTGGGGGATGATTTCTTTCCAAATTGGTCTGCCTGTTGTATCCTTTGCCAAATCTTTGCCTTCGAATAGGGAAAGAGAACATTTCGCCGATTGAACTAAGATCAATCACAAAAAAAGTTGAAATTCAAACGAAAATTTTCAAATATAATTGTGTTTCATTTCCCCATTGCTGAAGATCACAAGGGGGTAGATTTCACCCAACTTTTACTATTAATAATTCAGTTTTCAGAGAGTGAGTGTGGGATTTGAGGGTGATATTTCGAGCATCTTGCAAGATGGATATTACCACTCATGGACTTCTAATATCCAAATTGTGGACTTGTAATATCCAAATCCACATTGAGAGACCTGCCTTTTCGAAAACTTTACCTTCGGATAAGGAAAACGAATATTTCGCCAATTGAACTAAGATCAATCATTTACTGAAATTCAAACGAAATTTTTCAAATATAATTGTGATTTATTTCTTCACTGCTGAAGATTGCACTGCTTAGATTTCACTCAACTTTTATTATTCCTAATGCAGTTTTCACAAAGTGCAATGTATGTTGTCAAATGTAAAAAGTCCATGGTTTCACCTGGGGGCCTGAATGGCTGAGTGACTAGCGCTCTGGCGCTCGGTACCACAAGTTTCGGGTTCGAGTCCCGGCGGTGCCATGGATGGTTGTAGTGGTTCAGAATCCACTTTAAACTGTAGGTTCCGGTCTGTTTAGCCTAAAAAGTGTGCACAAGATGACCGTAGAGCGACAAACCAAACCAAACCATGGTTTCACCTGACGAGCACAAACGAGAGACATCATTAGTAGCTACACCAATTTGGTGCAAGTGTTCGTTAAGAAAATCATGTCCTGTCGAGAGTCGGAAATTTGCTGTAAAAACTACACGGGGTATGTCCATTGGGATGGATGAAGGAATGAGAAGTTTGATCTTGATATCTTAATATAAGGGGTGATCAAAAAAGTTCCTTTTGAAGGCGTGGTTATAACATATATAAATTTGCAAAAAGTAAGAACAATTATTACTTTTTTTCAAAAACTCTTTATTTATTCTTCCAAATTTATATCATCGCCTTCAAAGTAATCCCCTCCGGACACAATTCACTTATGCCAACTTTTTTTCCAATTCTCAGTGCATGCTAAAAAGTCATCAGCAGGGATGGCCTTCAAAGCGCACGGCGATTTACGTTGAATCTCTTCAATCGACTCAAAACGGTGTCCCCGGAGTGGTCTTTTGAGTTTAGGGATTAGACAGAAGACGCACGATATGTATATGGTGGTTGTGGAATGATATGGGTTTCATTTTTGACGAAAAAGTCACGATGAATCAATGTAGTGTGGTCCCTTTCTGGCGCATTCGGTGTTTTTGGTACCAATCGAGATTTGACGCTCAAAATAGAATTTACCGATCCTTTTGAAATTCCAACATCATCAGCATGGTCTCTATTTGTAAATCGATGGTTTGCAAGCACCGAATCTTTAATTTTTTGGATTTGAACTTCATCGGTTGCGGTTGAGGGTCGACCAGAGGGCCCTTTGTGTTCAATGCATTCTCTGCCTTCTTTGAACTGTTTATACCATTTCTAAACATTTCTTTCCGATATAGGAATGCTCACCGAAGGACCACTGCAACATGCTATACGTTTCCGCTAACAAAGTTGAATTCAAGTACTTTGCTCAATTCATTCAGACATATCAAAAATCGCCGGAATCAGTTTTAGCGTCTCACAAAGCCAAGCGTAACTCCAACACTAATGAATATTTTGAAGTCAAATTTCCCTCAGATGTCAAGGACAGTGCCAGCAACCTAAAAAAGGGGAAAAAATGAAATTCCATAAGCCCAGGGAATTTTAAATTGAAAATTGGTCTTACTTTTTGGACACAGTCGTATAAGCACTGGCATTGTGGCATTCGTTAATTTCCAAAGAGTATGTGGAAAATTCTGAAATATTAACAATGGTGACATTAGTACGAAATGCGTCCAAGCAGGGTCTACGTGCTGTTATTCTTTTTTTGACTACCGAAGGATAAAAAGCGGTAAACATTCATTCAAAAATGGTGAATGAATGTTTGGAGTAGGGTGCGCATGGAGTAGCATGTTTGTCAAAACCCATCGTAGTGGAATGGTACTCAAAGTTCAGAGCTGGTCAAGATGCAAATCGATTTGGGATGCCATCCATATCAAATTCAGACAACAACAAGGCGGCAGTTGATGTTGCAGTTACGGATGAACGTCGCATGTCCATTCCGGTGCTTTCAAAACATAACAACATCTCATCATAGCTTCGGTAGCTTGCTACACATCATTCGTCAGGAGTTAGTCTACCGCAAGGTCTGCGGCCAGTGGATACCCTGGGAATTGAACTAAGAATACAAATCAGGCAGAGTGGTTGTTTGCCTGAAGCATCTGATGCGTTTCAGTAATTAAGAATACAATGCAATTAAGAATACAAATCAGACAGAGTGGTTGTTTGCCTGAAGCATCTGATGCGTTTCAGTATTGAAGGCAAAACCTTCTTTGGGCGCATTGTTGCAGATGACGAAAGCTGGTGAGAACTCATGGATAGGAAGAGATCACTACATGGTCGAAAGCAACGGCTATGTAATGACGCGATCCTTCGTCCCATGAAGTTCAAGAACCAGTCATCTGTTAGAAAACTTATGTTTGTTGATTGATGACAGTTTAATGACAGTCAAGGCATATTGATTGATGATTTCAAGGATCCAGGTATCTCTAACACTGGGGGCGGCCTGATGGCGAAGGTAGCACAGCCTTCAGGTTCTGGCAGGGATGTTTGTTGGTGGTTCGGAATCCACGTTAAACTGTAGTTCCCAGTCTAATTAGCCCAAAGTGCGCACAAAACGACCGTAGAGCGACAAACCAAACCAAACCATCACTGGGGAACGGTACTGCGGAAGGCTGGAGAGATCACGACGTGCAATTACGGCAAACCATCTGGAAAATTTGCGAAATAAGGTGATTCTGTTTCATGATAACGTAACGCAGAAGTTATGTAACGTGTACACTCAGAAAAGTTGGAGTAAAGTTACACTGAGTAAAGTTGGAGGAAAGTTACATTCAGTAAAGTTGGAGGAAAGTTACACTCAGTAAAGTGGGAGATACTTGAGCACCCTCATTACAGTGTTGATCTCTCTCCATGCAACTTTCACGCATTTGGACCCTTAAAAACTGATTAAAAGGTCGACGGTTCCAGTGGAACATAAAAGTGTAGCAGGCTGTTTCGGACTTTTTCAAACAGCAGAATGAGGGAATGAACGATTTTGAATGGCTGGCATTCCAAATCTGGATCCTACAGCCTTCGAATGGAAAATGCTTGGTCATCCCTTATACGATATAGATTTAAATAAAAAAAAATATAAAGTTTTTATTTTTTAAGACATTCTAAAGTACAACTCTTAACGTGAGGCTCTAGGGAATGGGTGGTATCATGAGTATCTCAGCAGAATCGAATAGAATTTGCATTCTAGATTATGGATTGGATTGTTGTCATTATTGTCAAAAATGAATTTTCTTTTTTCTAATGCAGCTGGCAAATACATAGACAATTGTCTTTATGCCATGAGGAAATGCTGCACCGACGTTGCTCACTTAGCACTACCCAGGATGGCGCGTGTAGTCTGAAGATAAGCTACGGAAGCGGAGTAACAATATCCCTGCAACGCTCTAAGATCCTGTTAGACCGGGACCTACGGTTTTAAGAACCCCTATAACATCCATGGCACCGCCGGGACTCGAATCCTGTGGTACCGACAGCCAGAGCGCTGGCCATACAGCCATTAGACCCCATATAAACGTATATTAATTTAAGTTAATTTAATATACATTATAAAAATGAGTTGTAAAGGACAACTCGCCGAATTCATAGATGCAATTGGAGATTTACTTATTAGTCATTTATTTGTTACTTTTAAGTCAAACCTGAGGTACCGAGCATCAGAGAGGCCGTCAGGTTCCAGATCAGTCAAAAATAAATAGAATGGATGAAATCGTGACAGACTGTTTTGTATTTTTTTTTTTTTTTGACTGATTAGCTGGAGTATTTTTCCTGGTTACAACCTTTAAAAATACCCCATCTAGTCCCAAGCGATACTCAAATGCTAGCTATCCATTAAATTTTTCTGTAAAATCAATATCCGATTACGTATAAAGATTGGATTGTTTTTTACTGATGTGAAACACAAAGGGTTTCATAAAGAAAAAAAAATTACAAAGAACTTCAAAATCTGAAGTGCTTCCATGAGAAACTTTTGATTAACCGTCTATTGAACGAATTGACTCTGTTTGCATTGCTTAAAAGTAGTGTACTCGGTGTGTTTGTGTCCTTTATTCGAGCGAATTCGGACAAAAAAAAAAGGAGGGAAATTATTTAGTCCCAAATTGATCCTTCAGGTTCAGCATCTATGCCCAAAAAATAAGAACAAATCTTTTTTTTTCAAAAACTCTTAACTTATTCTTCCAAATTTATTTCATCGCCTTCAAAGTAATCCCCTCCGAACATAATGCACTTATGCAAACTTTTTTTCCAACTCTCAATGCATGCTAAAAGGGAATGGTGGCCTTCAAAGAGCACTGCGATTCACTTTGAATCTCTTCAATCGACTCAAAACGATGTCCTCGCAATGGTCTTTTGAGTTTAGAGAAGAGCCAGAAGTCGCACGGGGAGAATACGATGGTTGTGGAACGATATGGGTTTCATTTTTAGCAAAAAAATCACGAAAATTAATGCAGTGTGAGCCGGCGCATTCATTTAATTTTTTTTTTCGGTACCAATTGAGATTTGACGCGTTTGAGGCCCAAAATGAAATTGACCGATCCTTTTGAAATTCCAAAATCATCAACAAGGTCTCTAATTGTAAATCGACGGTTTGCAAACAACAAATCTTTAATCTTTTGGACGTGAGATTCGTCGGGTGAGGTTAATGGTGGACTAGAGAGCTCTTCGACTTCAACGCGTTCTCTGTATCCTTTGAACTGTTTATACCACTTTTAAACATTTCTTTCCGATATAGGAATGCTCACCGAATGCCTTCTGCACCATTTTATACGTTTTCGCAAACAAAATTTATTTCTTTAAAATTAAATCTTTAATTTAAATCTTTGCTCAATTAATTCAGGCATTTCAAAAATCGCCGGAGTCAGTTTCAGTGTCTCACAAAGCCAAGCGTAACTCAAACACTCAGGAATATTTTGATGTGAAATGTCACAAAAATGTCAGTATCAGTAACCTAAAACAGAAAAAAAAAATGAAATTCCATAAACCCCTTGAAATTTAAATTGAAAATTGGTAATACTTTTTGGACTCAGTAATATACAGTCCAGGAGTTCGCCTCTGATTAGGGAGTTGAACTCAGGCCAATCACTTACAGAGATTCAAATTGATAACGCAATTGCGAGGCGTTTCAGTAATTGTTGAGATTCAGAGTGAAAGGTGTCTGCAAATTTGCATTGTGTGGGGAAATTACTTAAGTAAACAGAAAAGCTTATTTTGTGCTTTTTTTTTTTCTTTAAGCTCATAAGAAGTTGGTTAGAGGAATCAATGAATGATCATAATAAAATGCAAAAGCGCTCATTTTACCTAAATTTTGATTTTTTTTTATGAGTGAAAGCAAATACTTTATTTATTTTTTTATTTTTTTTGTTAAGAAGAAACTGTACAAAAATGGATAATAATAATATAGCTCAATACATCCACTTCAATATGGGCAACTGAATATTTTTATGGTTGAAAAATGTTTTTTCCCCGTTCAATTCATGAATTTCTTCTAATAAAAGTTATTTAATTCAAATATATAAATATTTTTGTATATTTTGGATTATTCAACATATATATTGAATTCGCTAAGTATATATTGAAGTATTTTTCGTTTGTTTTTCAATTCCTTCTATTAGCTCACATTCTCCCTATATATATCTTGTTCAAATTTTCAATCGTTCATAAAATACTTTTTATTCGTCCACTCAAGTTCAAATAAATTTTTTTTAACTTGTAGTGGATGACACTGGATGTTAATACAGTTTTTTCAAATATTAATTCAGTAATTAAATTTAATTAATAATTTTCTTTTTTTTTTTTTTTTTTTTTTTAGATTTAAGTTGCATATATCTACCAATAGATGGCGCCAGATAAACCTAAAAAAATGAATGAAAATTATTTGCAAAGGACTTTCTGCAATAGAGTGAAGAAAAAGTAGGAAATGACTAAAATTTTTTTTTTTTTTTTTTTTTTATATTCAATTATACTTCAGATAAAAAGCATTTCAAAATGTATCTTTTAACTAATACTTCTAAAATTCAAGGGGCCTGATGGCCGAGTTTGAATCCCGGCGGTGCATTGGATGTTTGTAGTGGTTCGGAATCCACTTTAAACCGTAGTTCACATGTCTAATAGGATCGTAGATCGTTGCCGGGTAGTGTTACTGGCGTCCGTGTCCAGCTACGCGCTACAAGCTACACGTGTCCCCTGAGTAATGCTAAATGACTAACATAGTGCAGCCCTTTCTTATAGTATAAATATTAAATGTCTCTGTATTTCCAGCTGCATTAGAACAACAACAACATAATTCTAAAAGTATTATAGTAAAACCAAACCAAACTGGGGAAGTATCAGGCGGAATTCCAAAAATTGGCTGGTTTTCAAGAGGCAAAAATTGAAAGACTCAATTTATAAAGTCACTTATATGAAAGCGAAAGAAAATATACGACATTGTCATGTTCAATTTTTTCTTTCGCCTAATTTTGCCTATTACAAAGAGACAAAATGAGACGAGGAAAAAAAAAAGGAACATGACAATGTGCCAAAAGTAACGTGCTTGTTTATTTTTTTTTCAAGTAATGGAAGAAAAAATCATTTAAGTTAATAGTTACAAAAATGTTGTACAACTTACAAAAATGCTTTACTTTTTTTTAGCATAAACTTGCATATTTTGATATATTGTTTAGTACTAAAATGCAGTAATGATATTTGGAATCTCAGTCCTCATGCTCACCAGGACGCACTTTGCCAGTGAGCCACGAGTCTTGCTTTTGTATGCATTATTTCATTTAATAAAAATAGAAGTAAATCTGTTACTTTGTCTCTCCCCATAAAAAATTAGTTAAAGCCGTGTTATATCGCCAAGACAAAAAACGATGTTGGTACAACTGACGAACTTGACTCAACTCATTGTTTTTGTCGTAATGACGATTGTAACAGCGTATGTATGAATATCACATCGTAGGTCTTGGGTGTTTTCTTGTTTTCCTGCATTTCGACACGCAAATGCGTAGCCGTCATCCTGTTCATGATGTTTAAAAATAGAAAAGTAACACCAAAAAAAAATATTTTTCTTAACTGTTTTTCAATAATTTCAACTTTTGTTAACATTAAAAGCGAAAACCTCAACAACTTCTTTATGTGACCTTTTTTTATATATACATATATAAAAAAAAGAGCGCACCAAACACCCAAATATACAACGATTATGTATTCTTTTTTTTTAATTATAAAAAAAAATCATGACAATTGCTTCTTGTTCAAGAAACTCTTCTCTATTTGTATTTTTTTTTTTTTTTTTTAAGAAATATCTGTCAAATTTTTGCCATTACAAAAATTTCAAGAGGCCTTTTTTTTTTTTTTTTCAACTTTTAACTTTTCCTTTAATTTCTTAAAGAAACAATTTTTATCTCACTTTGGAAAAGCATTAAATATTTCTATTCTCCTCCTTTAAAAAAAAAAAGGGGGGATACAAAATAAAGCAATAAAAAAGTCAGAAAAGAACACAACAGTGATCAACTTCTTATTAACCTTAAAAGCTGTTCTGCTTCCAGCACATAACTCAATTGCTCGGAAGAAATAGAAGAGAGAGTAAAAAAAAAGAGTTTTTTTCTCGAAAAGAAGCGGAGAAAGCGGGAAAAAAAGAGTGTTTTATGGGGCTCGAGTTTACTGTCAACCGTTTTCTTGAGGAATAACGAAGCTGCAGTGCCGCCGAAGAAACAAGAGGACGGTGCGGGGGAGGAGGGAAGAGTTCTTTTTATCACCGACATCATTTTGTGAGATTAAAGAAAAATCCATCACTGGGTTAACTGGGGCCTTAGTTATGCGCCTAACATTATTTCCGATTTTGACTAGATTTTAAAATATATTTGCTTTAATAATGCAAAAATTTCATAGAGGATCTAGCTAACAAAACGAACGTTTTCAATTAGAAAATACATGTCTCTTACTGAAAACATTTCTGATACACCTTTCCTACTAAAAACATGCGGCCTTTTGGCCAAGTGGCTAGCGTTCTGGTCTTTGGTATTGTAGGCTTCAGGTTCGAATCCTGTTTGTGAGTGGTTCGGAATTCACGTTGTAGGTCCTGGTCTGTTTAGCTCTAATATGCACAAGATGACCGTAAAGCGACAAACCAAACCTACTGAAAACATTTCTGACGCATGTCTTTTATCGAAAACATTTCTGATGTATCTTATTGAAAACATTTCTGATACACTCTCTTACTGAAAACAATTCTGATGCATATCTCTTATTGAAAACATTTCTGATATATCTCTCTTACTAAAAACATTTCTGATGCATGTCTCTTACCGAAAACATTTCTGCTACGTGTCTCTTACTGAAAACATTTTTGATACATCTCTCCTACTGAAAACATTTCTGATATATGTCTTTAATTGAAAACATTTCTGATACATGTCTCTTACTGAAACAAACATTATATGAAAGTTTCAATAGCTATTTCATATGATTTCCTTTAAAATTCAAAAGAAAAAATTATGATTTTTGGTCAATTTTATTTTTAACTTCCATAAAAATCTGCTAGGTGATTACATTGTGTATTCATGTTATTCTTAACAAAGCATTTTTTAACCGTTTTGCTGACGAAGAAATTTCATTTCGCTTATTTCTGGTAACATCATAATGAATGACTTTCTTCAAAATGCTGTTCAAATGATCACTTTGCTTCTTTGAAGATATTCTCCATTCAGCAAACAGGCATATAACATTATTTCCGCTTTTGACTAGATTTTAAAATAATTTTTTAATAATGCAGGAATTTCACAAAGGATCTAACTAACAGAACGAATCCTTTCAATTAGGAAATGTATCTCTATTATGGAAAACATTTCTCGAACTCAACATTAAAAAGTATCAACAGCTGTCTGAACGAATTTTGTATGATCTTCTTTAAAATTCGAAAAGAAAAATCATTGTTTATGAATTTTATTTTCAGCTTCCATAAAAATCTGTTAGGTGATTACTGTGTCTCTTCATGTTATTCCTAACAAAGCAGTTTTTAACGTGATCTATTTACATGGACATTATTGTGCAGCCAAATCTCATTCATTGCTGATGTATTTTTCAGTTTGCTTATTTCTGGCAGCATCATAACCATCCACTGTCATAATGAATGAATTCGTTACCAAAAACATGTCCAACATCGCTTTCTTCATAATGTTGTCCAAATGATTACTTTCTTTGGAGGCATTCTCCATTCAGCAAACTGACATAGGGGCTGAGTGCCCTAGAAAAATATCACGTCCATCACCGGTCAAGATATTTGTCAGAAAGGTCTCATCTGTCGTGTAAAAGAGATCGCTAGCTATTGAATCTTGACTTAACTATTAATACTGATTCTTGAGTTATTAATATTTAATGTTGAGTTAATTATTAATATTGAATAATTATTAATATTAAATGAGTTAATTATTAATATTGAAAAATTATTAAACGTTTAAACCGTTTGCTAACGTATTTTTCAATTAGCTGATTTTTAGCAGCATCATATTGAATGACTTTCATGTAAAAGAGATCACTAACTATTGAATTTTGAGTTAATTATTAATACCGAATCTTGAGTTATTAATATTGAAACTATTGTTTCTATTGAAACTATTGAAAATATTGATTCAATATTTATAATAAATATTGAATCTTGAGCTAATTATTATTATTGAATCTTGAGCTAATTATTAATATTTGATCTTGATTTTAATTACTAATATTGTATCTTGAGTTAATCTTTGGATCAGACTAGAATTTCTGGAACCATACGTGAACAAATATGATACTTGTTTAAATAATCATAAAGATTGTGTCGAATTAATGTGAATGCATCAATTAAAGATTTCAGATGCAATTTAATTCATAATTTTTTTTTTCTCGGAAGCCCTCAATGTTTTCATCAGAGATGGAGAGGTCACTTCTGCGAACCTCCTCTTCACAGCTTGTGTGATCTAAGCACTTGTGCCAATTGAAAACTTACATCTCTTTTACTGCCTCGCTTCCATAACCGTGAATTTACATTTAAAAGATACATGAAACTATTTTTTTTTAATAAAAATAAAATAAACCCAATTGCCAATAAATCCAAGCCCTATTTTGTATTGTACGCAATCGCTGTTCAATAACCGATATTTCAAAATCCGATGACAGACAAATACTTGTCTATGAAAGTACTTACAGATAAAGTTTGATAAGCAGCCATTCATCTTATTGATTTTCTTTTAGTTCGGTGCCTAGCTGACGGCGTTTTTATTATAACCAAATATGCGTAAAGCCCTTTTGCAGGTAATGCAGTGATTTAAAAGGACATCTTGTATGACCTATATGTGGGCCAATAGGCCATTGAATGCTCAAATAAGGATGTAAGAAACTTATTCGGGCATGATTGAATATGCCTATGTAAAGAGTAACGATTAGGAATAAAGGATAGTGGTTTTGGTCGAGTAAAAGTTGTTCTATAGGTGAAAACTCGTCCCTTTCTTAAAAATAATTAAACAAAATGTTTTGTGCCACATAATTGATTGAGTTTAGAAAAGATAATGCAAAATACTTTGAACAATTTATATATAAGAATAAATACACGGAATACATACAGTGCTGTAAAACAAGTTATCTTAAGCGTTAGGTACTCTCTCAATAATTCTGGACTGCCTCACTGAACTGTTGCCTCCATCTCTTTAAATCTCACACTAATCGAATCTCTTCGTCTTTGAGTCTCTTTATATATGAAAAATTTCCCGCCGAAAAGTCCTCCATGAAACTTGCTTTGAAAGAATGATAGTGGATTTCAGTCTCTTCGCGTTCTTACTCCTTGTTTTCTGTTCATGGAAAGTTTACCTGATGGATGCAGCGTTTAAAAGAAAAGGTCATTGCGATTTTGCAAGGAATGTTTTCCTTTTCCGATCCTTTTATCTGCTATATAATTTCCGTGGGAATGTACGATTCGGTCGAGTACTGATCTTTACGTGTGGAGGATATCTAATACAATACGATAATTACCTGCTCATTGAAAATGAAATAGAACCTGCTCATTGTAAATGATTAATTTTACAAATTTAATTAATGATGATTAAATGATTTAATTAGAACTGAACTCTCTGTTAATTATTGCATATTGTATAATTGGTATGAAAAAGAGTATCGGCGACTGAGTTCATGGGAATGAAATATACAAGACTAAGGGATCTCTACAGAATCAAGTACTTGCTTCACCCAATATTGAACTAGTCCATCTTTGTTGCCATGAATCGTCTTTTATTCCAGGCATTAGAGGATGCGCCCTCTAAAGTGCATTTGCTCTCGGCGTTTTGAATATATTTTTCTTTTCTGCCATAAAAATCAATTTGGCTTCTTACCTGTGATGGGAGCTTCTTTGCAGCGGACCCCACGATCAAAGACATATTTGAAATGCTATGATCTTCGTTTCGGGAGGAAATTGATATATTCTTTTATGTTTGCTTTTAATAAAATTTTAGTTATTCACTTATTCTATAAAATGTGAAGAATTTTTGTTTGTTTATTTTATAGTATAATTTACATATTTGCATATATTGTTTATTACTTCTTCTTCATTGGCACAACAGCCACATGGTGGGCCGAAGCTGTCTGCGTACTGGCATAATTCGAGACAGGAGATGTTTTTATTTTTACGGGGTAGTGTTGTCGGCCCTACGTACACAATCATGTTATGCCGAGACCTACAGTTTAAAGTGTATTCAGAACCATTACAAAGAACCATTACGGGGCTCAAACCTGAAACCTGTGGCATTGAGCGCCATAGCTCTAATCACTCGTCCATCAAGTCCTATTAGACACAACAATAATAATTTCTTTCGCGAAATTTTTATATAAATAATATTTATTACAAACTAATTGAGTAATTATTAAATAATTTAGTGAAAAAGTAATCCACAAAAAATGTTAGTGTCATCATTAAGGTCGTCGGCCTGTTGGTGACAGGTTTCTAGACAATAGATGTTTTTCTTATTAGTTGCCAGCCCTACGCTCTGTAGCCATATTAGACCTTGACCTTTGGTTTAAAATGGTGTACGAACCACTACGAACATCCATGACATCACTGGGACTCGAACCCGAAACCTGTGGCACCTGTGTGCGGCAGCGCTAGTCACTTGGCCATCGTGGCGTGTGTGGCAGTGCTAGTCACTCGGCCATCAGGCTCCAAATGTTAATATAATTAATGTAAATTAATATAAAATTGTTCAAAAAGATCGTCTGTTGAAAATATGGATAATTTTATTTCAAAGTGAAAATGGGATTTTTCAAATAAAAAAAACCCATTTGGAATTCTATCATTTTTAATTTTTTTAAGATTGCCGTGATGGCGTTTTGTTCTTACATTTAATTCTATATTTTATGGGTAAGCTTCTACATTATCAGCTCATCCGATTAGAATTTTTCTATTTATTTTCGTATACATTTAGCTGCGAAATGATCAATGTTGTAAGAAGAAGAAGAATGGAAGAAAGAATGTCCCATACACGAGAAAAGCCATTGATTCGGCGAACAAACACGCCTTCGGAGCACAGGGGTGGAAATCAAAACGCGTAATCCAATTGCCCCACTTGATCAAGATAGGCGACAAGAGCAACCTTATTAGCGAGTGTCCGAAGGGACCGGACAGAAGACCCGCAAATAATAAGCCGGAAGCCGGACAAGATCCTCCGAGGACTATCTATGGCTTTGCTGGACAGATCAAAAGTCACGCACTTGCTTGCCTCGCTGCTTACGTACTGGGAGGGAGATGAAAAGGGGTTTGGGACGAAAGGGGTTGTAAATGACATCATCAATAATTGCAGAAATATTCGCTCACCTTCTGTTTTTTACATGCGACTGATTTAAGAATTCCAAGTGCATTACTATTACACATACATTTTTACACATTTACTATTAAATCGACACATTTACTATTAAATCGACATTTTTGCACATTTACTATTAACATTATTATTTACTATTAACAATAACACATTACTATTAAACCTACATTTTTACATATTTACTATTAAACCTATATTATTACAAAGTTAAGAGCATTAAATTCGAGAGAGGAGTTTTTCGTTCCTTGATCAGTTTTTTTAACCTTGGCCACTTTCAACGTTTCTCATTGGTTAATCTTTTAAAACTTTCTTTCACGTGCTATTCTTATTGGTTTATTTAAATTTTTTTCAGATCTTTTATACATAATATTTATTTAAATTTCTCTCATGGTTGCATTTAGTTTTACTACGTTTTTGTTTACGGCCATTTTTTGAGTACTTTGGGCTAACTAGATCGGGACCTATAGTTTAGCGAACCGCTCACAAATACCCATTCCGCAGCGAAATTTGAATCTGAGAGCGTTAGGCCTTCAAGCCGCAATTTCTTTCACGAGCTAATAATTAAATAATTATTTATAATTAAAAAAAAAACAATAAAAAACACACAAAAGAACAATTTTCTAAAATTGTTGTAAAATATCTTCTGGTGAAAGCAACGACCATTTTATTTCAAAGTGAAAATGTGATGTTTTAAGAAAAGAAAATTGTTTAGAATTCTATTGTTTTTTTTGTTTTTGTTTTTTTTAATGCTTATGTTTCTGATATACTATTTCTGTTATGTGTTTTGTTCTTACATTTGTGTTTTGTTGTTGTAACTTTTCTAAAGTTTATGGGTAACCCATATATCGCCCATCCGATTCATTCATATTTTTTATTTTTATTTTCATGTTTATTTATAATTTCATGCTTTTTGTAAAGATTAAATTTAAAATATTAGAATAAGGCAGCTGTGCTCCAAAACAAATATGTTCTAAGAGAACCCATAAAAATCGTGTTAAGTTGCAGTTCTAATACAGTTGATTCCTCCCCCTCCCCCCTTTTAATAACTCCGTATTAACTCAGTATTAACACACAATTTAATTCGTCAATATTACAATCATTATTAAAAACAGTTATTGCTTTAGCAGCAAACCAAGTTGAGAGACTATTGCCAGCACTGTGGCATATCAAAAGCTATCTTGGGACAACAATGAAAGAAGATTTTATAGAGAGGGGGCTGAATGGCCAAGTGTCTAGCGCTCTGGAGGTCGGTACCACAGGTTTCGGCGTAGAGCCCCAGAAGTGCCATGGATGTTTGTAGTGGTTCGGAATCCACATTAAGCCGTAGATACCGGTCTCATATGACTGTACAGCGTCACGGAGCCCAATCAGACTTCTACTTACGGGAGCTTCATCAGAACAGAGGTTGACCCCTTTCCCTCCATCCATGAATTCATACGGGTTCGTGGGCTTGGTCTAAATGTCTAGCAAGTGGGATAAGAAATGACACAACTTTTCCAACAGCAGAGTGTTTCGTTTCTTTGATCATTTTTTGACTGGACTGGATCACTTTTAACATTTCTTATTGGTTAATTTTTTTTTTAAATTTCTTTCAAAGGCTATTCTTATGGGTTTGTTAAAAATTTTTTTGTTTTACTTTATCATACATAATATTTATTTAAATTTCTTTCATTAGCTAATAATTAAATATTGTAAAATTGTTCTAAAAGATCGTGAAAATCTGATGATCTGGTGGAATCAAAGACAATTTTATTTCAAAATGAAAATGAGATTTTTCAAGAAAAGCTCCATGTTTAGATTTCTACAGCTTTTTTTTTTTTTTAATCCCTTTTAAGATTTCTGTTGCACACTTTGTTCTCATGCATCTGTTTTGTTGTTAGTCTTCCTCATTGGCGCAACAGCCCCATTGGTAGGCCAATTTTTCTATAATTTAGCTACAATTTATAGTAGGTTGAAAATAAAAAGTAATTTGAGAAAATAGAATAACTGAGCTTTATTTAAAAGAATAATAATAAGAAAAATTAAGAAATTTGATCAAAAATCTCTGTCCACCACAAATGAATGCCTTACTATTTTTGTTTCGTTTTAATGCAGCTTGCAAACACTTAGACAGCTGGGTTTGGATGCCTCAAGGCAAGGGCTGCACAGACGTTACTCACTTTGCGTTACCCAGGGGGCGCGTGTAACTTGAAGATAAGCCACCGACGCGGAGTAACAATGCCCCCGCAACACTCTACGATCCTGATAGGACCGGGACCTTCGGTTTAAAGTGGATTCCGAACCACTAACAAACACCCATGGCGCCGCCGGGACTCGAACCCCCTGTGGTAGTGCCAGAGCGCTAGCCACTCGGCCATTCAAGCCCCTATATCTTAATATAAAAACAGTTTAAAATATCCCAATGTATTGGAAACAAAATAAAGAATCATATGGAATAACTTTTTTTTTTTTTTTTTTTCAAATTCTCAAATTCAACTTAAGCTCTTAGTTTTGCTAGTTATTTCGACACAAAAGAGAAAAAGAAATAAGTCAACCAACCGTTAATTTTTTTTTTTTTTTTTTTTTTTTTTTTTTTTTTTTTTGTAGTTGAAAATTAATCAAAATATTGAACTGTCGATACAAAATTGAGCCACTTTCAGCACTTGAGCCCGTCTGAGAATGAACTCCTTTCTTACTTTCAAAACTGAAGGAATTTCCTGCGAGACAAAGAAAAGCAGCGGGCAGGAGGGTTGAGCAAATATTGACGCCCCTCCCTGTTTGCAGACTTCCGATTGGCAGCTGTCATCCAAAGGGTTGTCCAATCAAGACCTGCAAAGATAAAACCGGACCCGAAAACTTCAAAAAAATGATGAAAACCCCATACAAAAATATAAAAATTTCCCCAATTGAATGAGAATAGGAAAGTTTCTTTATGTTAGTAATTTTCTTTTATGACATGTTCTTTTTTATTTCTGGAATATTCGAGATGTGAGTGAAGTTCTGCCAAACTATCTTAAAATGGTGAATTTATGAATATTGAAAGATACAAGACGGAGAAAGGAACAAATAATAATTTATGAAAAAAACGCTATAATTCTTTCTTTATTAATACATTTTAGTATAAAAATTATACTAAAATGTATTAATAACTTAAGTTTATTTTTATCCTTATGGTTTAAGGTTCAATTATGCTTCAATCAAGGTTCAATTATGTTTATAAATACTCCAAACACTGATGCGGTCTAGTGGCCAGCGCCCTGGCCTTTGGTATCACAAGCTTCAGATTGAATCCTGGCTGTGCCATGGACGTTTGTTTGTGGTTAGGAATTCACTTTAAACTGTAGGTCCCGGTTTCTTTAACCCTCGTTTGCACAAGATGAGCGATAAACCAAGCCCATTAATGATGTTTTGAAATTAACAAATATAAAATTGTATTAAGGGGCTGAATGGCTGACATTATGGTGCTTGGTACCAGTCTTTGGGTGCCATGGATGCATGTAGTGGTTCAGAATCCAATTTAAACCATAGGTCTAAAAGTAGGGTTGGCGACCTTACCCCATGTTTCGGAATCTCATGTTCATCAGCTCACCTCATGTTTCGGAATCTGCCAGAAAGGCAGAGAGCCTTGGTCCATCATGGAGCTGTTGCGCCATTGAAGACGAAGGTTTTATTATAAAATTTCAACTACAATTTTTTCCTTTATTTAAAAAATTCGATGCTATGACTGGGCGAGATCGGCCATAAGTCGTATAAGTTCGGTTTGATTGGGTTTGTCGCTCTAAGGTCATTTTGTGCACATTTTAGGCTAATTAGATTACAAATTAACGTGGATTTCGAAACACCAACAAACATTCATGCCACCGTCAGAATTGGAACCTAAAGTCTGTGGTACCAACGTCCAGAGCACAAGCCAATTGGTCATCAGGCCGCCAAAGGCGCATAGAGTTCAACACTCACTCATTAAAAATACTCATTGAATAACGAGGAAAGATGAATCGCATAAATAAGCTTCTACGGTAAAAAAAATGAATGAATGAAAGAGCTTGTTAAATCATTGTGGAGATGGCGGGACAGCCGTTTCGAGGACTGCCTTTGGGCATTTCGATTGGCTCCACTGTGCAGATGCAAAAATAATAAACTTTGATGGGCGAAGATGCTGCGGACGTCTCACTCTCACTCTCAAATTGCCCTCGATTGAACGACGGTGGGATGCTAACAGGATTAACGCCCCCGCCGGCTAATTAAACTCCGCCGCGATTTAAATGTTGCCGTCGTAAAGCGGAGCGTCGTCCGGGCAACAGACGCCCCGGAGAAAGGCCGGTAATAAAGCGCCATTTAAGCGGCTAATTGTTTGCGAGCGCCCCCCTCCGGAGTTGAAGAAGAATGTTAATTGGCGCACTGGATGCGCTAATTGTTCACCTCTAATTAGGCGGCAGGAGAAGATGCCCTTTTTTTGTTCTTCTTCAAGATGGGTTTGGACTTGAAAGAAGAGGTGCAAGTGTGTTCTTTCGAAGCAGTGGTCATTCTCTGACTTTTTTTCGGTTCTCTCAGAATGTGTTAATTTCCTGATTCGTCGTTTACTACTCCTATATTACACCACACCACATTACTGTGCCTAGAGCTGAGTTGCCCCTTTAGAGTTGGGAATGATGTGGGTGAGAAGAAGTCTGATTGGGCTCTGTGGCGCTCTACGGAACCTACGGCTTAAAGTGGATTCTGAATCACTACACAAGCATCCATGGAACAACTTGGACGCAACTGAAAACCTATGGTACCGAGCGCTAGCCACTCGGCCATCTATAGATGTTTGTAGTGGCTCGGAAGCCAATTTAAACCGTAGTTCCTGATCTAATATGACTACTGGAAGTAGGGCTGACAACCCTACCCCGTAGAAAGATAACATCTCATGGTATCATCTCAAACACAGTCTTGGGGGAACATGGGGCTGTTGCGCCATTGAAGAAGAAGAAGATGTATTATTATAAATTTTCAATTACAATTCCTTCCTTTATTAAAAAAAATTACGAATGCTACGACTGAGACGTGTGCTATTAACGTTCTTGTCTATAAAAACAGATCGCTATACAACAAAAGCTTTACAGCGTGCTGTCAAGTGCGCATAGAGTTCAACACCTCAGTCATTAAAAAATACTCATTGAATAACGACGAAAGACGAACCGCATAAATAAGCTTCCATGGCGAAAAAAAATTAATGAATGGAAAAGCTTGTTAAATCATTGTAAAGATAGTGGGACAGACGTTTCGAAGACTGCCTTAAGGCATTTCGATTGCCTTCACTGTGCAGATACAAAAATAATAAACTTTGATGGGCGAAGATGCTGCGGACATCTCGCTCTCACTCTCAAATTGCTCTCGATTGAACGACGGTGGGACGCTAGCATGGATTAACGCCCCCGCCGGCTAATTAAACTCCGCGGCGATTTAAATGTTACCGTCGTAAAGCGGAACGTCGCCCGGGCAACAGACGCGCCCGGAGAAAGGCCGGTAATAAAGCGCCATTTAAGCGGCTAATTGTTTACGAGCGTGCCCCCCCCCCCCTCCGGAGGGAAAAGGAGTGTTAATTGGAGCACTGGATGCGCTAATTGTTGGCCTCTAATTAGGCGGCAGGAGAAGATGCCCTTTTTTTTTGTTCTCCTTGAAGATGGGATTGAGAAGAGGTGCATGTGTGTACTTTCGAAGCAGTGGTTATCATCTAACTTTTTTTGAGTCCTCTCAGAATGTTTTAATTTCCCGACTCGTGGTCCCGTTGCAACGTGCCCTGCTAGTGTGCTTGGAAGGCTGCGGTTCGAATCCGCTGCCGGCATGATTGTAATTATTGCTTTCAGAACGGAGGAAACTCGAAGTTCAAAGGAAATAGATCATATATATATATATATATATATTTAGCTGTACAAAAATTTAAATTTCATTTTTCTAAATATTTAGCATTTATATTATAATCATAGCATTTATATATATCATACAAATTGTTCATAATTATAAACAAAATAGCATTTATTATCTATTTACTACATTTGTATCTATTTATCTCTACGAAACACGCAGTTCGATAAATGTATGGTTTGGTTTGTCGCTGTACGGTCATCTTGTGCACACTTTAGGCTAAACAAACCGGGACCTACAGTTTAAAGTACAATTAAATGTATGACTTGAGAAGAAGAATTTATCAGAATTTTCAGAATCGCTTCGTATTTCTTTCTACACAAATGTCCGCAGGAAAAAGGAGCCATGAGACGATGAAGCGCCAACTGGTACGAACAAGATGGGTTTGGTTTGTCGCCCTAAGATAATTTTGTGCACACTTTAGGCTAATTAGACCGGGATCTAAAGAAGCTGCCTTTTTTATTCTCCTTCAAGATGTGATTAGACGGGGGAAGAAGAAGTGCAAGTGAGCTCTTTCGAAGCAGTGGTCATCGTCTGACTTTTTTTCAGTCCTCTCAGAATGTTTAAATTTCCCGACTCGTAGTCTATTTACTCGTACTATTACTTCTACTACACCAAACCACATCATTGTACCTAGAGCTGAGTTACCCCTTTACAGTTTGGGAATGATGTGGGTGAGAAGAAGTCTGATTGGGCTTTGTGACGCTCTACGGTCATAGGAGAGCGGGATTTACGGATTAAAGTGGATTCCGAACTACTACAAACAGTTATGGTACCACCAGGACTCGAACTCGAAACCTGTGGTACCGAGCGCTAATCACTCGGCCATCAGAACCCTTAACTCGTAGTCCAGTGGCAACGTGCCCACTTTAAAATAAATCTTTCTTTCTTTTTTTCTTCATTGAATGGTCTGATGTCCATTTGACTACGTCTTTGGTCTTTAGTACCATAGGCTTAAGGTTCGTATCCTGGCGTTGGCAAGGATATATATATATAAGGAAAATGGCATATGTTGTCCTGCCAAAAAAAAAAATTGCATTGCAGAAAATTACATATCGCGAATATATTCTCCATGTTCCAATCTATGTGCATACTAATTTTCATTTATAGTATTCGAATATTATATCAGATGAAATGCTGCAGCACCCTATGGTGGTAAGTAACTATAAAGTGGAAAGCACAAACCTATTTTCCATACCCGAATATATATTATCACCAATTTCCATAGTGATTGGTTGATCGGTGTAGAAGTCGATGTACTGCAGCACCCTCTGGTGGCGAGTTACAAGAAAGGGGATAGAATAAAAACATTATCCATGTTTTGTCCAACGCACACTAGAAATTTCATCAAAATCGGTCAAGCCGTTTAAGAAAAGTTCAGTGACAAACACCGTTCAGAGGAATTATATCAATTGCATCGCCACCTACCGGATCCAATTGTGAATCTGCACCATCCAGGGGCCCACTCAAACACACATACACACAATTTCATCAAAATCGGTCCTGCATCTTAGAAGGAGTTCAGTGACAAACACATGTACAGAAAATTATATATTTAAAGATATATTCCATAATAAATTAAACTTTTTCAATTCCTTCTATTAGCTCACACTCTCCCTATATATATATCTTGTTCAAATTTTCAATCGTTCATAAAATACTTTTCATTCATCCTCTCAAGTTCAAATGCATTTTTTTTTGAACGTGTAGTGGATGACACTGGATGTTAGTACAGTTTTTTCAAGTATTAATTGATTAATTAAATTTAATTAATTAATTCTAGTTTTTTTTTAGATTTAAGTTGCATATATCTACCAATAGATGGCGCCAGATAAACTTAAAAAAATGAATGAAAATTATTTACAAAGGACTTTCTGCAGTATAGTGAAAAAAAAGTAACAATTGACTTTAATTTTTTTTTTTTTTTATATTACTTGTTTCTGTGAAAACTAACACCCCCCTCCCATCGATTCGTCCGTTTCCGCCTTTAAACCGGATGTTTACCTTTCTGCACAATCGGTGGATCGGACTGTAACGCTTGCTGATCATGTTGGAGTAACAAACAAGTCTTAATCGATGAATTGAGCTGTGAAGTCACGCACAGTGAGGTTTGATGTATGCAATTGATGAAGTATGAATTGATGTATGAATTGCATGAAGTTATCCCAATTTTGAATAGTGAAAAAAGTTGGAATTGACTTCAAAAAATGTTTCCTTTATATTACTTGTTTTCAATTCCTTCTAGTAGCTCACACTCTCCCTATATTTATCTTGTTCAAATTTTCAATCGTTCATAAAATACATTTTATTCATCCACTCAAGTTCAAATACAGTTTTTTTTTAACTTGTAGTGGATTACAATGGATGTTAATACAGTTTTTTTTAAATATTAATTCATTCATTAAATTTAATTAATTAATTTTAGTTTTTTTAAATTTAAGTTGCATATATCTACCAATAGATGGCGCCAAATAACTCTAAAAAAACGAATGAAAATTATTTATAAAAGACTTTCTGTAGTAGAGTGAAAAAAAAAAGTAGGAATTGACTTTAAATTTTTTTTTTTTTTATATTACTTGTTATTTGTATGAATCGTGCTTTGTAATAACAAGGACAGGTGTAATTCAATAAACCTGGTACTGATAATGCATAACTAAATGCTCGTCTGATTAAATTAAGAATTATTCAAAAATATTATAACGTAAATATGGCATCAGATTCAGTTACAGCAAAGAGGCGAATTGTAGGTGATCAGCACAGTACATGTAAACATCTCACATGACAGTGTGGATCATTTTTGTCTTGCAGAGATATTTTTCTTCTTCTTTCTAATGCAGCTGGCAAACACTTAGACAGCTTGGTCTTGGATGCCTTAAGGCAAGCGCTGCACAGACGTACTCATTTTGCATTACCCAGGGGGCGCGTGTAACTTGAAGATAAACCACGGACGCGAAGTAACAATGCCCCTGCAACGCTCTACGATCCTATTAGACCGGGACCTACAGTTCTAAAGTGGATTCCGAACCACTACAAACATCCATGGTACCGCCGGGACTCGATCCCGAAACCTGTAGTACCGAGCGCCAGATACTCGGTCGTTCAGGCCCTAACCCGTGATCATTATTGAAATGAAATTTAAACTCAAGATGACAAACAATAGCTCCCTCATGTCCTCTACTGTCAGATGTGTACTTATATGATTCATCATCATCATCAGTGGCGCAACAGTCCCATGGTGGGCCAAGGTCGTCTACTGCTGGCAGATTTCTGGACGGTAGATGATTCTTTTCACGGGATAGGATTGTCAGCGCTACGCCCAACTCTCTACGACCATATTAGGCCAGGACCTACGGTTTAAAGTGGATTCCTAACCATTATAAACATTCATGGCACCGACGGATGGTTTATAATGGTCAGGAACCATTATAAACATCGAACACTCGAACCCGAAATTTGTGGCACCGAGAGAAAGAGCGTTAATCACTCGGCCATTCAGGTCCCTACTTAGATTAATAACGAAAAATATTTTTTTTTTGTTCCAATGCAGCTGACAAACACTTAGACAGCTTGGTCTTGGATGTCTTAAGGTAAGCGCTGCACAGACGTTACTCACTTTGCATTACCCAGGGGGCGCGTGTAACATGAAGATACGGACGCGGAGTAACAATACCTCCGCAACGCTCTACGATCCTATTAGGACCGGGACCTACGGTTTAAAGTGGATTCCGAACCAATACAAACATCAATGGCACCGCCGGGGCTCGAACCCGAAACCTGTGGTACCGAGTGCCAGAGCGCTAGCCACTCGGCCATTCAGGCCCTCACAAAAAATATGAATAGTATATTAAAGCGTGGAAGAACACAAATATTTCTATAGAGCACGGTGCCACATGATGAGGGAAAACTTTGTATTCTCTGCAGGAATAGCTTTAAAAAATAGCTTCAAATTATTTCCAAACAAAATCCCTTTCCGATGCACTCATGTTTTGCAAAAAAATATATAATAGATTCAATAAAGCAATTTTTCTCCTCTGCTTGCCCATTTTTTCCCGGAGCACGAGAGAGCCAGCATTCTTCGGGAGGGTCGTAAACACTTTTATCAGGATTTTCGTTCCCGGAATCCATCGCGTTCGGGAAAAATGTTTATTTAAGGAGCCAAATCCCTCGTTTGCTCATTCCCCATTGTTTGCGTTTGTCTCTGAGCACTTTTCTGAATAAAAGCAAAAACCCCTTTTTATCGTGGCAACTCCTTTTAGCGATATGCGCTGTTTAGAGCCAGTTCTGCGCACTTATTCTTAACAATGCTATATACTGCCAAAGTGTCTCGATTAAAATTTTTCTGTACGAAAAAAATGGGTGATTACTATGCCTGTTTTCTTAATATAGTCTCTTTTTTTACCGTGATATAGTTATTCTGTCTGTGTTATAAGGTTTAAAATACAGTTTTGGTATGATGTTTTTCCCAGATGTGTTCTCACCATAGAGTACTAATAAAATAGAGCGCGTTACTCTATTCTAAAGGAACAGAAAGTTGAATCAAACATCAGCCGTCCTTTTCATACTAAACTCATATTTGTGAAAATTGCAACACCAACAGGACAATGCCCACCCTCATATCGCTAGGACTGTTCAATCCTTCTTTGCAACGCGGCAGGTACAGCTTCTTCCTGGGCCTGCGTATTCCCCGGATATGTCGCCAATTGAACATGTGCGGGATTTCGTTGGTCGGCGTCTCGCTCCTGTTGCTTCTGCAGACGAACTTTGGGTGCGCATACAAACAATATGGAATGCTCTTCCTCAGGTAGACATTCAAAATTTATTTGACTCCATGCCACGTCGTGTAGCAGCACTCATTGCGGCGCGTGGTGGCTACACAAAATACTGATTCCGATCTCTTGTTGTTGTTTGTTTGCTTTGAACATTTAATCATTTATTTGTACCACTACCACTCAACTGTGTATTAAATTTCATTCAATTATGACGATTCCTTCATGGTGTTGCAATTTTCACGAACATGAGTTTAGAATTGGCGCTGTATTTATCCCAGCTCGCATTTTAGAAAATGTAAACATTTTACGAAGCGATTTCGAGTCACATAACTGTTTCTTCTTCTTCTTCAATGGTGCAACAGCCCCATGGTGGGCCAAGGCCGTCTACTTACTGGCAGATTCCGAAAGAAGAGATATTTTCTTTTTACGGGGTAGGGTTGTCTGCCCTACGGCCAACAATTACATTAGACAGGACCTACGGTTTAAAGTGGATTCCAAACCACTACAAACATCATTGTCTACCAGAGCGCTAGTCATTTGGCCGCCAGACCCCAACTAAGTGTTTACTAAAGATAAATAGATACAAGAAGTTTTATTTTGCTTATAAGTGTAATCCTTTTACATCATAAAACATTACGAAAAATTCACAGAAATGAATATTTTATTTTTTAATCATTCTTAGGAAAAAATATTGCTCAAGAAAATGTATTAATAGAATAGGAATGCAAAAATATTTAGGGAAATTAAATTTGCATTTATGGGCAACTCAAAAAAAATAATAAATCATGTTGTTTTGAAAACCATTGTATGATAGCAGACCTTTTCCTCGCTTCACCTCAGCAGCATAGATTAGTAAAAGTAAAGATTGTTGCCACGCTACCGTCGCTTATGTTAAACTACAAAGCAAAAGTCACGCGAAGATTTTATTTGCCCCAAATTGACAACCAGGAATGCGCCATCTATTATATTAATACTCTTTGGTTCTAACTATTACTGTCACTAATATAACTCACAGTGACGGCGATGATGATGATGATGATGAATGAAGTAGTATATGGGGATGTGAAGCAACAAGGACTATAATTCCCTAATCACTATATATATGAACAGTTAGTTTTCCTTATTTTTTTAATATGTCACTCTCCACAACGCTCTACGACCGTGTTAGACCGGGACCTACGGTTTAAAGTGGATTCCGAACCACTACAAACATCCATGGCACCGCCGGGACTCGAACCCGAAACCTGTGGTACCGAGCGCCGGAGCGCTAGCCACTCGGCCATTCAGGCCCAGTGTGATGGCGATTAACATGCAGTGGTTTAGTGGTTCTGAGTGGAATGATTACTTCTGCCTAATCTTGAAAAACTAGATTCTTATATATGATACACTACATGCCAAAAGCATTTCAATGTTCAAATATCTTATAAATGCCATATTATAATGATTGAATTTTGGTAAACTGATGGGCAATTAGCTGAAGCTTCAGAGCATTGTATTCTGAACGTCTGATAATTCTAAGACGCAATTCCACTTGAAATTTTTCTTTGCCTGAATTCACTTTGACTGCACCAAAAGTTCGCATACTGGTAAATCAATTGTTATTAAGCATCTAATTTCCCATTATTTCTATAAAATCATGAATAACATATTTTTTAAAATACATATATAATTCATATTTTATTACATTGTTGTCTGTAGAAAGAAGATAGCTGTATAGTAAATTTATATGTTTGCTGCTACAATATATATTTTGTGATTTTATTATACTAGTATTATAGTATAAATGGACCTGAATGGCCAAGTGGCTAGCGCTCTGGCGATCGGTACCACAGGTTTCGGGTTCGAGTCCCGGTGGTGCCATGGATGTTTGTATGGGTTTGGAATCCACTTTAAACCGTAGGTCCCGGTCCTAATAGGATCGTAGACCATTGCGGGGGCATTGTTACTCCGCGTCCGTGGCTTATCTTCAAGTTACACGCTCCCCCTGGGTAATGCAAAGTGAGTAACATCTGTGCAGATCTTGTCTTAAGGCATCCAAGACCAAGCTGTCTAAGTGTTTGCCAGCCGTATTAGAACAAAAAAAAAAGTACAATTGTATAAATAATAACAAGACATTAGTCTATCAACTATATTCAAGAATATATCACTAAATAAACGTATCTGCTGAATAAACATGATATATGGAATAAAAAGAAAGGTGTTTTTACTACATTGTTTGATGAATAAAAATGTCATTAAGACTAACCACAGAGTCTCTTATTTAATATTTCACTTAATTAATTTCTTATACACCGAAATAACGTTATAATCTTAAGTATATTACCTAAAATGGATCCAACTTACTTGTAAGTTTTGTGGACATCAAATTCATGCGGATACGTTCTCTCGTGAAGGTTACGGTTGCGACGCATTAACTTGTATCCTTTCCAAATCCTTCAGGCCATCTTTCAAATCATAAAAAAAAAATGACCCCCCCCCATTCTTAGGTTTGTTGCGAGGCGCGTCATAAAATTTATAGCCCAGAATGGTTCTGAAATTTCACTCAATTGAGTATTTTAATGCCCGACCATCTTTTTATTTGTGGAACCCGGAAAGACCAAAGTGTGGGTTGCTTTTAAAGTTGGGAAGTTAGCTTCTTGACGAACGCTGCCTTTTTTTTAACTAAAGATTATTTATACGCTTTTATACCAGCCATAAAGACCGTAATGGGTTTTAGAATTAGTAGCGGAATTAATATAACATGTTTAATGAGTGCCCATGTTTGAGCGGCATGTTTTATGCCACTCTTTTCAAACATCTATTCCTTTTACGAGTTTCCTTTGTAGTATAAATACTTTACATATCTTATTCAAATTTAAATCGAGTGTACAGTTTTATAAGGATTTTCGGATAGACGTTTTTTTTTTTTTTTAAACTGTTGATAAGAACACGAAGGAAATCTCCCGATCAGCTTTCTGTTTGTAATAACATCATCCGGACACAATATTATTGTTTTGTGACTGAATTTTTCACTCTTAAGTTTTTTATTTTACGATTTATTTTGATCTGGCTCTCGGTGTCACAGCGGCTTGATGGTCAATTGGCTATCGCTCTGGCCCTTGGTACCACAGGCTTCAGGTTCGAATCTTGGGGGAGTCATGGATGTTTGAGAGTGGTTCAAAATCCACATTAAACAGTAGATCCTGGTCTAATTAGCCTAAAGAGTGCACAAAATGAACACTGTGCGGCAAACCAATCGCTAACACAGGTTTCGGGTTCTAGTCCAGACGACGCCATGGATGTTTATAGTGGTTCGGAATCTACTTTAAATCGTAGGTTCCGGTCTAATATGACTCCATAGCGTTGGCGTGAAAAGCCTACCACATAAAAATAAAACATATCTTGTCTGGAAATCTACCAATAGGCACTTTGGCCCACCATGGGGATGTTGCACCACTGATGATGATGATGTAGCATAAATAATATTAATAAATTAATGTATCTAGTATATTCAAAAAGATATCACAATACTGCTGAATAAAAGTATTGAATGGAATAAAAAAGGTGTTTTTTACTACTTCGTTTGATGAACGGAAATATCAAACTGACTACTGACTACAAAGTCTGTTTGTTAATATTTCACTTATTTAATTAATTTCACACAAAGTGCAGACAGAATGCAGCGAAATAAAGTTAAAATCTTAAATATAATATCTAAAATGGTTCTAACTTAATTGTAAGGTTTGTGTTCATCAAATTCAAGCGGATACGTTCTCTTCTGAAGGTGACGGTTGCGACGCATTAACTTGTATCCTTTCCAAATCCTTCAGGCCATCTTTCAAATCATAAAAAAAAGGACCCCTTCCCTCCCTTTCTTAGGTTTGTTTTCGCCAAAGATGCGAGGCGCGTCATAAAATTTATAGCCCAGAATGGTTCTGAAATTTCACTCAATTGAGTACTTTAATTCCCCCCGACCATATTTTTATTTGTGGCCCCGGAAAGACCAAAGTGTGGGTTGCTTTTAAAGTTAGCTTCTTGAGGAATGTTGTCTATTTTTTTTTTTTTAACTAAAGACTGTCTAAAGCTTATTTATACGCTATTATACCAGCCATAAAGACCGTAATGGGTTTTAGAATTAGTAGCGGAATTAATATAACATGTTTAATGAGTGGCCATGTTTGAGCGGCATGTTTTATGCCACTCTTTTCAAACATCTATTTCTTTTACGAGTTTCTTTTGTAGTCTAAATACTTTACATATCTTATTCAAATTTAAATCGAGTGTAGATTTTTATGAGAGTTTTCGGATAGATGTTTTTAAAGAAAATTGTCTTAGACCTGAAACACTAAAGAAAGAACCCGAACAACTTTCTGTTTGTAATAACGCCATCCGGACACAATATGAATGTTTTGTGACTGTATTCTACTTGTTTCCACGCTAAATTATGTTTTATGATTTATTCTGATATGGGCTTCGGTACCTTACTCGGCCTGATGGCCAGTTGCCTAGCACCACAGGTTTCAGGTTCGATTCATGGTGATGGCATGGACGTTTGTTACTGGTTCAGAATCCATGTTAAATAGTAAGTCCCAGTATAATTAACCCAAAGTGTGCACAAAAGGACCATAGATCGGCAAACCAATCGCTACAACGGGCTTAGGGTTCTAGCTCCGATGGCGCCATATACACTGAAGTGACAAAAGTCATGGGATACATCTTAATATCGTGTCAGTCCTCCTTTCGCCCGGCGAAGTGCAGCAACTCGGTGTGGCATGGACTCAACAAGTCGTTGGAAGTCTTCTGCAGGAATATTGAGCCATGCTGTCTCGATAGACGTCCATAATTGTGAAAGCGTTGATGGTGCAGGATTTTGGGCACGAACAGACCTCTCGATGATGTCCCATAAATGCTCGATGGGATTCATGTCGGGCGATCTAGGTGGCCAGATCATTCGTTGGAATTGTCCAGAATGTTCTTCAAACCAATCGCGAACAGTTGTGGCCCGGTGACATGGCGCATTGTCATCCATAAAAATCCCATCGTTGTTTGGAACCAGAGGCCCCAGCGGGTACATGAAGTCCATGAATGGTTGCAAGTGATCTCCAAGTAGCTGAACATAAGCATTTCCAGTCAATGTTCGGTCCAGTCGCACCAGAGGACCAAGTCCATGCCATGAAAAAACAGCCCACACCATTACGGAGCCACCACCAGCTTGAACAGGGCCTTGCTGACAGTTTGGGTCCATGGCTTCGTGGAGTCTGCGCCACACTCTAACCCTACCATCAGCTCTTACCAACTGAAATCGTGACTCATCGGACCAGGCCACGGTTTTCCATTCATCTGGGGACCAACCGATATGCTCACGTGCCCACGAGAGTCGCGGCAACCAATGTCGTTCTGTCAGTAAAGGCACTCGAGTCGGTCTTCTGCTGGAATAGCCCAAGAAAGCCAAATTTCTAACAGACAAGTCCCTTGTACGTCCCACATTGATTTCTGCGGTTATTTGACGCAGTGTTGCTTGTCTGTTAGAATTTACGACTCTTTGCAGACGTCGCCGGTCTCGGTCGTTAAGTGCAGGCGGTCGACCACTGCGCTGTCCATGGTGGGATGTTATGCCTGAAATTTCATACTCTCGGCACACTCTTGACACAGTGGATCTGGGAATGTTGAATTCCCTAACGATTTCCGAAATGGCATGACCCATGCGTCTAGCTCCAACTAACATACCGCGTTCAAAGTCTGTTAATTCCCGTCGTGCGGTCATCCTCACGTCAAAACCTCTTCACATGAATAACTTGAACAGAAATGAAAGCTCTGCAAAAGCACTGCGCATTTATACCTGTTCTACGCGATGCTTCTGCCATCTGAAAATTTGCATATTGCTATCCTATGAATTTTGTCACTTCAGTGTATGTTGGTAGTGGTTCGTAATCCTCTTAAAACCGTAGGTCCCGGCCTAATATGATTGTTGGGCGTAAGGCTGACCCCGAGCCCCTACTCCCAAGCCCCTAAGCCTAAAAAGAAATAAACCTGTCTCAAAATTTGCCAAAATGCAGATTGTCTTGGTCCCCAATGGGACTGTGGCGCCAATGAAGAGTTGGTTTGGTTTGGCGCTCTAAGGTAATTTTCTGCACACTTTAGGCTAATACATACATTTTAAAGTGGATGCCAACCACTGACAAACATTGCCATCACCAGGATTCGAATTTTAAGCCTGTGAAACCAGAGGCCCCAGCCAGTTAATTGACCAAAATGGGAATTGACCGGAAGTAAAGCTTTTAAACGTATATATATATATATATATATACATGCTTTACAAAGGTTTAAGAAAAGAAAGGAAAGAATTACGTTTACAAATTTTATTTCCAAATTTTAATTAATTAAATTTATTTAAAATTTCACAAATTTTACTTAAATTATCTATCTATCTATCATATATAACTTTACAAAGATTTAAAAAAAGAAAAGAAAGAATGATTATAAATTTTACATTTTTTTTACTTCCGGTTCCTGCCTAAATAGCGGCCTGATGGCCCTAGCGCTATGATCTTTGGTACCACAGGATTCAGGTTCGAAGCCAGGTTTTGCCATGGATGTTGAGAATCCACGTTAACTCTAGGTCTCCGTCTAATTAGCCTAAAGTGTGCAACAGCGCCCAACCAAACCTTTTTAGGTTATTAGGTTAAGTTGCATTGAAAAATCTATTTAATTCTGAAATTGACTTCTGTGTAAATTGAAATAAAGTTAAGAGTACTTGGCTGTACTTCCACTTAATTAACGAAAGTGTCATTTTCTGACAATCGAAACTAAAAATTTCTAAGAATCCTTTAACAGACAATATTTTTTTCTAAAAGGAAGAATTAAAGTTATAATGCAAAATCCGGAATGTTTTGTATCGGAATCAATAGATGGCATACTACCTTGGAGGGAAGTCTGCCAAGAAAGTTCTTCTCCACTGCGGAGAGCGCTTGTTTGCCGAAGAGTATCCGCGGTGCTAATTGCGCTAATGGAAATGAGAGCCCCCAGGACTCGCGCTGTTTTTGATTCTCTAATATTGACTCGCCGAAAGACGCTCCCTCCTGTTTGCGTCGCATCTGATTCAGAAGTTTCCGGACCTTCTCCAAACAGAAGGCTCCGGGAGACGGAAGGGGGGATTCTTTTCCACCCTCCCTCGCCACACATTGCAATTGAACTGCACGTCACTCTTGCAGTTGCGTTTAGCACTTGCTGTCTACAACCTTTGGTAAAAAGTTTCAATTTTCGTGAATAATTTCAAGAGTATATATATTTATACACTCAAGAGCCATAACATTATGACCACCCCTACATTTTGCAATGAACTCGCCTGGGTGACGTGGAAGGCACGTGATCAGGTGGGTGGTATTTAACTCGTATTAAGTGGTGGTATTAATCCATGCCAAGGCGGGTTGAAGCTGTGTTGCGCGCCAAAGGTGGGCCAACTCGTTATTGACAGGTGGTCATAATGTTTTGGCTCTTGAGTGTATATACCTGCATATACTTTGTGTTGCCCCACAAAAAGTACATTGAAATGCATTGAAAATTGCATATCACGAATATATTCTCCCTGTTCCAATGTGTATGCATACTAATTTTCATGGATGAGCCTGAATGGTCGAGTGGCTAGCGCTTTGGCGCTCGTTACCACAGGTTTCGGGTTTGAGTTCTGCCGGTGCCGTGGATGTTTCTAGTGGTTCGGAATCCACTTTAAACAGTAGGTCCCGGTCTAACATGATCGTAGAGCATTGCAATGGTAATGTTACTCCGCGTTTGTAGCTTATCTTCAAGCTACACGCACCTCCTAGTGTGTGTAAACGTGCTAAGTGAGTAACTTCGGTGTAGCGCTTGCCGCAATATAGGTTCATACTTATTTTTGTGGATATCGTTTGAACGGCAAATAAGATGAAATGTTGCAACACCCTCTGGTTGCAAGTAGCAATAAAGTGGATAGCGAGAACCTATTTCCCATACTCGAATACATATTATTACCAACTTTCAAAGCGATTGGTTGAACCGTATATACTGCAGCATGTGGTGGCAACTTAGAATAAAAACATTCGCCATGTTTTGTCAAACACACATTAAAATTTTCATTAAAATCGGTCTAACCGTTTAGGAGGAGTTCAGTGACAAACACATGTACAGAAGAATTATAAATATAAATATTAACAAAAGTAGTATAATACCTTATCTGATACGCTTGTTATAAATGCAATCTAAACTATGCCTTTTAATTGAATTGTTTAGCAAACAAACAACCATTGTCGTTAAAACATTTAGTAACAAAAATATTTTTAAAAAAAATCAATAATGCTTATCATTTGAGAAGGGAAGTAAGGATTTTCAAGATAATGACTGCGTGAATTTGGTGCATTATATATTTATGATTGAACTAGATGACATGAATAAAGTGAAATAATAAGGATTCTAATTTAAGTGCTACATAATAAATTTTGAGATTCAGTTTCTGATCCCTTAAACAGTTCTCACTGCTTTCAATACAATGAGTATTTACCAGATTCTAAATGAACTCTTTCAATACCGAAGAAGGATTTAGAATAAAATTGAAGCTGCATCTTTTTGTGTTTTTGGTCTTAAAAATATGCATTTATTTTCGAGGATATGCATTTCATCGAATACGACATGTATCATGATTTTTGTTTTCTTTCATATAATTTCATCTTTTGTAAACATCGACGTCAGACATTACTGCATTTTATGTTTTCCCTTTCAGTTGGAGAGCTCTAAAATTAAAGCACTGTCTAAGCAAATTAAAGCATAGTCCATGAAAACCTCTCTGAATCTACGTCATACTTGTCTGAACTTCTGCTGTGAATTGCCTGGTGAAGTTTTAAACATAGATTACCAGAAATGTTATTAGTTATATAATATTTTTTTTAGTTAACCTCAAGGTATAAAAAGCTTTGACCATTGCACTTTCAATGGAATCAATCCGTTTGTTGGCTGGCATATCCATAAAGGGCATCGAGATATTGCAAAGAGAACAAATTAATCATGTATCTCTTGATACATTCAGATACATTGCATTTATTCAAAATCTAATCTTATAATCATTATGCAAATTTAAGCCAAAAATTCAAAATGTATGCATTGTATGATTTCCCTTTCAGTTGCGGAGGTCTAAAATGAAAGCGATGTCTAAGCAAATTAAAGCATTGTTCATGAAAACCTCGCACAATCTACGTCATGCTAGTCTGAAGTTCTGTTGTGAACTGTCTAATGAAACTTTAAACAGAAATAACCAAAAATGTTATTAGTCATATCATTTTTTTTCTAGTTAACCTCAAGGTATAAAAGTCTTGAAGCATTGCAGTTCTGCTGGTATATCCGTAAATTTCATCGAGATAAAGCAAAGAGAACAAATTAATCATGGTCATCATGGTCTCTTGATCATGATCTCATGGTCTTTAATCAATATATCATGATCTCTTGATACATTCTGATACATTGCATCTAAACAAAACCGAATCTTAAAGCTATATGTTTCGAAATTTAAACACACAGTAGAAAAATACAATATACTAAGACATATGCATTGCAAATGATATTAATGGAAAAAATTGCATTGAACACTGAGGAAAATAATATTAAATGGCAGTCTGCGCAATAATTTTGGCAGCGGAGGAAATGCAGAGTAGTGGAAAAGAGTAGAGGCATGCGGGTTTGCATATTTCAAAATGCATTTTATTCCCCAATCCGCAGAAGGCTTTTAATTTTAAATTCCACCGCTTGTTTGTGCATGTGCAAATGCACGCAGCGGCAGCCCGGTTTACCAGCGGCGTAAGTTTACTGATTTCCCTGCAAAGTGGGAAATACAATTTAATTAATTGCGATGGGGGGGGACCTTCCCTCGTGCACCGGAACCGGTGCTGTGCGGTACCACCTGGATTGGATCTCACACATTAACGGTGAACCGTGATGCGAAAATGAGTTGGTTCGGTGCAGGCCAACTCAACTTCGGTTCGCCTCACGGGTGAACTCTCCAAATTATTTCCGAATGCGTTCGGCATTCGTCATTTTGCGCGCTCCTGTGGCCGATGAAAGTGAGGGTTGTTCGGCAGTAATGAACAACTCGACTGTAATGTTAACAGATGGTTTTAGTTTAATTGAAGTGTTGGTTTGCGGATGGAGACGAATCCGGGGGACGGTTGGCTGAGCTCTCGCTTTCGAGGACTTGGAAGGGCGCAATTACGGGCCATAATGACGCGTGTTCGGGACACCAACTCGCCCAGAAACTTAAGGTCGAATAACGTGCCGTTTTTGCCACAAATATCTCTGGACTGCGTGCTGAGATGGATGGCTTTAGCAAAATTGCTACCTCCATGTGAATCACAGTTTCATGAGCCAATTCTAGCTGCTATTTTTGATGATGGTAACTACTTAAATAATTATTATAGCACAGAACCATTTGAAATTGTGAAATGCTGATATTATAATATAATTGTGAAACATCGTGATTTTCTATTTTCCACTATGTATGAATTCTAGCTGTTTTTTCTGCTGATGGTAACTTTTTAAATAAGAATTCTTACACAGAACCATCTGTAATGTTGATATTATAATATACTAATCAAAGATTGTGAATTTTGATTTTCACACGTGCCAATTCTAGCTGTTTTTCTGCTGATGGTAACTCCTTAAATAAGAATTCTTACAACAAAGTATCTCAAATTGTCAATTGCTGATAGTATAATATAATAGTGAAGCATCGTGACTTTTCATGATGGACTATTAGTCTAGAATGGTTCTGGATTTCATGATATCAAGAAGTCGTGATTAAGAGACGTTTAAAGGATCCTTTTCTTAGTAAACGGAACTATTTTTCCAGTTAAAGTATCTTTACGTACTTATGCGAATTATTCAGTTTGACTTTTATGAGGCTTTGAATAGTCACCTCCTCAGATAATTTTATTTGTTTAATTACAAACTATCACTCAGTAGGTGTCTTGAGATAAATGGCTTTAGCAAAGTTGCTGGTTCCATGTGAATACCAGTTTCATGAGCCAATTCTAGCTGGGTTTTTTTGATGATGGTAATTTCTTAAATAAGGATTCTAACACAGAACCATCTCAAATTGTAAAATGCTGATATTATAATATAATAGGCAAAGATAGTAATTTTTGAGTTTCACGCTATGTGTCAATTCTAACTGTTTTTCAGTTGATGGAAACTTCTTAAATAAGGATTCTTACAATTAATTGCGATTAAAAGATTCTCACAACGAAGTATCTCAAATTGTGAGATGCTGATATTATAATGTTGTAATGAAACATCGTGACTTTTCATGATGAACTATTAGTTAAGAATGATTCTAGATTTAATAATATCACCATAGTCGTGATTAAGAGACGTTTAAATTAACCTTTCCTTAATAAAGGGAACTATTTTTCCTGTTCAGTATTTACATACTTATGCCATACTGAATTATTCATTTTTACTTATATGAGGCTTCATGAATAGTCATCTCGTCAGATAATTTTATTTTTTTAATAACGATTTATTACTCAGAAGGAAGTACCTCGTAGCATGTCTTCAAGCTAACCCCCCTTTTTAGTGCTAAAAGTGTACTGTCGGTGCAGCCCTTGCTTATGACATAAAGATAACTGTCTATATTGTCAGCTGCATTAGGAAAAAATGATTCTAGATTTAATGATATCATCGAAATCATAATAAAGGAACGTTTTCTTAATAAACGGAGCTTATTTTTCCAATTAAAGTATCTTTACTTTTATGAGGCTTTCATGAACAGTCTCCTCCACAGATAATTTTATTTGTTTAATAACGATCTATCACTCAGTAGGGTTTTGTTTAAAAAAAGCATGCATTTTAACAGTTAATGATGCTGTTTACACGGTTCGGAGTCGCCCCGGGCAGTCTTTTATCAGGCTGATGGCGAGGAGAAGAATCCTGTTGCAAACGAGTGTGTTATATGCGGAGTCGAAAAAACAGGCCCACCAAGTAATTCAATTTACTCCATTGTGTAATGATTAGCACGGGTTTTCGCGGGCCTGCGTGATAATGGCTGCTGCACTCCCTCCTCTCAACTGTCATTATAATGAAACGCGTTTGATAGAGGAGAAGGGATGGACCGACCTGGCTTTATCTGGGGTGCGGCATCTGTTTCGAGTGGAAGGGGTGGGGGCTATCCATCATTGCGTACCCCCCTCGCCCGTCACCTTAAATTCCAGCATCCTCTTCCATAGTAGAAGCGATGGTGTGAGGAAATTTTCCGCAAACACTTGCATATGCAAAAGGGGGTCGGTTGTGGATGGGGTGGTAGGAGGAATGATGTTATGCGGATTTGCCCTCAAATCTGAAAAGATTTTCTGGTAAACTCTTGATGACCGAGACAGAAATGTAGTAGGTTGTTGTAAACGGTTTAACTAGAAATAAAACTTGTGACTGTGAGTGGTGTTTTGTGTGGAAATGAAAGGAAAGTTAGCATTATGTGGCTTTTTCTAAGCAATATATGTAGATTGGTAATGCAAAGTAAGAAACTACAGTTGAATTAAATACCGAAAAGAATATTGTGATGGATTTACTTAAGTTCAGTTTAGTTTGCAATTCAGAATCGTCGGTTCTTAATAGTTTGCAATTCAAATTGTCGGTTCTAATTTAGAATATTGCCAGTAAGCATACCTATTCATCTGAAAATATGCCATTAAATGTAAATATTCTATTGTGTATGCTATTCATTTGTAAATATGCTATTGAGTGTACATAGAAACTAGTGGTGAATAAGAGATTGTAAAGTATATATATATATATATATATATATATATATATATATATATATATGTTAGGATGTAAAATCATGTATTTAATGTATGATTGAAGCAAGTATGCAACACACACACACACATATATTTATATATATGCATGTTTAGCCTGCAGTGTATATATGTTTAGCATTTAAGATCATGTGTATAATGTACGATTGAGGAAAGTTTTTAAAGCATGTGTAATTTGTACGATTGAGGCATGTGTGCATACATATTCATACATATATAAATACACATATAAATATATATATATATATATATATATATATATATTTATATGTGTTTAACATATAAATTCATATTGAAAAGCTTAGCATTTATGTGAAAAATGAGGGGTGCTTGTAGTTTTTAATATTTTGTAATATTCAGAAACTGACTGTAATGCTTTTTTTTTTCTCTTTTTTTAGGTAAGTACGAGATGATGTTTTACTCTGGAATTACCTAAATGTTGTTTGTAATAATGATGTCGCTGTGTTTGCTGATTTGTTTGTAAAAAAAGGTACTCTCCGTCATCCTTCTAAGAATCGGATTTATTTCGTTGATGACTGACTTTTGTAACGCTGCATAAATTTTTTCATTTGATTAAAGTAAAAAGTTATTCATAAAATATTATATGTAGGTGCAGCTGTAAAAATGTTTATGTAGAAAAGGACGAATGTTTTCGCAAAAGTATTTCTTTATTGAGCACTTTTTTTTTTTTTTTTTTTTTTTTTTTTTTTTTTTTTTTTTTTGTATTTAAATAATTCAAATTTTTTTTTGAATTTTTTATTGAAATAAATTAAATTTAATTATACTTGTCCATCAATTCCAAAAACTGTGAATATTATCATTAAATTATCCTCTAAAACTGTTTTAGTTCAACCACAGAAATGAAATATATGAAAATAATTAATTTAACAATCAACATAAATACATTTTTTTTCTTAAAATAAATATAGCGTAATAAATATAGCACTTCATAAATTTAGCTTTATAAAAAAATTTATTTTCTGAATTCAAAAATAAATTTTAGACATATTTTGAAGCGAAAGATAAAATTGCACGTCTTCAAAAAAATGTCTAGAAATAGTTTTGAATAAGGATGTTACATCGCTCAGGTCCCAGACAAAAAAACGTGACGTGGGATGAGTCATCATCATATCAGGCCAGTTATGGCGTGTGAAAACTCATATCGCGCCTTTAACATGGTGCTTTATGTGTAAACTCGACAGTGTCCTATTACACGCTAGCCGCAGTTACATTGCAGGCTTAACATGGTGCAGATGAGACATATCTTCTGCATCTCCGTGATGACGGCTGCTAAAAGACAATGCCATATCGCCGCATTCTATGCTCGACATACAGCATGTCCGATTCCTGATTTGATCAACGATTTTACCTAATATTTTAGCAACAATTTTTTGAATGAATAGATGGTTATTTGCAGCAATAATTGCAGAAGAAAGGGAACCCATGCCTATGCGACAAATGTTGTCGCTTCGAAGGATGGATGCACCTCGTATTTAGGAATATTCTCCTGTCTTCAACGGCCGTACCATGCTGAATATACCGGTTCTCGTTAGATCACCGAAGTCAAGCATCATTGGGCGCGGTCAGTACTTGGGTGGGTGACCACCTGGGAACACTGCGTGCCGTTGGCAAATTTGGGACCTGAATGGCCGAGTGTCTAGCGCTCTGGCGCTCGGTGCCACAGGTTTCGGGGTTCGAATTCCGGCGGGGCCATGGATGTTTGTAGTGGTTCGGAATCCACTTTAAGCCGTAGGTCCCGGTCTCCTATGACTGTAAGAGCGTCACGGAGCAAAAGTCAGGCTTCTACCTACGGGTGCTCCATCACAACAGAAGCTGCTTCCTTCCCCTTCAATCATGAGTACGTATGGGCTCGTGGGCTTGGCCAGCCAAGTGGGATAAGAAACAACAACAAACAACAGATTTCAGGAATCATTTCATCAGGACCTTTTAAGATACTTGCAAAATAAACGTAGTTGTGTTTACTGCTTTTCATGAAGTTGCACTTTTTTTCGGTGGTATTATAGAAAATCATTGTTTTTCTTTTAGTGCTATTCATAAATATCGTTGAAAATTTGTGGTTTATAATTTAAACGCAGGTCAAAATAGGTCAGGGATAATTTTTTAATCGTAACAGGAATATTACGATTAAAAGATACAAGTTATGGAATGATTCAAGATAAAATATAAATGATTTCAAGTTATGGACAACGGTTCCAAACATTAATAAGTCATTTTACAGATTTAAAGTGCTATGAAATAATATTTTTGATGCTAATTTTTTTCTATAATTTTAATTAATTAATTAATTCCATAATGTTTCTTCTTCTCGGCTTTATTTTCATTGTTCGCATCAATTTTTTTATTATTCAATTTTACGAATAGTATTTTTATTGCGTGAAATAACAATTCATAACAATCATTTATTTGATTTGATAAGTTTTATTTTTTATTGAATTGGATTTGTTTTATGTAGATTATTTCACTACATACTCAATGCTTGAAGTCGTTGAAATAAATTATATTTATATATACATGAAGCTTTAAAAATTGCGTTCATAAATTATTTTTCAGTAAAGCAATTGAATTAATTTCGTGCCGTTTATTTAATTATTTAATAATCTCTACTTCCCTGAATGGGCCATTTGCCAAATTGAAAATGTTTCCTTCTATCCCGAGATGTATCACAATTAACAAAACTATGGAAGCCTAATGTCACGTCTAAATGTCAACTAATTCCAATAAAATGTCAACCAAATAGTTTAGTTTAATGTGTTGCTATACGGTCATTTTGTGCACGCTTCAGCCTAATTAGACCGTGGATTCTGAACCACTAAAAAATCTCCATGGAACCGGAAGACTGTGGTGTCAACAGCCAGGGCGCTATCCAATTGGCCATCAGGCCGCTGTCAAACAACTGAAAGTTATTTAATGATAATGACGTGTTTATTTAAACATTCATGATGTTTAATTATATTTTGGCGACCTGATGACCAATTAGCTAGCTCTCAGGCCTTTGGTACGGCAGACCTTAGGTTCCAATCATGGCGCTGGCATGGATGTTTGTTAGTGGTTCGGGATCGGGGGCCTGATAGACGAGTGGCGTTCAATACCACAGGTTTAGGGTTCGAATCCCGGCGGAGACATGATTGTTTGTAGTGGTTCGGAATCCACTTTAAGCCGTAAGTCCCTGTCTTATGTGACCATAGAGCTTCACAGAACCCAATCAGAGCCTCACCCACATCATTCCCAAGCTGTAAAGGAGCAACTCAGCTCTAGGCACGGTGATGTGGTCTGGTGTAGTAATAGTAGCGGTTCGGAATCCACATTAAAAACTGTAGGCCCCTGTCTAATTAATCTAAAGTGTGCAAAAAATGGCAGTAGAGAGACAAACAATTTAATTATATTTAAAAAAACATTTATTCAAATAAGCATTCAAATAACATTTTTTTTCCGGCGAAACAGTTGTATGGGTATCTACGGAATGATACCGATCAACGATAAATCTTACATTAGGCGTTAAATACATTTACTCGCCCATCCTTCTAAATACGTATATTTTTTCGGAAGATTCTTTAGTCAACCTATGCATTTCCGAACGTCAATGAATATGCATCAGCCCATTCATTAATGAGCGAGTTATTTTTCCGCGCTCGTGCTCTAAACATTGATTGCCGATCGTTGGGGTGATGAATGAGTCAGTCATTAAGTGCGCCGTCGATGAGTCTTCGTGACTGTTTCACTCCTCAAGCGCTGGATGTACTCAAAAGTATTTGTACTGATATTAATGCCTTTTTTGAAGTTAATGACAGAGTATTTGCAATGTAAATATTGTGCTTTGACACGCATCATTTTTCGATTCACAACAAACGGTATTTAATTTTTGTTTGTTAGTAATAAACATTGTCATTCGATCAATTAGGATAAAAAAAAATGAACAAAATTGAATCAATAGGAATCTAGGATTAGATCTTTATAAATGAATACAACTTCAATGTCAACTAAATGAATCAATGAATCAACCAGTGAACTTATTTTTTTTACTTCAATACAAAATCTTCATCCTTTTATTCACAATGGGTTGTACAACTTATTTTTAAGCATTTATTTATTGACTCATACATGCCGTTTTATTAAATGTTTACGATTTCTGCTTTTTTTCTGAATCTATTAGTAATTATTATCTTGTTCAAGTGATACCTGATGGCCAATTGCAGGGCGCTCTAGCCATTGGTACCACAGGCTTCAAATTCGAATCCTGGCTGTTGGCATCTTTTTGGCATGGTGGCAATATTTCAATACGTATTTTCACTTCTTTATTCTATTTTGTGGGATTCTATCGATAAAAATCTAATTAGCCATTTAGAAAAGCAATAATAACCATAATAACGAATTTTTATTAACTTTTCTAAAGTGTTTTTGCAATTTTAATATTTTATCTGTTGATACATATCTTCACTTCTTTATTATATGTTGTTGGATATTATCAATAAATATCTAATTGCCCATGTTAAAAAAGCAATAATAACCACATATAACGAATTTTCGTTAACTTTTCTATACATATCTTCACTTCTTTATTATATTTTGTTGGATATTATCGATAAATATCTGATTGACATGAAAAAGCAATAAGAAAACCAAGAAAAGCAATAATAAACAAAAAATAACGAATTTTCATTAACTTTTCTAAATTTTTCAAGTGATTTTAATACTTTACCTGTCGATATGTGTCTTAACTTCTTTATTAAATTTTCTTGGATATTGTTGATAAATATTAGCCAGCATATCTAGCCATTGATAAACATCTTAGGCGTTAGAAAAGCAATAATAACCTTAATAACGAATTTTTATTAACTTTCGTAAAATGTTCAGGTAATTTTAATATTTTACCTGTCAATACGTGTTTTCACTTCTTTATTCTATTTTGTTAGATATTCTCGATAAATATCTAATTCACCTTCTTAGAAGAGCAATAATAACCAGAATAACGAATTTTCATTAACATGTCTAAAATGTTCAAGTCACTTTAATACTTTACCTGTTGATACGAATGTCCACTTTTGGATTTGTCAACAAGGTTACTTCTGCCATTTTTAAAAAAATAACAATTCCTTATCAAAATCACAATTTCATTTCTTTAAAATAAGGATCATTATATTTTTTTATCTGGGGGTTCTTTTTAAAAATTGTTATTCAGGAACATCCTCCCTGCTGAAAAAGGGGGTGGAAAAAATTCCCTCATTTTCCACACGATGGAAAGTAAACGAGGTTCTCTGCATTTCGGGGGAGGAAAAAGATGGATGACCTTCGAGTGTTTCTGAAATTCTCTTCGTTATGAAAAATGATTTCCATTTCAGTCAGGAAAATGATTTTTTTTTTAGAATAATGGCGCACAATAAAAGTCATGGGTTTTATTTTGAAATCCTTCATTCCAATTCTCGAAGTTCTCAATTCAAGTAAATAACTTGGAAAATAATATATATATATATATATATATGTATGTGTGTCTGGTTAGCATGCCTCTCAAAGATCTTCCACAGTCTCATTTTGTGAGACACTGAAATGTATTTTTGGATTTTTCAGACTAACAGCAACAAAAGAAAAGAAAAGAAATGTAAGCCATTAGTGGAATCTTTCCATGGCTCCATATTTTTAAGTTTGGATGCCACTATGATATTATACTTACTGCTCAATACATATTGTGATCGTACGTTATACACTATTATTCTCATCATCATCATTAGTGGCGCAACAGCCTTATGGTGGGCCAAGATCGCATAATGAAACTCTACTTTGCATGAGGTTGATAGCATGATTATAGGTTTTGGCTTGTAGGTAGCTGAGATATAGACCAAAACCCTGTGGCAACAAAGGACTTAAGCAGCGAATTGAAGACGAAAGAAAAAATTTGTTAATGTCCACCGGAAACCATAACAGAATGCCATTATTGTGGGGGAATTATATTTGACCAATAATCAGTGTCTTAAATGACTAACAAAAACTTAGAAATACTACATGGGGAAATGTATTACATGTCTGGCAATAAATACAATCCGCAGAATGTATATGAATGACTTCATTTGGAATGCATTAGTGAATTGACCATCATCAGTTGCGCAACAGCCTCATGGTGAGCCAAGATCGTCTGCCTACTGGCAGATTTCAAGACAGGAGACGTTTTGTTTTTACTGGGTAAGGTTGCCAACCCCACGGTTAACAGTCATATTAGACCGGGACCTACGGTTTAATGGGGATTCGAAACCACTACAGGCATCCTTGGCACCTTCGGAAATCGACCTTGAAACCTGTGGCACCGAGCACCAGAGCGCTATCACTTTGCCATCAGGTCCCCACACTCTTATTCTAGCTCAATAAAAATGCATTATAACGATGCTATTAAAAGGAGGATATGTGCAAAAAATTATGTAGCACATGGACGTTTTCTTCTGTCTGATATATGTTAAGATAATAAATTCTGTGACATTTTTTTCTTTTTTTTTAAATAGAGAGAGGTTGATGAAATTTACAACAAGACATCTTGAGGACAATAAAGTAAATAATAAAAGGGGCATTTTTAACATATAAAGAATTAAACTGGCGCCTGATGGCCGACTGACTAGTGCTCTATCGTTACGGGCCACATGTTTCGGGCGGTGACATGGGTGTCTGTAGTGATTCGGAATCTACTTTAAATTGCAGGACTGGACTGGACTGCATTAGACATAGGACTGGTAGCCCGACCCCGTAAAAAGAAAACGTCTCCTATCACGAAATTTTCTAGTAGTCATTTGCATCATTGGGCTGTTGCGCGAATGAAGAAAAAAAGGATTAAGCTGGAAGTTCAATTGGATTATAATTTGTCAATTTGGCTTCAAAGCAGGCATACTAGATATTTTTGTCATAGAATAAGCACAAAAAAAGACTTTTTCACTAATAATTATATATTACGGTTACAAAAGTCTAAAATAACTGTATATAAAGACGCAAAAAAGTGCTTTATTGCTTTAAGTGTAACATAAATAATATGTTAAAAAAATTCACATAAATGAAAAATCCGCAAAAAATAAAACAAAAATGCCGATTATCGTAAAATTAATATAAAGTCCAACCTCCTTTGGAAAACAGGGAGATGGAACAGGGTTTGGAAAACAACTTTATGTTGTAAAGTCTACTATTAATAAAATTTATTGAAGGAACTTTTACTTTTGCTTTATCATCGCATCACATCAGTCATCAATCTTCTTTGGAATTCGTGTAAAGACTTTTACACCACTTAATAAAGAAATAAGAAGTGTAAAGATTGTAACAAGTTAAAGGCTTTTATATATTATATATATATATATATATATATATATATATGTCAAATGGATTTTCTTCTTCCTTTAGTAAACTTTATGAAGTTTATTTTGTTCGTATTATTTTAATTTCTCGAAAAGTGTTTGACTATTCCAAGGCTATCAGATAGCTTTGGAATTTTTTGAAGACAACATATGGATGACAAATTTCCTATTTACTGAAAATGTTCCATGGTTCCAATTAGATACCTTTGAAAAGACAACTAGATAAATTTACAAGGCTCTAGTGCCAGAGTTTATCAAATTCATTTTGCTTATCCAAGAGAGCACCTCTGCTTACTGTACTGCTAAGTTCATAATTTTGTATTTGGTTGCACTTTTATCTTCTTGGCTTGCCTTCGAAATCACGATTATTGTTTCTGCTTTCTAAATAACAAGGAAATAATGCTTAAATGAAGATTAACTAAGTTGTTTTATCAATTGAAAATAATAAACAATTATTAGAATAAATAATAATATAACCAATAATTAAGGGTAGTGTTACTCGCGTCCGTAGCATATCTTCAAATGCATATCTACACATGCCCCCTGGGTAGTGCTAAATAAGTAACAGCGTTGCAGCTCTTGCTTAATGGCATACAGATTGACTGTCTCTGTATTGCCAGCTGCATCAGAACAACAACATAACCAATAATTAATCAAATCTGACACAATGTTTTACAAAAAATGCCATCTTTAAGGTAAAAAGGATACTGATATCGAACAGGTTAGGTCAGGAAAAATTCCAGGCTTATGATAAAAATTATATCTGGCTTCTGATCTACACTTTTTTTTATGTGTTCCCAAACTGTACAACACGTTTTAGCCGTATCAGTTCTTGATTAAAATTCTGTAGCATTCATTCTTAGACAATTTAACGTTATTCAAAAAAAAATAAAGATGTCACTTTGCTTCTATGATTGCTGTTTCTACGTAATGCTCTGCAATTTTTCTTCTTGATGTCATGCAGAAACGAACAGCATGTTAAAATGGATGCTTTCAGGCCGAAAAATGATCGGCATGAATCGTTCTGAAAAAGGCTGTTGGGGATGGTCAGACGACAAAAAATATATATATATATATAAAAAGAGACCGAACACGAGGCGAGAGGGTGGCGAGTCTCGTTAAAACTCTTCTGCCGCATCCTTCCTCGGTCGCCATGACAACTGTCAGGAGTAAATCCCATGATTTCCTGGATTAAGCGCGGTGAGTGGGGGAGGGTGCAAGAAGATCGTCCGTAATGCACTTGACCGCAGAGGAGGAATTCGTTACCCGCCAGGATCATTGTGGCGACGCACACCACCGGAAGACTCTCTTTCTCAACATTTTGCCCTGAATTTCTGATGGGGCTGCAAAATGCATGGTGCAGAGACTGACCACACTTTATATTTATTTGTATTTGTTTAACTCAAAATATAAGATAATTAATATTTACCTTATTTATATCACTGATGAAAGTGATCTACGACTCAAAAATAACTACTGGAAAAGACGTGAAAATTTAGAAAAAGATTGGAATACAAGGAAAGTATGTTCGCGGAAAAAAATTAAATAGTTATAATGGAATGCGTGCCCATTATAATGGAATGCATGTCCATTATAAAGAATGTATGTCCATTATTAGGCATATCTATGCCCATTATAAGTAATATATATGTCATTATAATAGAATATATGTTCATTATAATAGAATATATGTTCATTATAAAGAATATGTATGTCTATTATAAGGAATATGTATGTCCATTATAAAGAATATGTTTGTCCATTATAAAGAATATGTATATCCATTATAATGGAATATATGTTCATTATAAAGAATATGTATGTCCATTATGCAGAGGGAAGGAATTATAAGAAAAAAATTAACTAGCAAATACTTTTCACTGAAGACTTCAAAGTAAATATTCAATTTTTTTTTTTGTGATTCAGGATTTGTAATCTTTGTGCAGCACTCTCTGGAATCGAAGGTAACATGTCAATTATTTTCCGTTAAATTTTTTAAAAATCCTTTTATTTCTCTCTTGTTATTAGAAGAAGTTACACCTGGCTTTGAGTATTGTCACTTTAATTATGAACAACTTATACATAGGTTGTCACTCTACAGTCTTAGACAGAGACCTACGGTTGAAAGGGGATTCTGAACCACTACAAATATCGAGTAGTGGTTCAGAATACCGAGTGACTGTGGTACCGAGCTCTAGAATGCTAGTAGTCACCAGGCACCAAAATGAGTTTATAATGATTTTAATTAAAGGTGTCATTTATTTCGTTGGTATATAACTTCCTCATACTTTTTTTTCACAAAATAGTTAACTGATTTAAATGCCTTAAACATTAAAGATCTCAGCGTATGAATAAATGGACTTGTCGTGGTTATAAATAAATTATAATTCCTCATTAGGTAAATTCAGCCTTATAAAATTTTCAGTTTTTATCTCCTATACTACATATATATACATATATATATACAGCGGTCTAGTGGGTAGCGTTCTGGTGGCTAGTGCTCTGGCCTTTGATGTTTCAGGTTCTAATCCTGGTGGTGGCATATATGTTTGTTAGTGATTCGGAATCATTTTTAAACTGTAGGTCCTGGTCTGTTTAGCCCTCGTGGGCACAAAAGGACCTTACAGCGACAAACCAAAGCTATATATATATATATATATGATACTTAAATTTAACTTTTTTTTTTGATAAAAAGTATTTAAATTTTAGCTTGGTTTTTTTCTGTCAAAAATGTTATTATGTGATTATTTTAATCTTAAATAATGATTTATTTTATTTATTTATTAACAATGCGTTTTTTTATTTCGCTATGTAATCTTAAAGTGTCCTAAAACACTTGACTAGCATGCTCATTGAAGGTGCATCTGTCAGGTATCAGATGTCATTTAAATTAAAAGGTAATCGTCCATTTTTACAATAGATGAGAAACGTTTCATTTTGAAATAAAAACCGGATTTTTTTTTTTCTTCCTCCAATCGTTCCCGAACTTCTTTCTGAGCAAACTCCCAGTGATTGGGAGGCAGCATCCCATTAGGACCCTTATTAACAGCGCCGCTGAAAAGAATTCGAACCTTTGTTCCGGCTCGAGATTGGCGCGAGTTCACTTTTGAGCGAGATATCATTATACCTGGCGTAATCCGGGGGGAGAACTCGTTAGAGGGATCCTCCTTTTCTCCGAAATCCGGCAGGCGTGAACGCGGCCCGTAATGAAGAGAAGGGCCCCGGGCCCCATTGTTCTCCTCCCGGCCCTTTTGTAATTCAATCGAACCACGCAGGCCCCACAGGAAAAATGGGCTTCAATTCAGCATTTTCGCCAAACCAGTATCTCGGCGCTTCTTTGTCTTGATGCGACGTTTTTTTGGAGCCAAACTGACTTCGCCTAAATTTGAAGGAATCAACCTTATCATCATGAAAGATTGGTCATTTTTTATTTTAATTATGTTATGATAAATTAGACTTCTGAAGTCACATCATAATGGATAAAATTTGGAAAAAATAATTAATTAAATAAATAAAATAAACTGCGCATCTTTTTTTCAATTCCTACTATTAGTTCACACTCTCCCTATATATATATCTTGTTCAAATTTTCAGTCGTTCATGAAATACTTTTTATTCATCCACTCGAGTTCAAATATATTTTTGTTTGAACTTGTAGTGGATGACTCTTGATGTTAATGCAGTTTTTTCAAATATTAATTCATTAATTAAATTTAATGAATTAATTTTAGTTTTTTTTTTGATTTAAGTTGCATGTATCTAATAATAGATGGCGCCAGATGTCAGAGGAAAATTTCAACTTTATTTGTAAAGGACTTTTCTGCAATGTAGTGAAAAAAAAGTAGGAATTGTTTGGAAAGGCCTCAGTTATGTCTCTCCATGTCATATGTCTTATTTCTGAAAGATCCTCCTGGGACTACCTCCAAATTGATTATTGAATGACAATCATGTCTCACATTGTAATGTAACGAAATGACATTCTGAAACTTAAATATGATGATTCTTCTTCATTGGCGCGACAGGCCTGTGGTGGGCCAAGGCTGTCTGCCTACTGTCAGATTCCGATCCCTGATATGTTTTATTTTTACAGTATAGGATTGTCAGTCCAAAGCTCTAGAGCCATATTACAACCCAAAATTTGTGGCACCAAGTTCTACTAGAGCGCTAGTTACTCGGCCATCAGGTCCCTAAATATGATTTCCGATCCATAATTAATCAATTGTATTTCTTCTAAAATTAGAATAGAACTTATTCATCATTATCCCATCTGGATAATGATGAATAGATATGGATATGGACTGGTAGAAGTAATATATATATATGCTGTAAAATAGGCTGTTTAATAAATAAAAACAATTGTGAAAAAAATTTATTTGTTCAAGCTATTATCATAAAATTAGAATTCATATTTAGTTTAGAATCTGCTGCTTTTTATTTTGGTATTTTTCTTCTACAGAAAATTTGACTGGCAGTATTAGAGTTCATGAAAAAATAGGGCATTGTGTTATCATCAGATTGATATATGTTTTTGATTTTTATTTCCGTAAAGTTGGAAAACTTATTTTATATGAGTAGAATATGGTAAAAAAAATGACAACAAATTGATGGCTTCATGGAAAAAATAATTTACATTTTTTTTTGCGTAATTTCTGAAATTAAGAGAATGACTGTATGCCATACCCGGTCAATAAAATGACATCATATGGGTGGTTCGTTAAATGTTCACTTTTCTGTTATTCTATTTGTTTTTCGAAACAGAAAAATAAAAACAACCTTTAATATTTATACTTTATAGTGATGCATTGTTATTGTATTTTACATGTGCACAAAATAACGATACACCAATAATACTTCCTCTGGAGATCTTTGATGAAAGTTGTGTCTTATTTTGTTAAAAATAAATCATGGGAAATCATAATCATAAAATAAATTATTTCCCATGATTGTTAATAAATCATGGGAAATGATATGTGAATGTTTTGATATGTTAATAAATCATGAAATATGATTTGTTAATAAATCATGGGAAATGATCTGTGAATGATTTGATATGTTCAAAAATCGTGCGATATAATATGTTCATAAATCGTGAGATATAATATGTTAAAAATCGTGAGATATAATATGTTCAAAAATCGTGAAATATAATAAGTTAATAAATCGTGAAATATAATATGTTCATAAATAGTGAGATAAAATATGTTCATAAATCAGGAGATATAATCTGTTCATAAATCGTGAGATAGGATATGTGAATAAAGAATGAGATTTGATGACGTGGGAAAAATGGGTCGGAATTTTATTGTCCAATTTATTGCCTGTAATAATTCCATTTAGAAAACTGTGCAGAGCATGCGCTGTTGCTCAGTTTTCCCTGCCCCGATGGCTGTAACGAATCCGATCCATCGGACCGTGAGCAGGGGATCCCTTTGCTGACTGGACTCCGGGAAAAGTTAACGTCGTTTGGGAAATTCCCTGGAGCCGAGAAGGCCTCAGCGAAATTTACCAACCTGACGCGAGGCGTCATTTTCTCTTCCGATCAGCGCGAAATTCTTTAATGCCCGCCGGTTCCTCTGCAAAATCCGTTTTGCGATCGAGATGCAGTTCCTGACAGTGGATTAAAAGATGGAATTTCTCGGAATTGGTTTGTTGCCCCTGTTTGTTTCTAGGAATTTCGTGGAAAGACGGATGAATTAAGCTTAAATTCTGACAAAAGATTAGAAGAAAACTTGAAACATGGAAAATGACGTGGGAATTCTTTACATTTGAAAAGCATTTGTTACATATTTTGCATTCATATGAGCGTATGAAATTGTTGAGCTTGTCAATTCTTTTTTTAATGGGACAGATTAACTTTGATTAACTAACTCTTTGATAGGTAAACACTGATCCCACCAAAAACAAACCGAACAGAACAAACAAAACAAAGCGCGAAAGCGAAATACTCTAATGATCAACTTATCAGAATTATCTTCTTTTTACGGGGTAGGGTTATCAGCCCAACAGTCATATTAGAACAGGGTCTATGATTTAAAGGGAATTACGAACCACTGCAAACATCCATTGCAACGTCGGGATTCGTACTTGAAACATGTGGAACCTATCGTCAGAGCACAAGTCACTCTGCCATCAGGCCCCGAACATAATCATCTCTATAGTTAAATATCAAGGGCCTGAATGGCGGAGTGGCTAGCGCTCTGGCGCTAGGTACCACAGGTTTCGGGTTCGAGTCTCGGCGGTGCCACGGATGTTTTAGTGGTTCGGAATCCACTTTAAACTGTAGGTCCCGGTCTAACAAGATCGTAGAACGTTGCAGTGGCATTGTTACTCCGCGTCCGTGGCTTGTCTTCAAGTTACACGCGCCCCTGGGTAGTGCAAAGTGAGTACGTCTGTGCAGCGCTTGCCTTAAGGCATCCACGACCAAGCTGTCTAAAACTGTTTGCCAGCTGCATTAGAAAGGAAAAAAAACCCAGTTAAATATCAATGTAGTACGCCTCTTGTCAGTTTTAAATTGCTTCATCTTTAACAGTTTATTCATTTTGTAAGTCCTGCATTCAGAAATGCTTGTGCACTTGCATTGGAAGGCAAACATTTCTTTTCATACTTTTTACCTGTTGTCTCTTTTTAACGTATAAAGCCAGAAGCACTCGAATTCCATGTCGCAAGTTCCATTGCGTGAGAAGCACGAAATTGCATTGTCTTACCATCCATCGGCAGAATGCTTTTTGGGAAAGAGTCCCTCCACCCCTTCCTCTAAACAAGTTCTCTTCGGGGCACTTTTTTATTTATTTAAGCCCCCAGAAAATGCTTCTCCAAAGAACCAGTCACGTGAGGGGGGCTAAGAGGAACCGCCCTCACGCACCGACCGTCATTCCTCGGGTTCAAGAGGTTCGACCTGGCGTATCCTCAGCAATTCAGACACGTTCCGGAAGAAATCGAACCTCGAAAGGAATGCGAAAGTATACAAGGTAGAAAAAAAGAACTCTAATCTCTTCTAACGTCGGAACGCAAATCCAAAAATCTTCAGCTTCCTTCTTTTAAATTGTCTGATTATACGCATTTACTTAAATCGGTTTGTGGACCGTAATGCTGTAAAATAAGCCCTCGCTCAAAAGAAGAAAAAATAAGTATCCTCAGACAATGATTAAAATCGATTATGATTAATTAATTATGATTAAAATCGAAACTTTTCTCGCAGATGATCGGAGGATCGATATTTCCTCTTCATAAATTAATGTTAGTTCATAGAATTTATGAAGAATGTATTATTAATACACATCTAATCTTTTTTATCGAAAAAATGCATTTCTGCAATTTTTATCACGTTATATATTGTTGTTGTTGTTGTTTCTTATCCCCACTTGGTAGACATTAGACCAAGCCCACGAACCCGTGTGGTGGAATGGTTGGAGGGAAAGGGGGCAATTTATGTTGTGATGAAGCACCCATAGATAGATGTCTGATTTTTTAAGGGGCGTGGTTGCCAGGCCTGCGCCAAAAGTCGTACGGCAACAGGATATCATTGGTAACCCTACGCCCAACGCTCTAGTGTCTTATTGGACCGGGACCTAAGGCTTAAAGTAGATTTCAAACCACTACGAACATCCATTGCAAAGCCGGGACCCGAACCCGAAACTTGTAACACCTTGCGCCAGAGCTCTAATCGCGATTATCAGGCCCCGATCATAATTATTACTATAGTTAAATATGAATATTCGCTTCTCGCTAGTTTTAAGTTGTTCAACTTTTAACAGTTTTAGCATTTTGTAAATTCTACATTCAGGAATGAATGTACACTTGCAGGGGAAGCAAAAAAAACTTCTTCATACTTTTTACCTGTTGCTTATTTTAAATCTTTTTTTGACATGAAGCAAGAAGCACTCGGAATTCCATTTCACAAGTTCCATCGCGTGAGCAGCACGAAATTGCATTGTCTTACCATCCATCGGCAGAATACTTTTTGTTAAAGAATCCCTCCCCCCTTCTCTAAACAAGTTCTCTTCGGGGCACTTTTTTATTTATTTAAGCCCCCAGAAAATGATTCTCCAAAGAATTGGTCACGTGAGGGGAAGGGGGGGGCTAAGAGGAACCGCCCTCACGCACCGACCGTCATTCTTCGGGTTCAAGAGGTTCGACCCGGCGCATCCTCAGCAACTCAGACACGTTCCGAAAGAAATCGAACCTCGAAAGGAATGCGAAAGTATACAAGGAAGAAAAAAAGAACTCTAATCTCTTCTAACGTTCGAAAAGCAGATCAAAAATTGTATCTTCAGCTTCCTTCTTTTAAATTGTCTGATTATCTGATTTTATTTGCTAAATGCAATTCTTTATCTTAATGCTGGAAAGTAAACCATCGCTCGAAAGGAGCAAAAAGTATCTTCAAACATTATCCAAAATTACAATTAAAATCGATTTTCTCAAAGGTCATATCAGGTCACTCAGCGAATTTATGAAAAATGTATCATTAATACATGTCTAATCTTTTTTATCAGATGAATACATGTCTGCAATTTTTCACATGTTATATAATAAATACATGTAAGCCAAGAACCAGTTCATCAAATCTGCTAGTTCAAAAATGTATCTTTGCTAAGCATATATATATATATTCATAATTGGCCCAACAACCTCATGGTGAGCCAAGGCCGTCTGCCTAAGGGAAGATTTCGAGACAGGAGATGTTTTCTTTTTACAGAGTAGAGTTGTCGGCCTAACGCTCTATAGTCTTATTAGACCGAAATCTACAGTTTAAAATGGATTCCGAGTCACTAGAAGCATCCATGGTACCACAGAGACTCTATCCGAAACCTGTAGCACCGAGCGCTCGAACGCTAGTCACATTGCCATCAAGCCTCGGATATTGATAACAGTTCGGTCCCGGTCTAATTAACTTATAGTGTGCAAAAAATTACCCTTGCATGACAAAACAATCTTCATTGGTTCAACAGTTCCATGGTGGATAAGGTGATTGCCTATTGGTAGATTTCGAGTTAGACGTTTCCTATTTATGGGGTAGGGTATCCCTGCGCCCAATGAACAAATGGCCCTACAAACTTATTAGACAGGAAACTATGGTTTAAAATAGATTCCGAACCGCTAATACACACACACACACACACACACACACACACACACATATATATATATATATATATATATATATATATATATATATATATATATATATATATATATATATATATGTATATATATATATATATATATATATATATAGTATATATATATATATATATATACACTCAAGAGCCAAAACATTATGACCACCTGTCAAGAACGAGTTGGCCCACCTTTGGCGAGCAACACAGCTTCAACCCGCCTTGGCATGGATGCCACAAGTCCTTGGTAGATGATTAAATACCACTTCCACCTGATCACGTGCCTTCCACGTCATCCAGGCGAGCTCATTGGAAAATGTAGGGGTGGTCATAATGTTTTGGCTCTTGAGTGTATATTATAGATGTTAAAATTAGGCTACAAATGATAGTGCATAACGCAACAAGAATGAAGTGGACTTCTTAGTGTTTCTAGGAATCGTAGGCTGAGGAGGGTCAGCAAGATGGGTATAGATGACTCTGAAAAAAAAAAAAATTAAGATAATTATCCTTTATTTATTCGTATACTGTAGACTCATTGAAGTGATCTGTGTAGTCTTACACAATATATTTTGCAGATTTAGAAAAAAAACATTTTTTTTGAAGTAAAAGTTCTGTTTATTATTTATATACTTTAAAAAATATTATTCATGATTTCATTAATGTGCAACATATTGAAATCGAATTTGAAGAAATACTTCAAATTTTTTAAAGTTATTTAAAATTTAAATGCGAATTTGCATCTTCAAAATTTTCAATATATATATATATTGAAAATTTTCAAGATGCAAATTTTTTCATTGAATTTTAAATATCTTATAGAAATATACATATACTCGTATATATTATAGCAAAATAATTATGACAAATGTGACTGTCTATTCAAATAAAATTTTTCTTTGTAAAGCGTTTTCATGAGTGCTATAAAATACCTGTGACATACAGCAAAATCATATTTTCTTAACGTTAAAAATAAAGATTTTTACTATTTTAACAGTAATATATTAATTCTATGTTTAGCAATATAAAATTTGGCAATAAACTAAATGCCAATGTTTGTGATACATGTGTCATTGTGTTAAAGCAGCATATCCATTTATCTTGACCAAGTTAATTAAGTCTTTGATCAAATTTGAAGAAAGATAAAGTTGCTGTATCCTACAAACAAAATAATTACAATATTTTATTAAAATAAATGGATACACATGAGTAATTGGACATGTTAAGAACTTGTATAAAATACAAAAGAGATAGGAATGAAATGTCTTTTAACTAATAGTGTCACTTTAAATGTTAATAAATTTCAGCATGAGATCCCTTAGTTCGTCCAAGTGGTACCTGATTTCATGTCAAACAGTAATTATGGAAGGAGTGGCAGCTGTTTCTTTCAAATTACAACAAGGCATCTGAATTGCAAATTGGTACAACGCATCTGATAAACACATAATCCAAGTATAAAATCTAGCTGAAGAACAAAAGCTGCTTGTCAATGCATGACATGGCATCTACTGCTTCTAAGTGCCACGAGCAACGAAGAAATATCACCTTGGAATTGGTTAACATATGTAATTACTGTGTAAGTTGGTTCTTTCTCGGACTCTTTAAACACGTTCTATTCGAAAAGCAAATTATGTACTTCGAAAGTCAAAATGGGTATTTTAATGATTGAAAATGTAGCTTTGCAAGTTTTTAAACATTAACCGATGTCACATATCCAACAATGCTTAAATCTTCAGAACAATTCACTGTGTTAATGTGTTAGTTGTTAGTTAAATAAATATCAATATATTTTATTTAAAGTGCAATTTTTTTAATTTGAATCTTAAATGTCTTTTAAAATAATATATATATATATATATATATATATATATATATATATATAAACACATATACATATAAATAAGAATAAATTCTGTTATTTTGCTACTAGGTTACTGAATTCAGTTAAATATATCTTGTGATTTTTTTCTAACAGTATGAAGCAAAATGAGAAATTCTGAGTATTCTGATCCTGAAGAATCCACTTTTTTTGTAAGAGCTAAGGTGAAAGTATAGCTGGCTTTGTATATTTGCTGTCTGATCAATGCGTTATGCTGCTTCATTGGACACTTTCCAATTTTGTTGTCCAATGGGCAGATATTCCATGAAAATTAGATTTTCAATATACGTATTGTTCAATAATACATTCATTGTATACCATTGATTATATTATAAAATTCGTATTACATAATCGGTTTATGTAAGCCTGTGATAAAATTGAAAACAATAAAATATACAAATTAGTTTTTTTTCCCCTATTTTCTTAAGAAAAAGTTTTAACAATAATGTTTATTAACATAAAGAGCTTCCTTTTGTTTCGTTAATAAAATTTAATTATAATTCGTTAATTATAATTGTGTAATTTAAATGACTTTTCTTCATTATTTTCTTATCAGATTATTTGAATCGCTTATCTATTGAATTGTCCAGGTTGTAATAACTCTATTAAGCATTGTCCTATAATGATGATAATTATTAGTTCCCCACTGAATTCATGCGGCCAATTGGCTAATGCTCTGACATTTGGTAAAACAGGCTTGATGTTCGAATCTTAGCGGTGGCATGGATGTTTGTGAGTGGTTCGGAATCCACGTAGGTTCCAGTCTAATTAGCCAAAAGTGAGCGCAAAATGACCATAGAGCGACAAACCAATCAAACCACAGAATTCATATATTTTTTATCCCCTCACTATAAGTGTTCACAATAGCTTTTTGATGTAACATTAATTTCAATTTGAAGTACTTGATCCTATCCCCAAATTAAAATTAGTAATTTAACATAACAGCATAGAACAATTAAATTAACTCTTGAATTTAATCTTTTTGAGTCTTTTTTTATCATTACTACAATATATTTGTTAAATAAAGAAGTGCCAGGGAACATAACTAAAATTCATTTGTGTGATTCCTCTATTGAAAACTTGGACTCTATTTATTCAAGTGTTTTGTTGAATATTATTTTTTTTTCAAATTCAGTTATAATAAAGCAATAAAAAAAAGAAACTGATGCATTTTCGTGCAAGCACTTAGTCATCCCACATTCTATAAGTCTATGGAAATCACAAATTTCGTTCCGATATTTCTACGAATCATTTGACAATTCCCCACCACCATTTTAATCTTCTCCCAGCCAATTTCCATCTTTAAGGCTCGAAACCGGAACCTTTTTGGTAGTAACCGGATCATGGGGCTGTCATTTTCTCATCGGAAATGAAGCATTATTTGTCCTCCACCCCCGCTGCGGGGGGGAGGAAACTGAACCATTAGAGAAGTGGTGAACATCACGCGATGATGTGGGAGGGGGAAGAGAAAGGTGGGGGGTGCTGCAGGGAACCCCTTTCATCATTACACGAGAGAGCATCCTTGAATGATGGCACGAACCGGAAGCTTCTCGTCTATTCAGTAAGAGAAAATTCTTCATTGCTTAAGTAAAACTGATACTTCTAAAGCTCGCTGCTTAAGAATCCAAAACTTATTGTGCAGTTTTTGACAAATGGCAACTTTAATATAGTGGTTCATTAATTTGGCAAAGCGCGTATGGTCTTTTGATGAGCATTTTGTACAGCTGCATGGTAATAAACGACTATGACAACAAAAATCTTATAAATCATTTTAATGATATCTACCACAATAAGTTTAAATTTTTTTCTTTTAAGTAGTAGTTAATTTGTTTTTGTGACTTTCATGTCGTTAAAGAAATTTGATGAAATTTTAAATTTGATAAAATTTGGCAACGCTTGTATGGTGTTTTTGGTGCGCATTTTGCACACAACGGCAACAAACAAATATGGCAGCAAAAATCTTAGAGATCATTTTGATGATAGCTACCACCATAAGTTTAAATGGTTTTCTTTTAAATAATAGTCAAACATATAGACAATTTGTTTTTGTGACTTTCATGTCGTTAAAGAAGTTTGAAAAAATTTGGCAACGCATTTATGGACTGTTGGTGAGCATTCTGTACAACAACGGCAACAAACAACTGTGGTAACAAATATCTTTGAGATCATTTTGATGATAGCTACCACCATAAGTTTAAATGGTTTTCTTTTAAATAATATCCTAACATATAATCAATTTGTTTTTGTGACTTTCATGTCGTTAAAGAAATTTGATTAAATTTTAATTGGTCAATTTCAAGTTGGTGTAGAACTTCAGCAGAGCCATAGAGGGATTCAAAGTCATTTTAAAAAATGAAATATAAATGTTATATCAACAAGATTGAGAATACAAAACTTTAACTCAAAAATTATTAAATTAAAAAATAGTTATTAATTAAAAATTATTAAATTTGGGAAATAGCTATTAAATACTAGATTTTTAAATCTTACTTTACATTGCATACAACAACAAAAAAATCCTTAAAGACTTTGTTTCTGTTCAAAGACTAATTAATTAAAGTTATGTAAAAAAACTGATAAAATTTAGTTACTCTTAATCAACTGGAATATAAATTCCATCAAATAAATAATTTCTTACAATCGTTGTAAAGCTTTTTAGTTAAAAAACTAAAAGAAAGAACCTATTCTGGTGTTTATTTGTATTTTTCTTGTTTTTATATTATCTTTTTTGTCTTCTTAGGGTTGAAAATATCATTTTCTTTAGTTTCTGTTTTAAACATCTACACAAAAAATAATCCGCAAGATGCACCATCAGCATCGTTTGACATCCAATGATAAGGCTTCATGGACATGAAGATCTTCGAAGAACATGAAGATGTGGATCATGTGAAGATGTGGACATGAAGATCTCTTAGATGATGGTACTTTAGTTTTATCATGCGTTATTTTATTTGATAGCTTATGACTTGCGGACTTACATTTAAAAACTTAAAGTCCGCAAGTCATAAGCTATCAAATAAAATAACGCATGATAAAACTAAAGTACCATCATCTAAGAGATAAGGCTATACCAGGGATGGGTAAACCTTCTCGGTCGCGGGCCAAATATCGAGGGGCGGGGGGAAAGGTTGGTGGGCCAAGATAACTTTATCGAAAATTATAAAAACAATATATAAGTATTAAAATTTAAATATGTTAATGTGATGAATTAAATTGTGATTTCAAAAAGTTTCTTATATTGATTTTCGAAGTGAAATGTACTGATTCTAAGGAACGAGGCTAAATGCTCATCTGGTCTACTTCTGAAATAATTCTTCCTAAGGTTCATAGTTGAAAACACTTGTTCACATATATAATATGAAGCAAATATAGCACTGATTTTTTGGGCGTGAGATATTAAAGTTGGAAAACTTACTTTCGATAATGATTTGTAAAACTCCAACTTGTTGGGGCCAATCTACAGCTATAACTAACAAAGAACTTCACTTTTAACACATTACCTATTGAAATCTGTCTGTGCTTGCTATTTTCATTGATTTATGTTTTGTAGAACAAAAACAGAGAAAGTAAAAAGATCACCAGTCCTATGAAAAAAAGGAAGAAAAACTAATATCTCATCAAAGTAGAAAAGGAGATGAATATATAATATATAAATATATATTTCTTTTAATTTGCCTCGGACCGACAAGTTAAAATTCTATCCTAGGGCCGGATAGAACCTTCCGACTGGCCGGAGTTGGCCCGCGGGCTGTCGCTTGCTCATCCCTGGGCTATACAATGAGAAGGCAGCGGCATGGCCCTCTACAAGATAGACAGATGGCGAATAACAGCGACAACTGATGAGGCCTGAATCTTTCTCTCAAATATAAGCCAAAATTCTTAAGTACAATATATATTAGAAGTTAAAAAACAGGCAAGAGTTTCTCTTTTCAACTTCGAAAACCAATCCAAAAGGTGTCATGGTCTCGATGGATATTTCTGCAAATTACTAAACCTTGTTATGTGCAATCAGGAACTAAAATCAGTTTATAATACTTTTTAAAAATTCTAAAGCTATCTTTTTTGAAAAACCATTTTGTCATGAAGTGTCGAAGTTCGAAGATCTTCAATTCGATAAAGCCATATCAGTGGATGTCAAACAATCATGATGCTTTATCATGGGATTATTTTTTGTGTTGATGTTTCAAAGAGGAACTAAAGAAGATGATATTTTCAAGAAATATGATTTAAAAAGATAATATGAAGACAAGAAAAAAAAATACCAGAATATGTTTTTTTCTTTTAATTTTTTAACTAAAAGTGATGCAACAATGATATAAAAAATATTTATTTGATGGAATTTATATTCCAATTGCTTAAGAATGATTAAAGTTTATTATTTTTTATATAATTTCAATTAATTAGTCTTTGAAAGGAAACAGTGTCTTTAAAGAATTTTTTTGTTATATGCAATGTAGAGTAAGATTTAAAAACTGAAATTCAACAGCTATTTCATAATTTTTCAATCAATTCAAATACCGATTAATAAGAAATTATTTTTTAAAAAAATCAGTTTTTATCAATGTAGTAATATTGATTATAAATAAATATCCATAAGAATAATTTATATACCTTTTAAAAATTTGGTCTAAGGCGCATTATTCTTAATCCGTTAATGATTTGTAGCTGATCAATGTATAAAACATATTATACGAAATATTTCGCATTTTATATTGAAAATCTGTTTTAATCATTCTTGTTTCTAAATGAGTTTATTTTATTTTATAATAAGCCATTTAAGATAAACAAACTTTATCTGAATTATTACCTAAACAGTTTAAATTAATTAAATTTGTTAATTTTTTTTCTCTTTATTAAGGTTAATTTTGTCATTTTAATTGTATTACTATGGCAACAATAAAAAAACACGTATATAAAAAAATTATATATAAATAAAAATTCATTAAAAATTATAATTTAAAAGGAAAACAAACAGATGGCGTCAACATAGCATGCAATTTGAACTGAATCTAACAGATGTCCCACCCAATAGTGTATCACCCCATTACCACAAATGTTATTAGATGAGAGATAGCTCTTCAAATGACCAAATTGATTTCGAATCAGTTTTCCACAAGAAAATCCGCTTACTTGACAACGATGAATAATTTCAAATGCACGTTTTAGACTCTATATAAGAAAATAAAACATTCAGAAACGTCCCGGTGTGTAAATTCAATTTTCCCTTGTTTGAAAAACCAATTTCTGCCTACATCGCGAGGTGTTTGATTTACATATTTTTTTATGTGGGACATTTTGAACTTTTTTAAATAGGGAAAGAAAAACAATTTTTTTAAAAATGTATTGCAAAAATATATTGTATAAATACTTATGAAGTTTCAAGTTATTTTTTTTTGTGTGTGCGAGTTCTTTTATGTTGTCCCTATCCCCCGCACAAAAACAGGTTTAAGAGTACTCGCTTTTTTCAATTCCTACTATTAGAACACACTCTCCCTATTGTTCAAATTTTCAATCGTCAATAATATACTTTTTATTCATCCACTCAAGTTCAAATACATTTTTTTGGAACTTTAGTGGATGACACTTGATGTTAATGCAGTTTTTTCAAATATTAATTCCGTAATTAAATTTAATTAATTAATTTCAGTTTTTTTTAGATTTAAGTTGCATGTACCTAATAATAGATGGCACCAGATATAAGAGGAAAATTTCAACTTTATTTGTAAAGGACTTTTCTGCAATATAGTGAAAAAAAAAGTAGGAATTGACTTTAATTTTTTTTTTTTTTATATTACTTGTTGGCTGTCAGTTAACACAATCAGTAAAATATATAGCCTGTTTTCTACAGTGATCTACTATCTGTTACGGACACTTTTTACTTTTGTGGCATTGCTGAGTTTTGAGTAGAAATACCAGTGCCTACCAGTGTATTGAATAGAAATACCAATGTGTTGAATAGAAATACCAGTGTCTACCAGTGTGCTGAATAGAAATACCAGTGTTATCATCGCTGACATAAATTTCACAGCAACGATTGGCATTACTTGAATACTTTCGTTATACTTTTTTATTAACTGATTCATTCTTAGGAAACACTTTTTACGAGGTTGTTTTGCTATGGGCTTAACATTAACATTTATGGGGGGAAAAGTGAAACGAGTGGAAAGTGAATAAGTAACCAGGCGATGAGAAATATTCCATTTAATCATTTCATACGAAGCTCATTAACTATCATCTTCGGAAGCGAACCCGACATCGGAGGAATAATTAAAAAGTCGGGGCTCTTCTCGATTACCAAGGTTACAAATAACTCTGGAACAGCGGAAGAACTGCTGCTGTGGACGCTTTAAGCACCGGAACATCGCTTACAACTGTATGCTAATTGCATGTCCAACTATTCTTGGAGTTTGTTGAAAGGAAGGAACATACTATTGCGCGATAATGATTTGATGATAGGGTACATGAGATGAGAAGTAGTTGCGGATAAGAACTGTCTAGACGATCCAAAATGTAAAAATTAACTCGTTTGTAATGATTTCTGGGATTCGTCTTAGTGGAATATATATAAGGTGACTCAGCCATCATGTGACAAACTTTCAGAGGTGATACAGTTTACTGAAACAAACATTTTTTTGCATAGGAATGTATGATCGCATGTGATACGTTGAGAAAAGAACACAAAATAAGACATGGGGATAAAAAAAATTGTATTTGCATAGCGCTTTATTGCTCGACACAAAATGACTAACAATATGTCTAAAAGCAACCTATCGCTTCATTCATTTGCTCATGTGTGGCGCTTCTAAGTACCATTGCAGCCACAAAAGAGAAAGTACAATGGTACAACTGGCATAGAAAGCTGGTACAATACGCACTTAATTTTTTAGCTAGGGTTTTTGATGCTGTGATAAGAACCTTCTTTAATTTCTGTAATACAAAAATGATTTATAAAATGAGATTTAGAAACTCGAGAATTAAGTTCATAACAGATGTTTAGTTCATAACATTTCAAATCGCATTTCATTAGATCGAACCGTTTGATGGCCACATAGTTCTCAGATTCTTTCTTCGCCATGAATGTCCAGTCGAAAGTCACACAATGGCCCATTTAATGCACTCCCAAAAGGCGTCCTGGTAGTTGCAGTCACTTCGCGTGCTAGTATCAAATTAAAATCCTATTGTCAGTCACCTTTGAATTGAAATCCTATTGACGTGTCATTCGTTGGTATGAAGAGGACGTGGAAATTGCCCACATGAGTCAATTAATAATTTGATCAATTTTATATTTGCGTGACTGTAGCTTTATTTCGTCTAATATATTTTCAGTTCTTCAAAATTATAATTTACTGTGGTGAGAAACTTCTATCCATCTTATGTCTAACTCCCAGATACGCACCGCAGCTTGATGGCCAATTGGCTAGAGCTCTGGTCATTGGTACCACAGGCTCCAGGTTTGAATTCTGGAGGTGGCATGGATGGAATCGGAGTTCTGGGTTCGGAATCCACGATAAACTGTAAGTCCGGTCTAATTAGTCTAAAATGTGCAAAAGATTACTGTAGAGTGACAAACCAAAAAAAAAAAAAAAAAATGCCAGACACAGATACGCGCTTATATAACTGTTATTAAATTTTGTTATTAGAAAAAGTGAGGAAACTTATTTTCAAAGTTTAAATGCATTTTTTTTCACAGTTTTGAAATGCCCAGCAGTGCCTGAACAAAGGCTATCTTAATATGTCAAAATCTTCCTCAATGAATTGTATGGATCACAGTCAATTTCAGTTACAGCAGAAAGCCCTTTTGAGACGCAAACTTATTTTATATTCTTAGCAAATAAGGAGTTGCTTCTTTTTTTTTAAATCAAACTTCTCTAGGGGTTAATGGCTACTTTCATTTCCGTTGGAAGGTGCAACAGGCGAAATCTCGGCGAGTTAAAGAAATTCATATTTTTTCTTCAGCGCCGGGCAAGAGAAACAGGTTTGGCGGAGACCGAAGACACTAATTGCGGGTGTGGGCCCCTCCGCGAGTGAGAAAGGGGGCGGGGCGTCTGCCCGAAAGGTGAGAAAGCGGCCCGCTCCAGTCCCACTCTCATTATGCAGAACTGGATTCGTTAATTGCTCTTTTTTACGAGCAGCCGGTTTCTTCTCCGAACAGTTTTTTTTATTGGATCGCTCGCTTTCAAAGTAAAGTAGACCGCAACCGTTGCACGGGTCGTTTGCCCAACAGGATCGCTGATGTCAGGTGTTCAACTGTTATTCACTTTTGGGTATCTCCCAAGCAAGAACTATTCTCAAATATGGTATATGAGTATGGTTTAAGAGCTATTTGTCGAATTCTCAAGTATGGTATAAGGACAATTCTCTCGAGCCATTAGGAAGGTTGTACTGTTTCAAGTTGTAATACACTGCGTAAAAAAAGTAGAAGGACACTTGATTTTGTAACAATAACCGAAAAATATTTTATTTTTACTGAAATATTTTATTAGAAACATTTTACAAATATTTTAAAAATACAATTTTAACATCAGAATTATGATATTCAAACATAAAATATTAATGGCAACAAAAATAGTTTCTCTTTTTTGAAACTTTGTAAAAAAAGTAGAAGGACAGCATTATAATGAATGAAAAAATAGTGATTTTAATACGGAATGATCTTCCCATTGGCCTTTATAACTTCAAATATTCTGTTTGGAAGTGAATTTTATAGAGATTGAACTTCTGTTTGACAAAAATTGTCCCACGAGTCATTCAATGCTTCTCGAAGCTGAGTTAGTGAATCAAATTGCCTTCCATCAGCATAAACTCGATGAACTAGCATTGCCCAGATATTTTCCACTATATTAAGGTCAGGACTTTTGGCTGGCCATGGTAAAACCTCCACATTATTTGTTAGGAACCAATTTTTGACTCCAGTCACGGTGTGAATGGAAGCTTCGTCTTGCTGAAACTTCCCCTCTTCACCCCCCAAGTCAGAGCCATAAGGAAGAAGCTCGGAATTCAGCACTTGAATGTAGTCTGTATGTTTTTGCCTACCATTTAAGAAAGCCAGACTTGTCCTACCTCCTTATCCAACAGCCAACCAAACCATTAAACTCTCTCCTCCCATTTGTCGTGTTGAATAGTATTCGTCTTCATTCCCCAGACAATGACAGTAGTGCTGATATTCGTCTGGACCGTCTAAGTTAAATTTCTTTTCATCGGAAAATATCACAGAAGTCCATTCTGTAGTCCAGGACATGTGCTCCTTAGCCCACACTAAACGGTTATCAATGTGAGCTTGTGTCCACTTAGGATGATGTTTCAGTTTTTTGAAAATGAATTTTTAGATCTTTTAATATAGTTGTAAACTTCTTTGTTTCGTCACATGATTACGTCCTGCTTGATTTCTTGCCTTTGAAACACTTCCTTTGTTCTTCTTAAGCACACGAACAAGTTTTCATTCATCAGGTGGTGTTAACTTTTTCGGTCTACCAGTCTTCTTTTTCTTTCCATTTTTATAAGGATTTCTGATAAAGTTTGAAACTGTATTGGGGCTCACCTGCAACAATCGAGCAAACTCTCTGACACCTTTACCATCATTTTGACATGCGGAAATTTGGCCTTTTTTGAAAATCGTTCAAAGGTATTCCTTTAGGCCTTTCTGATAACGGAGAAACAGCGTAACTTTTAAACAAATTAGATTTTTTTTTGACCGAAAAGGATAAAACAAAGTACAAAATCACTATTTAACTAAAGAACAACTCACTAAATTAAATATATTAGCAAGTGTCCTTCTACTTTTTTTACGCACCGGAAATTATATCTACTAATTTTATTATTAATATTAGTAGTAGATGTTTAATTTTTGCCTAAAATGAAAAAAAGGGTCATTAAACTAAATCTGCATAAATATCTGGTAGTTAGGAGAAAATAAGAGATATTAATTGGCAAAAAAACACTGTCCTTCTACTTTTTTTACGCAGTGTAGTAACGTGAGGACCAAGTGGACAGCAGTCTGACCTTTGCTACCACAGGCTTTAGGTTTAAATTCTAGCCGTGGTGTGTTTGTTTGTGGTTCGTTTTACACTTTGAACTGTAGGTCCCATTTAATTAGCTCCAGTGTGGGTAAAAAAAAAAAAATCTTTAATTAATGAATTTCATTGGATGCAAAATTCTTTTCATTTAGAGTAAAAAAAACAATTTAGAAATTTAGAAATTCTTTTAAATTTAAAATAAGTATTGATATTTTAAAATGTATTATTTTATTATTTAAAAGCGTTGTGGAAAATAAAAAAATTTTCCCTCATGACATTTGCTTTCGTATTTAATCAAACAACTGAATATATATATTTCCACAATTTTTTTTCTCTTTCCAATGCAGCTGGCACTTTAGACAGCTTGGTCTAGGATGTCCTAAGGCAAGCGCTGCAAAGACGTTACTCACTTTGCATTACCCAGGGGGCGCGTGTAACTTGAAGAGAAGCCACGGACGCGGAGTAACAATGACCCGCAACGCTCTACGGTCAGATTAGACCGGGACCTACGGTTTAAAGTGGATTCCGAACCACTACAAACATCCATGGCACCGCCGGGATTCGCACCCGAAACCTGTGGTACCGAGCGCTAGCCACTCGGCCATTCAGGCCCTATATTTCCACTATATTACTATACAAAACTTATTACTTTTTTATTGTTTTAACATTGGTGAGTCTCATTTACCATTTACGAAATGCTACTGACGGGCGTTGAGGATAGGACAGTGTCTTCCGGGAGGACTTGTAGTGGTCACAGACCAAACATCAACTTTGATAATCGATTTTTTTCAACATTATCACACTCGCCATCGAGTTTTCTTTCTGAAAACAGTGCCACAAGTGGATTCGAACCCCTGTCTCGCGCGTTACACACACTTATTACAAACATGGAAATTAAATAATCTAACCCTTATCATTTCACGGTCCTGAAAACCCCCCTTCAGAGAGTGAGTCTGACCTCGGACAGGGTTTCACTTCCACCATGACTGAGTGAGTGACCGACATTATTGCGGTTCGTCAAAAACCGACGCCCTGTCACCCGGCAACCGCACCAACCACCCCAGCGACGACGACGACAACTCTTTTAATCCCCCCCTCGCTGGCGACAAAATGGATGGAAGGATTCGCACTCGCAATGGAGGAGAGACAATTCCAATTTATCTTTTCGTAATTAAAACCCTTTAATGCGAGAGTGGAATGGGGGAGGGGATTCTTTTCGCAATTAAAACCCACCTCCTCAAAACGTGGGTCGCCGGGCAACTGGGGGTGGGCCGAGCATCTTAATTGACTTCATTCACTGGTTGGGTTCATATTTCCAGTAATTAACCATTGTGCAGTCCTTTACCAAGTCCGGGGAACGTTTGTCGGAATGCGGTACAATTCGAAACTGTGTGGGTGGCGGGGGTGGTACCATTGAGAAACTCGAGAGTTAAGTTCATAACAGATGTTGAGGGCCTCATTTCGAATCTCATCTCGCTCGATCGAACCGTTGTGATGGCCACATAGTTCGCAGATTCTTTCTTCCCCAGAATGTCCGTTCGAAAGCCACACAATGGCCCATTTACTGCTGCACTCTCCCTAAAGGGTGTCCTGGTGGTTGCAGCCATTTGGAGTGCTGGTATCGAATTGAAATCCTATTGTCAGTACAAAGAGAAGCCATTTGAGAATCGTGGAGGAATTAATAAATCCAGAAAATAACCTGAAGGAATTGTCTGAGAGTGTGGGGGGGGATTTTAAATGTGTGCAAAGGTAGATTGGTGTAATGCGTGATTTGGAATTCTAATACTGTATTAACTTCGATTGTGTACTTTTGATACTTTGTAAATGATGGCAAAACCAAGATTTGTTGGAATTAATTTTCTCACAAAGAAATGCTTGACAATTTCTTATAAAATATTGGTTGTATTTTACATTTTTGGATTTAACACCGGGATCACAAAATTCATTTTAAAATTGCCTCTATTAAGGAAATATCGGTATTGTTAACAATTTTATCTACTGCAGATTTAGTTGGAAAAAAAAAAACTTAAAAATTTTTAAATTAAAACTTTATTATAAACTTATCTATTGTTTTTAAAAGTCTTTAAAATAATTTTTTTTTATTATTTACCAGTTGATCTAACGTTTTAAATAAAATCGACATTTTTTTTTTTGCTCTAATGCAGCTGGCAAACACTTACAGCTGTCTTGGGTGTCCTTACTAGAGTTCATCAATGGCACTATCTTGCGAAGGGTGGAATGTCATTCTTTCGGCAAAATCAGACATTATCAATAGGTGTCAAATTCGGAGAAAGTACTGGTCAGAAAAGTAGTTGAACATTCTCTATATTGAAGTCAGAGCATCTCGGACACGTTGAAAAATATAAAGGTGGAAGATAAGGTACAAATTTGGTTAATGTACTGACCATAGGAACAAGAGTTGGCCGGCATGTTATCTATGACATTATGCTAGGTGTTGGGTCCTTATGATGATGAGGAATTTAAACTGGCAGCTACCATTTCTCTCAGTGTCCCGGATATTATATACAAATCCGAGATTTCACCTGGAAAAATGACGGTGTCTAAGGTAGACCTAAGATTAATGTACAATTGATCGTAACAAAATAATTGCTATTGTTATTTTTATACATCTATATTATATGATAATTTAATCTAAAACCATCTATTATCCATCTATAATCTATTATCCATCTATATTATATAATAAGATGGTAATTTTCCAGGTTTCTTCCCGTACGAGACGTAGATGCAGGGCAAGTCTGCCGATAACTATATGTTCTATAATTTGGTTTATCGAATGAAAAAACATAATAATTGTCAATTTTATGAATTTTTCTATCTTCCTGTCAAAATTGTGTTTTCCACACAAACAGATACAACATATTGTTAATCTGGCAGACAAACAGAAGATGCAACTTCGCACCCTTTCAAGGAAAGGTGCATTCAATGAATAGACAGAAATACAATCTCGGTGGCAAAAATTGTGAGAAGCAACACACGTGCACGCAAACTGTTGTATAAGAAATACAAATCACGAGCGAAGTTCTTCTTCCCCCAACACAACATGTGCTTCTCTTCCCAGTTTTCGCAACTCCAAGCGTATATTTTTATCCCCTTCTTGTGTGAGGATGATTTTTTTCTCTCTTGCCCATCGAGGTGCTGTTGCCAAGGCAACGCCCCTACTTCCATGGCTCAGCGGCTCAAAAGAGTTGCAGGGTCCATTTGAGGTTCACCTCTCGGGTGAAAGGCCCCTTCAATGAGGCGGCCCTTCGCCGGGAGGTGGGACGGAGGTGGGGGTGGACGGACATCTTCCGAACGAAAATATCGCGGAAGGTGGCGATTTTCGCTTTCTTAATCACTTCCTCATTCGCGTCATTAGCTTCTAAGCATCTTTTTGCCTCGACTCGGTTTCTAAGCGAGACTCGAAATGGTCTATGATTGACGGCTGTGGAGGTTTTTTTTTTCCTTTTGTGGAGGTTTTCTATCATAGACTGGCTATATTGCTTGAGCAATATGACCCTTATCGGGGTGCTGTCGGAGAACTGGTTCGTGAATGTCCTTGTGTATGGATATTACAGCAGAGAAGTAGTACAGTTAAAAAAAAATAGCATTTTAATTAAATTATACATAAATATTTGTGTAATTTATGCATAAATATTTATAAAATATAAACTAGACCTGTACAAAAAAAAAAAAAAAACAATTATCAGTAATCTGGTTTCTATCATTTCCTTCCGTTCAGTCCGTCTAGATTATTTTTTAAAAATAAGGTACAGGATATTATAATGAAGTCATTGACAAAGCATGCGGTGTTAACCAGGAAGGTTTTTTCTTAGAGGCATTCGTCGTTAAACAGTACGTCGTTAAACAGTACGTCGTTAAACGAGATACCACTATTAAGGGTCTGACTCGTGGCTCAGTGGAAACGTGCACCACTGCTGAGCATTAGAGCTGATGTTCAATCCATTGACAGCATTGCTGTAGACACGGTTTCTAAAAAACGAGGAGCATCGATCTTGCCTCATGAGTCAGACTACCTGGTAAAAGTTTTCTCCCATAAGAGATGCAAATGCAGGGTAGTCTCCCCTATACTGGCCTCCTTCTTCAGCGAATCGGAACCAAGTCAGACTTCTACCTATGAGCGCTTCATCATAAGAGAGGCTTTCCTTTTTCCCACCATCCATGAGTAGATTACTCATGGGGTTTCCTTACCGTGCTGCCAGACAATAAGGATTAGTCACAACAGCAATACTATTAAGGACATAATATAATTTTTAATTATTTGAAAGGTAATGCCATCAAAATAACTAATTGATCCATTTAATGATTAAATTCTTAAATAGTTTAAAGTTAACATATAGATAAGTAGATAGTTAACTTATAGTTTTAACGTGGATTCCTAACCACTAACAAACATTCATGCCACCGCCAAAATTCAGACCTGAAGCCTGTGGTACCAAAGGCCAGAGATTGTTTCATCGGGGACAGATTTCAATGTAAATTTTGCTTCATATGATACCAAAATACTTATTTAATATTTGGACGAAATTTATTATTGAAAATGGATAATTCACTACCGGAGCCAACTACACATCATGGTTTGGTTTGATTTGTCACTCTACTGTCATTTTTTGCACACTTTAGGCTAATTAGACCAGGACCTACAATTTAACCGCACCATGAAACAGCAATCAATGTAGTTTTATTACGTTATGTAAAAAGACGAGATTCAAGAGTTTTCATTTCAGACTTCTCATATCACAAGCCAATCATTTCTTTTCTGTGCAATGATGATATTGATTCATAAAATCATACTCATCATTGCACAGAAAATAAATGATTGGCTTGTGATTACAAAATACTTTAATATATTATATCTATCTCTTACGATTTATTGATGAGTACCTTGAAATTTTCCCATGTTTTGATACACGAGGACTTCTCTGATATATGACATGATACACAATAAACTTCTCTGATACACGACGAACTACTCTGATATATGACATGATACACAATAAACTTCTCTGATACACGACGGACATCTCTGATATATGACATAATGAACTTCTCTGATATATGATATGATACACAATAAACTTCTCTGATACACGACGAACTTCTCTGATATATGACATGATACACAATGTACTTCTCTGATACACGACGAACTACATTCATGCGCAATTTTTACACGCATGAATACACAATTATTTATTTATTACAATACATGAATACACAATTATTTATTTATTACAATACATGAATACACAATTATTTATTTTCCATTTATATTTCTGACTCTTGTTAGGAAAAGGGATCTATGAAAAAAATTTTTTTATCTTCAGTTATTGTGGTCTTCGGGGATTTACACCCCCCCAAGAAGGGGTGAAAGATGTCCTAAATTTATTGGACATGCTGAGTTTTCTCTTTCGGCACGTTTTGGCAAGAAGAAAAAAAGAGATGTGTGGTGTCCTCTTCATTTATGTGGTGGTGGCTCTTTTTTTATTCCAGGGTTGTCTTATCGGAGGAGATTTCTCGTGGATAATTTTCCTCCCGGCCTTGACTGGACAGCCCGGATCAGAGATAATTTCCAAAATACACATTCGATTCGAGTGCTTCTACAACACCTCCCGAAATTTTCCGGCCATCGCCAAGTGTAGAGAGGGAGAGGGGTGGGGTGGAGATGAGGAGAGAAGAAGAGAGCCTCAAACAAACAAAAACAGAAGAGAAGGAATGTTTGGATAGGGCCTCCGTAAGAGGCTAAGCGAGAAGATGTCCTGGAGGCAGGTTGCCATGGCGACCGGGGGATGCGGGGATGCAGAGTGCACGCGACGGCTTCCTCCCTTGTCTTATTATTTATTTCCTGGGCTCAGCATATTGGGCGTCTCTCCCTGCTCAAATTGGGGGGTATTTTTCAGGAAACCCTTTCCCCACTCCTCGGCGCATAATAACGGCGATTACTTGCTTATTTATTTCCTGTCCGAGATCCATGCTGATTGAACAAATTATGTGCTTATTTTTCAATTCGGTCTTCTCTCCCGGTTTTTGTCACCGCCCCGACTTAAATCACTGTTGGACTGAAAGCGAGATTCTATTAATTGGAAGCTTATTCCATTGCCAAAATTGTAAATTATTTTTAAAGATCTCTATTTTTTTTTGTCCGTTCCAATTTTCTTTTGAAATGTTTTATTAAAAAGTTCAATAGAAATAAAATAAAAATTATAAAAAAACTTTTCATCAAATTAAATGGATTCAGTTATAAATTTGCACCGTTTTAATCACTAGAAAACTGTTCTTTTAAAAACACCTTTCCTTATCAGCTTTAAACATGATAAATATTAGATTCTACGAAATAACTTCCATTTCAATTTTGTTCCGTCTACTCATTTTAGTTCTCATACAAGCCACGTATACTTTTCATATGAATTCATTCATTGTATGCGTGTTTGTCTTGCTGCTCTAAAGTCATTTTGTGCACACTTTAGACTAAATAGATCGGGACCTACAATTTAACGTGGATGCAACATGCATGCCACCGCCTGGATTGAAACCTGAAGTCTGTGGTACCAAAGACCAGAGAGCTAGCCAATTGCCCACAGGACGCCATTCACTCATTGTATGAGCATATATCACAAAAGGGCGTGCAATCTAGTAAGTAAGTTCAATGATCTCATATGATCAATCAATGATCTCAAATCAATGATTAATATGATCTACTCATTTTAGCTCTCATACAAGCCACGCATCTTATATATTTATATTTTCATATGAGTTCACTCATGGTATGAGCATACATCACAAAAAGGCGTGCAATCAGACTAAGGGAATAAGTAATCAAATTAATAAATTGTTTGAGGTTTGAATCTGCCACTTTCAAAAATATTATCAAGAAAAGCTCATCAAAATAAAGCGTAACTGTTTATGAAATCTAAACTGTAAGTAGTAGAAATGGTATTTGAAGTCGGCATTCAACACATTAATTATTTTAATAATAATATTTGTATTGGTCTGAGAACATTAATAAATATTGTTCTAAAATGTTACTATTATCATAGAAGTCCTTTATTCTATGTCGACATAATTTGTACCGACTAGTCCGAAATCCACTACTATTATTTTTCTTTTACTACAAGATACAATATTCAATAAAAAGAACTTCTACAACTACAGCATACAATAAAAAGGACTATTACAACTACAAGGTACACTAAAAAAACTATTACAAGATACAATGAAAAGGGCTACTACTACAAAATACAATAAGAAACAACAAGATACAATAAAAAGAACTATTAAAGGGCACAACAAAAAGAACTACTACAACTACAAGATACAATAAAAATAATCTCATTCATTGTTTGGGTTTTCGGTTGATGTCTTATACCAAATGAATGGAAATTAGAAGCGACTATGAGCAACGGAATAACTGCCGCTGAGGATAGTAGATCACTAGCTAAAAGTATTCAATCTAAACAATAGTCTATAGGAGTTATTTGAAAATTTATAGAACAGTTTTCATGGTTTTAATTATTATTTTTTAATAATTTCAAGGAACGTGTATTTTTTAATGTATTGTAATTTAATTTATTGATGTGTGTCCAATGACATGAAAAGTTGTAAAATCAAAAATAATAATAATCATTAGCTCAACAGCCCCCATGGTGGGCCAAGGCCTTGTGCCTAATGGCATATTTCGAGACAGGAGATGTTTTCTTTTTACGGAATAGGGTTATCAGGGATCGGGACGTACAGTTGAAAGTGGATTCCGAACCACTACAGACATCCATAAGACCGCCGGAACTCGAACCCGAAGCATATGCCACCGAGCGCCAGAGACCATCAGGTTCAAAAAATAAAAATAAATGTATAAGGGTAGCACATTTTTTAAAAAAAGGAACTTTTCTTCTTAAAGGTGACAAAAAAAAATTATTTTTAACATCATTATTCCATTCTGTATTTCATGTTCCAAAAATTGTTCTTGGTCATTCTATTCAAAGTTCTATTCAAGAGAACATATTCCATTTCCCAAAATTCGTTTATCCACAGCTTCCCTTTCCCTTGTTGATGTTCGATGTAAAGGAAAGTCCTCTTATGAAATTTCCCTTTGCCGATTCTTCCACTTCAAGACAATGGGGTGGGGGAGAGGTGCCACACCCACTTTTTTCTTCTCAATCCCTCCCTCCCCCCTTCTCCCACTCCATAATTCGTTTCTCATGAATTATGCATGGCCAAAAACCTCAAAATGATTATCGCCTGTCGGATTTTTTTTTCCATCGGATACCGCGAAAATCGCTTGGGAATCCTTAAAATAATCCGATGTTGAAAGTAAAAAAGGAGAATCAGATGGTTTTCTAACGAGTGCAACCGAGGAATAATTGACACAGCACGCATCAACCCTAAATCTTTACTGTTAATAGCTATTTGTACATTATTTATGTTTTACACAGCCACTTTTACAAACTGCATCTGATAATATCTACACTAACTCCCTCCTATTTGGGAAACAAATTACTACTCATGAAGAATTTGGATTGTAATCGGCGTTGCAAGACAGGACATAAAACTGGAACTTGTAAATGATTTGGCATCTAGCTCTCGGTGCCCCGGGTTTTTTTTGTTTAGATACCCAAGTGTGCCATGGATGTTTATAGTAATTCAGAATCCACTTTAAACCATAGCTCCTCGGTCTAATAGGACTGTAGAGCATTGGGCATAGGGCTGACATTCCTATCCCGTAAAAGGAAAACACCTTCTCTCTCGAAATATGCCAGTAGGCAGACGGCCTTGGCTTGCCGTGGGGATGTTGCGTTATTGAAGACGATATAGATGTTATTTGTATCATCACATTTACATTTAAACATCCATGACTTTAGCCAGAGTGACTACCTCTTGCAGGTCGCCACCAATTCATGCATGGTACGCCGCTAAATATCCTGGTATGTCCATGCAGTGCTCCTGTCCTAGACCTGCTCAAACGGCTTTAGCCAGACTAAGGACTGGCCACATTAAGAGTTTGACCTTCAATGGAGACGAGAAGACATATGCCCTTTGCCATTGTTCGACCATCGCAACTCCCTCTCATCTCATAGATTGTATTGGTGTCTCTGTGAGGCAACTGTTGAATGAGGGGAGGACAGTTTACGATCTATTGATGCAGCATGATCTACTGGACTTGGTATAGGATTCTAAATCAAGGGGATATGCAACAACAACAACAACACATTTAAACATATTAAAACGAATTACACTTTCAATATTCTGAGGCTATTCTTTTTTTTACAACTTATGGGATAGTGTTGTCAAACCTACGCCCAAGGCTCTACAATCGTATTAGACGGGGACCTACAGTTTAAGGTGGATTCTGAACCACGGAGCCGAACATCCACGCCACAGTATAGAATCAAACCCTAAATCTGAGGAACCGAGCTCCAGAAACATTTATATTTATATGAATAAAATACAATAAAATGAAAACTAAAAAACTACTCTACCGATTTTGTTGAGAATTTCATATTTAAATTTTTTATGATATTAAAAATGACATCTTTTTGTTGATTTCTATTGTTGTAAGACCTTTTTTTTTTAACAAGTTTTTGTACGTATTTACTCTACATGCTGCTCTGATCATTTTTTTTTTCATAGATGAATAAATAAAGCAAAAACGTCTTAAGTATAAACAAATTAATATAGGATTCTGAACCAGTTCTGTCCTACTTTTAGAAAAACCCTTGATGAAAAACCCGAATCAAAACCACCCGAATTGAATCTCATGCATTTAGAAACTCTGGCGGGATAAACAATCAATTGTATCTATTTACGGCCGGAAAAGGAAAAGAAAACGAGAGAGAGAGAAGATAAATTGAAAATGTTTTCCCACCAACTTTCCAATGATTCGGATAAATAAGCCTGATGAATATGCCCCTTGATAAGGATAATGCACTGCCACATAAATCAACTTTGGTTTTATGGCTGTGGTGGGGGGTCATCTCTGCGAAATTGTGAAGGTCAAAAGGGTGGTCTGATGTTCATTTGTGTCGTGACACGTGCATTAAAAGTTTGCTTCAACACACTCTAACACCTGATGTAATAAATTGTTTTTTCTTTTCTTTTTTATTTGAACTTTACCCTATCCGCTCTTTATTCGAGATATGTAATGTTGCCACTGGCAATCCTTTTGAATTCTTCAAATCTATGGTTAAAAATAAAAGGAATTTTTTTGCCTTTCTTGTTTATGTAGTTTCGTATTCGCTGTTACTTAAATCAAATAGCATTGATTTAAGTAAAAGCCAGTACAAAACATTGTTCCATGATGTTCTGTGTTCCAAAATTGTGTTCCATGATATTTCCAACAGATAGGGAAGCAACTTCATCATCCTATCCGCTGTTTATTCTAAAAATGAAATGTTGCCACTAGCAATCCTTTTGAATCTTTGAAATCTATGATTAAAAATAAAATAAATTTTTTGTCTTTCATTTTTGCTTATGTAGTTCCGTATTCGCTGTTACTTAAATCGCATAACATTGATTAAGTAAAAGCTAATACAAAACCATCCGCTAGTGTTGTTTGTTGCTGCTTCAGTTGATATTTGAATACATGCATTATGCAATGTATTAATTGAACTCTGCTTCATACAACATATGGATATTGTTTATTTAGTAGGGAAATATTATTAATGCATTTTATAGCATTGCCTGTGTTCAAAACATTTCCAATAGATTGAGAAGAAATATTAAAATGAAATATATCCTAGACAAGATTAAACAAAGCGATTTCTATTCCAGTTATATAAAAGGAACAATAACATACTGTCTTCCAAGGTACAATATCAATTGTTTAAATACTGTCTATTTAGTAGGGAAGTATTATTAAGGCATTTTGACAGTGTCTGGGCCTTCGGCGTAATTGTGCTTCATGTATAATAGCTGAAAGATAATTGGACGAGATTCAGGTGCACTAACATATTTAGGTATTGCAAAAATCTCAGTTGTATTGCTATAGAATTCAAATTTGACTAAGAAAGTTTTATTAGTCTGCAGCATTTTGTAATTGACAGTATAGGTTCTGACTACAATGGACACTTCAAACAGTGAGTACCGGAGTGATAGATAAGATTGGTAAATTGTTCAGATTAATATTATGAGTGTGTAAAATTGAAATATTTAGCTATAAATGAAGTTGTTTTTTCAGGGGTTCTGAAATAAAAGTCCCACACGCAATAAAAGGGACTGACTCGGGGCTGAGGGGCAACAAGCGCCGCTGGTGAGCGTTAGGGTTGAAAGTTCAATCCGCTGGCAGCTTTGTTGTAGTCACTGTTTCAAAAAGCGATAAGACTCAATGGCGTTTATGAGTTCAGCATCTTGCCTCGTTAATTGGACTACCTGGTAGTAGGTGAGGCTTCTAACCACGGGTGCTCCATCACAACAGAAGCTGCCCCTTTTTCTACATTCGTGAGTTGACTACTCATGGTATGTCCATACCGCACTGCAGGACACTGAAGTTTAGACACACGAAGGATACGATAGTGTAAGAGGAAGTTGTATTTTTTGTTGTGTTGTATTATACGTTAAAGTTGTACTTTGGCTAGCTTGTTGCAAATGCGATTTCTTTCTAAGGGATCATAACTCCTGACCATAGCAGTTAGAGTAGTTTTTATTATGATTTATTTGTGTATACAATAAAAGTTTGTACTTTTTTGTTAAAGTTTGTACGATGGACATTTAAATTTTAACGCATGAACAGTCTTTGCTGAGATTCTGTTATATATCTTCATCTGAGATATATCTTCTGATTAGATTTGCTAATCTTGATACTGAGATATATCTTCATAATCCTACTACAGATACGAGTAGATTGGTTCATCCAACCTTAAAACAAATTATTCAATGATTAAGATTAAATAAAACATTATTTTTATAGGAATAGTTTACTCATGATTAAAAGTTTTATTATTTTTATTGATTTTAGTTTAGTAGTAAATTACTTTTAATTCGTTCTTCATAGGAGATCAGATAAAGAAGAAGGAAAAATCTTGGGAGGCATTTTGCGAGAATCTTTGCCTAATAAATAAAGATGAAGAATAATAAACTTTTAGTGCGGTATCTATTTATGGGTCGTTAAATGGCTATCAGCTCTCGTAAAGAATATCTTGAGCGCAAATTTATTCTTCACTTTTATGATCGTGCAAATATCTGTTTCACACATCTCATCCGAAACAAAGAACGGCGGACATTGAATCTCTAATAACGCTTAATCTCCGAACATTTTCCTCCTCGTGCAATTTTTGGAAAAGCAATTTTCCTTCCCGATGGACAACTTCTCGTCCAATTCCAGTTGCATTACTGTGAGAAAGAATGGGGGCTTGTGTTAAGTATGTCTGGGACGTGTCGTTATGTGTGTAGGGGCTTATGTATGTGTGGGCCTACATAAGCCCCATGTGTTATGTATGTATGTTAAGTTTGTGTGAGGCTACATAAATCCCACACGTTATGTATGTATGTTATGTTTGTGGGGGCTGCATAAATCCCACACATGTATGTATGCTGTGTTTGTTTGGAGTTGCATAAGCCCCACATGTTATGAATGTATCTTATGTTTGTATGGGGCTACATAAATACCACATATATAATGTTGTTTGTGTGGGGCTGCATAAACTCCACATGTTATGTGGTATGTATGTTATGATTGACTGGGGCTACATAAACCCCACATATGTATGTATGTTATGTTACTCAGGTGTTACATAAACCCCATTTGTTATGTATGTATGTTACGTTTGTGTGGGGCTTCATAAACCCCACATGTTATGTATGTATGTCATGTTTGTGTGGAGCTGCATAAACCCTACATTTTATTTATGTATGTCCATTGATGTATATAGTGGCTCGGTTCGGTCATGGTTGGTTCGATCACAAGTTTTTATGCATACCAGCTACAACTGGATTTTATTATTTTTATAGAGATACTTTTTTATTTTGACCGTAAACTTTTGTTATTTCTTATCCAACTTGGTAGACATCAGCATCTAGACCAAGCCCACGAACCCTCGTTGTGTAGGGAAAGGGGGCAGCTTTATGGGGTATGGTTGTCAGCTCTACGCCCAACACGCATATTAGATCGGGACCTACGGCCTAAAGTGAATTCGAAACCATTGCAAACATCCACTGCACCGTCTTGTTTCGAACCCGCAACCTGTGGCACTGAGCGCCAGAGAGCTAGACACTTTGACATTCAGGCCCTGTAAACTTTTTCTAAATTGGCGTTTCTATATTAAACATAACGAAAATTTATACATTATATCTGTTTGTCTTAAAGATTTATGTCTGCAAACTGTGTGAGTTAATCCATTTTTCCAAGCAAGTGATATAAAATACTACACAGAGTTTAAACACACGTTCTCAATAAAATTAACAAGCGGTGATGACATACCACTTGCCCCCAAAGTAGTTCTTCTTTTAATCCTACTGGGCCTAAGAGATCCTCACAAGGATTATATTACCATTTACTATTGGCCAAATTGATGTTAAATTTATAGTGTTTGGCATTATTTCTGTTTTTGGGAGATTTTCTTATTTTGAATGTAAGCTTTTGCTATATAGGCATATTTGCCTTAAACATACAAAAATGTATAAATTTTTTTATGTTTAACGCAATAACGTCTTTAATTTTCGTATGCTTTGTATTATATCAGATGGCCTCAGAGATTTAAGTCTGCAAATTGTGTGAATTAATCCACTTTTCTAAAGCAAGTGATATAAAATAGGCAGAGTCTAAACACACGCTCTCAATGAAACTAACACGAGGCGATGGCATACCACTTGCCTCCAAAGTAGTTCTTCTTTTAATCCTATTGGGCCTAAGAGATCCTCACAAGGATTGCATTACACAAAAGCTTGCGAATAAAGCCTGGACAACAAATCAAGCGGAGGAAATAAAAGGAAAACGAAGGCAAAGAAAAAAAGAAAAAAGAAAAAAAGGAATCCACCCCTAGCGGATTCTTGTCTGTGTTTACCCTGAGCCAACATGCGCGTCCACTCAATCCAGGACAGGCAATCTCTCCCTTGAATCGATTGCCGTGAATTTACGCTTTTCACAGACATCCCCCCGAGAGAAGTCTTTGATTTCCACAACACAAAAAGTAGAATTCTGGAATAGCATTTTTTTTTCTTTCACGCTGCATCTTAAATCAATTACGAGTTCCATTGATTCAGATTAACAGATATTAGTTCCAGATCATGCATTTATCACTGGATGACACTTTAAGCGTTAGTTAGTCATGATATATTTAATTTTATCTGATTAACAACTGTTTATAATCTGATACGATTGTTTATATAAATGTCTGTTTATAAACCTTGTAAGAATATTATGAATAAACAACCGATTTCGTGAATACTTGACTTGCGCGTACTCATTTGAAGGGGCTTGTTACTGGTTTGGTTTGGTTTGCCGCTCTGAGGTCATCTTGTGCACACTTTAGGCTAAACAGACCGGGACCTACAGTTTAACGTGGATTCCGAACCACCAACAAACAATCATGGAGGCATGTTACTGCGCACTATTAAAATGAATTAGCTGTTAGAAGCTAGTTATTCCCTCTATCCTCTAATAATATTAGCAAGAGAAAGTTTAACTTATCCATATATATTTATTTATATCCTTATATATTTATTTATTATTATATTTGTAATTTAAAAGAAATATTTATTGCAGTTTTAGAAAAAGATAAAGGTGATTGGTCAGATGACACAAACTCTTACTTAATGTCATCTGACCAATCACCTTCATTTTATTTCAAATTACATCGCTTATTTACTACTAAATTATTTACAGAAAATACAATATAGTAAAAATTCCATTTGACAATAATTTAAATACTCTCTCTGTCCCTTAATAACAGTAGCAAGTTAATATTTAAACGGAAATTATTTCCGAATGCTGCTGTAAATTATGTTGTACCTCAAAATTGCAAAACCTCCATTCAAAATCAATGTTTCATGACATCTGTCGTTTGTTTTGACGCATCTTTCAATTTTTAGGTTAACCTAATTTATACGAATTATAACTATTTTTCTAATTTAATCCACTGTGTGTGAAATTAGATATAATTTATAATTCTTTGGATATATGATGTATTTGAAATTTATATATTTTGAATTTAGTTTTCTTTGGATGATCAATTGTTTTACTTCAGTTGAATATCAACCTATTGCAATAGTAAGATAAAAATGAGAGTTTTCAACCAAAGACCGAGCAGAGATTGTTCAATTCTTGATCATCCAAAGAAAAACGAAAAGTTGCAGAAAGGTGCAATTACATTAGCAGCAAAACAATTGAAGTGCAACAGAATGATGCTATAAAGGATTTGGAAACGTGCTAACAAAATTAATTGTCCAATGGAATCTTATACTCAGGATGATTTTTTAAAAAGCAAAACTGTAAACGAAAATGCAAAGATTATGGTGAAAAACTTAGATATATTCCTCTTAACAGAAAAGGCACCATAAGACGAACAGCTCACGTCATCTAAGTCCCCAGTTTTTCAGAATTTTAAAAAACGGAAAATCAGTAAAAAGAGGAAATCTATAAGCTCACGCACATAGGGATAGCTTATATCTCTTAAACTCACGCGCATAGGGAAAGCAAAGCCTCCAAGGACCTTATATATAGAAGTTTAAAATGAAGTAATGAAATTATTGGAAAATACAGAATCTATCTGAACATTCCAAATAAATTAAACATATTTTAATTGATTTTTTAATTTAATCTGGGTTTATTTTATAATAAATATTGTGTTCTGTATTTATTTTCTTCTGCTACTATTATTGTGTGACAAATTAAATTCATTAACTACTAATATTAATATGTGGCAAATTAAATTCATCATTTGCTACTATTGTTATGCGGCAAATTAAATTCATCATTTGCTACTATTATTATGTGACAAATTAAATTCATCAACTGCTATTATTACATGAAAAATTAAATTCATCAACTGCCACTGTTATTATGTGACAAATTAAATTCCTCAACTGCTACTATTATTCTGGGATAGAAAGAGAAATTTTATTTATTCCAACAACCAACTCATTTCAGAAAGCATTTCTATTGGGGTGGTGGAAGCTTTCAGCCGTAAATACAATGTTTTTCTGTTCTCTCCAAAATTGTTCATGGAATTTTTATCCATCCCCTTTGTTTTCATACATGGTTTAACAGACAGTCGATTAAAATGTTATATCGCCCAGATGGATTCGTCGTGACATATTTTTGACGTCCAGTAGGTTCCTCTTCTGGCTGAATTGGAAACAAAGTGGTCAAATCTTTGCGTGTGTCCTGGCGTCACACCAGCGTATGGTAGTAGCCATTCCAGAATTGTTGCTGGATGCGTGATTCACGCAGCTGGTCATAATTCCCACGCCAGCCTCCATTACACTTAACTGCGCAGTTATCCAGCTTTCTACGCCAGCAAATATCCGAGTCCAAACTCTCACCGGAGCATCACTGAAACTACTTTCCAACTATTTTGCAACCCATTTTATTCGATAGTTAAATAGTTCATTACTTTAAAGTAACGGACTTTTTAGAAACATGTTTCGTATTTATATTGATAATTTATGTACATTAAGATGAACAATTCAACATGTATATCTATAACATGATCTGTACTACTCTTTTATCTATGTAAAGGCTTCACAGATTCGGGTATACAGTTAAAATGAAGAAGAAATGGTAAGGTGCTTTATAGAAACATGTTTCAAATTTATATTGATAATATATATTGTGTAAGATGAACAATTTAATGTGCTTATATGGTCTGTATCCTTTTTTTATTTATTAAGGCCTCGCAGAGTTATGCAGTTAAAATGAAGAAGGAAAAGTAATGTGCTTTTCAGAAACATTTTTCGTATTTATATTGATAATTTATGTTGTTTAAGATGAACCATTCAACATGCTTACCTGTAATTTGTTTATACCATTTCTTTTATCCATGTTAGGCTTCTCAGAATGGGATTTACAGTTAAAATGAAAAAAGGAAAAGTAACATGCTTTTTAGAAACATGGTTCCAATTTAATTTGATAATTTGTATTGTTTAAGATAAACTATTCAACATGCATATATATAACTTGATCCGTACCATTTTTTTATCTATGTTAAGACTTGAAGGGATAGGTTTGTCAGCCCTATGCCCACATTAGACAGTGACCTACAGCTTAAAGTGGATTCCGAACCACTACAAGCATTCGTGACACCGCCAGAACTCGAATCCTGTGGTAACGAGTACCATAGCGGTAGTCACTCAGGCATTAGGCTCCGTTTGGCATATTACAAATATTAAAATATGAATTTAATGCATTGACTTTTGAGTCTTATAAATTAGAAAAAAAAATTATTATTATTATTTTTTTTTAAATGATTTTTCAAAAATCTGAAATGCTATCTTTGTAATCATGTCATCTATGACTAATAATGTCATCTATACTCTCTTTAAGAAACGAAAGTGCTTTTGGTAATTTTATTTATTAATCGAACGTTCAATTTATCTAATATTCTTATATCATCGTTGTTTATATTAACACGTTCAAAAAAGATACTGGTTTAAAAACAAACGCAGGTAGTGCATTATTCTGTATAGTATTAATGAGGTTATATTTTTTTGCTTCCAATCATAACCTTGCCTTAAGGTGCAACTCTCAGATCTTTGGCGAAGAATAATCCATCATTTCGCCATCACGAATCTTATAATCAAACGAGTAACACGCAGGCCTTTAACTACAACCATTTCGCACTCGAGAAACTGGATTGAAAAGTTGGAGGCTTCTGATAAATTGTTTCTTCGCGTGAGAGTCCGGCTCCGAAGCGAGCTCGGAATCAGGCGTCAGATCTCCATCGGCGAGTGATACCCCCATGTCTTCGCATTTGCATAATTGCTGCAATAATGGCTTTGCTGCTGTTCCGATTATTCGATATAGAAAGTCATTAAATTTCTTCTTCCATTCGATGGTTAACCACATCAATCACTTTGCATCCAGAACTGAGTCCCAAGCGATTGGCTGCCATTGGTAAGCATAGTAAGTATTTTATGTATTGGATGCCACTCAACTTTGACTCTTGTAAATATTTTTACAAGTTTATCCAATTTGAACTCTCAAAGGTCGTTATTGACTTAGTGTTTTGATGATTAGAGTTTTGTTATTTATTGACAAACTAATGTATTCTGTACTAACTTAGAAGTACCATTGATCTTATTTAATTGTCTCTTGGTGACTTATAGATTCTTGTTAATTTATTCATTTTTTAGTCATATATAATTGAGTGGTTCTTATTTGTTCAGAAATCCTTGAATGTGGTCTTTTGAGATTTGCCTGTCTTGGGCTATTTAGAGTTCTGCTTCAGCTTATAAGTGCAGAGATCTTTCGGCGTGTTTTAATTAAGTAAAACTATTAAAATCCTTCCAATTACGAAAAGGCCAATTTTTAATAAATTTCGATGACTAAAGTCTGCATTAAATAATGCTTCCTTATGACAAATGATTTGTCAAAAATAACTTTAACACATCAATCACTTGGATTCAGAACTGAGTCCCAAGCGATTGGCTGCCATTGGTAAGCGTAAGTATTTTATGTATTGGATGCCAGTCGACTTTGACTCTTGTAAATATTTTTACAAGTTTATCCAATTTGAACTCTCAGAGGTCATCATTGACTTAGTGTTTTGGTGATTAGAATTGTTATTTATTGACAAACTAATTTACTAACTTTGTATTCTGTGCTGACATAGTACCATCAATCCTAGTTAATCGTCTCTTGGGGATTTATTGTTTCTTGATAATTAATTAATTTTTTAGTCATATATAATTATGTAGTTCCTGTTTGCTCAGAAATCCTTGTATGTTATCTTTTGAGATTTGCTGGTTTTGGACTATTTAGAGCTCTTTTTCAGCTTGTTGTTAAGACTATTTAGAGCTTTTCTTCAGCTTGTTGTTAAGACTATTTAGAGTTCTTTTTCAGATTAATGTTAAGACTGTTTAGAGCTATTAGAGCTATTTAGAGTACTGCCTCGATGCAGAGGTCTTTTGTGATTAAAGTATTTTTTTACAATTTTGCTTCTTTCTAACGACACCGATTATTTACTATTGATTGTCGATATGATTTTGATTGAACTTTGACGTATTTTAATTAAGTAAAACTATTAAAATATCAATTACAAAAAGGAAAATTTTTAATAAATTTAAACGGCTAACAGTTTGCATTAAATAATGCTTCCTTATGGTAAAGAATTTGTTAAAAACATAACATTTTAAAAATGATATAAAAGCCAATTTTGAATAAATTACCATTCTTTTGTAGTATTGCAAACAAACGAAACATATCTTTCATGGTTTGATGTTTTTTGTATCGTTTAATTTATGTGTTTTTTTAATGTAAATAAAAAGTATGAGGAATTACTGTTGCTCTGTAAACAACGATTCTACGATAATATACCATTTTGTGCTGAGTTTACAATTGAAGGACAGAACTCGCCTATTTCGATTGCTGCTAAAGACAAGTCAAAATGATGGATTTTTACATGATTCCGTACTTTCACCCTGTTTGCTCAATCTAACGATGTCCACTGCTCTCACCGCTGACTTGCTTAAGTATTCCTCCAGGAATTGCAAAGAGAGCGCCGCCGTGAATAATCAGCCGGCTTTTAAAACGAGCGTCTGCAACAGATACCGTCACGAAAATGTAAAGTTCGCGTGCGAGATGCGCCCTAATGGCCTCGGAAAACACGCGCCCTCCTTGTTTGTTTGGGTCTCGTGGGGCAACCGGCCCTTCGAAAGACCCCCTTTTCGCATGACCGATACTTTAGAACGTTTCTACAAAACATTACGCACTTTTTTTTTTATGTAAAAACATTTATAAGATCTGTTCTTCTTATGGATAGCCAGTTTAGGCTTAATTCGGTTTGGTTTGTCGCTCTACGGTCATCTTGTGCACACTTTGGGCTAAACAGACCGGGGCCTGCAGTTTAACGTGGATTCCGAACCACTAACGAACAACCATGCCACCGCCAGAATTCGAACCTGGAGCCTGGGATACCAAAGGCCAGAGCGCTAGCCACTTGGCCACCAGGCAGCTGGTTTAGGCTTAAAGCATAACATATTCATATCCAGATTGAAACGTTAGTAATTTCGAAATTGTACATAATTTTGAAAATCTTTATATACCATCATGCAGGGGGAAGTTGAAGAATTGTATTGGGGTGGCGTACAGTTCCGGCTGTTACATATTGGGTTTGATTAGTCGCTCTACGATCATCTTGTGCATATGAGGGCTAAACATACCGGGACAATACAGTTTAAAGTGGATTCCGAACCACTACAAACATTTATGCCATTGCCAGAATTCAAAACTGAAGCCCGTGGTACCAAAGGCCAGAGCGCTAGCAAATTGGTCATTAGGCCACGTTATATCTTATGATTGAGATATGTTATGACGGTTATCAAGGCCCCATTGAAAATAGCGGCCTGATACCAGGCTTCAGCTTCGAATCCTAGCAGTGGCATGGCTGTTTGTTAGTGGTTTAAAATTCACGTTAAACTGTAGGTCCCGGTCTAATTGGCCTAAAGTATGCAAAAAAAAGGACAATAGAGCGACTAACCAAACCAAACCAATGAAAAGGTCTCGGTAAGATCTAACTCAGTCAAACAAATAAAATTTATTTGAGGGAAATCAGAAAATAAGTGAAGTATTGGTTGACATTCTATATTGTCGGCTTATAGGCAATGAAGATAAAAGCAAAATTTGGTGAAATGTATTGCAGAATGTATAATGACTCAAGATGAATAAAAAAAACTTATGTGCTGGTAGACAATGTGAGTACAAGGGTCGAATTGACATCCACGGACTCACTATGCTTGAGAACATCACCATCGATTCCACCTTGCCATAAGCCTCTGTGACTTGCAATCTAAACTTTCTGTAGCCTCCTTCAGTTATCATAAGCCCATTGCCCTTAAGTTAACATTATGCACCTTCCTCTTTCCATAAATATCCTTGTTAATAAATTGCTTAGCTGCTTTTGTTCCTGCGGCTTGGTGGTCAAGGGGCACTTTGGCATTTGGTGTCATGGCTTAATGTTCGAATCTTGGCGATGGCATGCATGTTTGTTAGTGGTTCGGATTCCACTTTAAACTGTAAGTCCCGGTCTGTTTAGCCCTCGTGTGCACAAGATGACCGTAGAGCGGCAAACCAAACCAAACCTCGATCCCCCTACAAATCTATAACAGACATATTTTTACAAACTTAAGACTAATTAATTACATTAAATATTACATTATATTATAATTAATTAATCAACATTATTTAATTACTTCGTTATTTTAAAGCAAATTCAAAGGTATTGATTTATAATGATAATAATAATAATAATAATAAAAATAATCCTCTTGATTATTTAAATTTAATTACTTTTATTTGAAAACAAAAAATTGTAAACCAGGCATTCCTCCCCCCCTCACAGATTTAAGTGAGGATCTATTATATCACAAAAATTTAAAAAAAAATTGAGGATAATAAAAATATATCCAGTACATTTGTGCGCAAAGAATGTGCCGGTGCATACCGAGCATATGAAAGAATTAATACGGTAATTATGTACTCATTTAAATATAGTTATTATCAAAAATTATTACATGAATGAAAAAGTAACAAATTAGAATTAAATATAATTAGGATCCTGAAACCATTGAATCTAGAAAATGAAACATGTTGCGCATTAATAAAAAGTAATGATTATCCGTATTATGTAATTAGATGTCAAAAAGATTTATATAAAAAAAAATCTTTACATGAGTCAAAACATAGATATCTCAATTTAACAGCAGCTTATGAAATTATAATCAGATTCAATGAATATCTTTACCATAATTAACGGTAATATATCTTGTATTGAGGCAAAATTAAGTTGATGATTTAGGCAATTTAAACAGGAAATTGAAATACTAATGCAGCATGCTTAATTAACTCATATTAATTATTATTATAATAAGAAAGTGACGGAATATTTCACCATTACGTGAAATATTACACTTATTAAAAAGAGAACGTGACTAAAAATTTTTTATTTAGCCAGCTAATAATTTCAATATGATGGCCTAACCATTTTACTAAATATTTCTTTTTTTCTGTTTTGCTATTTTTTTCCATGTGATATGTATCATGTTTTTAATACAATGAACCATTTGTTATGTATAAAAAACCAGTTATTATTTATCTATTTATAACTGTAAATGTGTCAGTGGTCACATGTATCAGTGGTCAGTTAAACTTATGTGTTTAAAAACCGTCTTTTTTAATATTTTAGTTTTTCATATCCGTTTTTAATAAAATTATTAAATAATTTTACGGAATTACATTATACACATAATATTAAAAACTAAGTCATTATAATAAATATTATATCAAATTTAACTAATTAGACAATACTGACAATAGAAACATTTAAAAAAATTTCAGTAAAGTAGGATCGTATTCGCTTGTGAATATTACATATTTTATAGATCAAGCGATTTTTTAGCATCTTTTCTTTAACTAAATTTTTATAAATTAGCGGCTTATTTTTATCTAGAAAAGTTTCTACAGGTATCATATTAATAGATCTATGATTTGAATTGGCTCAGTAGCAGCGTGTGCCACTGGTGAGCAATAGGGCTGAGGTTCAATCCACTAGCGGCTTTTTTGTAAACACTATTTAAAAAAACAAGGAGCCTCGATGAAATTTGTGTTGTTCAGCATCTTGCCTCATTCGTCGGACTACCTGGTGGGAGTTTTCCGGGTTTTTTCTCCCATACGACACGCGTGGGCTGATGGCCAATTGGCTAGCATTCTGGCCTTTGGTACCACAGGCTTCAGGTTCGAATCCTGGCAATAGCAAGGATGTTTGTTAGTAGTTCGGAATCCATGTTAAACTATATATTCCGGTCTAGTTAGCCTGAAGTGTGCACAAAATGACCGTAGAACAGAAAACCAAACGAAATCAAACCCATATGATACGGAAATGTGGGGTGGTTCCCCCTTAAAGTCTGCCCGGAAGACACTTCCCTCCTTCTTCAACTAAACCGAGCGGAAATCGGTCTTCTATCAACGGGTGCTCCATCTCAACAGAAACTGAAACCCTCTTCCCTCCTTCCATGAAGGATACAACAACAACAACATGGCTTGAATCAATATAATTTTTAATTAATTTATCTGATACATTTATGGTGTTAATTGCTAAATATTTTCTATTTCTTAAACTGGATGTTCGATTAACTCTTTTAAGGATTGAATATATATTTCTACATTTTATATATATATATAGCTTGGTCTTGGATGCCTTAAGGTAAGCGCTGCACAATGCAGCTACCCAGAGGGGCAAACAGACATGTACGTCTTGGTTTAGAGTGGCCTCCGAACCACTACAAACATCATGGCACAGCCAGGATTCGAACCCGAAAAGTGCCACTGCTATTCACAGACGTTACTCACTTTGCATTACCCAGGGGGCGCATGTAACTTGAAGATAAGCCACGGACGCGGAGTAACAATGCCCCCGCAACGCTCTACGATCCTGTGAGACCGGGACCTACCACGGTTTGGCACCGCCAGGATTCGAACCCGAAACCTGTGGCACCGAGCGCCAGAGCGCTAGCCACTCGGCTATTCAGACCCCTAACGCTGCACTGATGTTACTCACTTTGCACTACCCCAGGGGCGCGTGTAACTTGAAGATAAGCCACGGACGCGCAGTAACAACTCGACGATCCTGTGAGACTGGGAACGGTTTGAAGTGGATTCCGAAAACAAACATCCATGGCACCGCCGATTCGAACCCGAAACCTGTGGTACCGAGCGCCAGAGCGCTAGCCACTCGGCCATTCAGGCCCCTATGATTAAATATATATTTCTACATTTTGAATTGCAAACCAATGTTATATTATTTTCTTGAAACATTGTTTGTGTTTCTTTTTTTATAAACTCTATTCCTTGATCTGTTTCCAATTTTTCATGGATTGTTTTTCTAAAAGCTTCATTTATTTCTTTTGTCGTTTTTATTTTTTCTTTCAGTGGATCTAGTCCAAATATATTTGCTAAATACATCAATCACTGGTAGTTCGTTCCATTATTATATCTATCCACTAAACAATTTACTGAATAATAGATCAACTTGCAATCGATCATCGAATATCGATACAAAAAACGTTCTTTTAAATTTTTTTTATAGTAGATTTGTGTTTAATATAAACGTCTTGTTCACAAAATCTTGTAATTTATTTTTTACTTTAACCAATTTTTCCTATCAATTTATTTATACTAGTAGGGCCTGAATGGCCGAGTGGCTAGCGCTCGGTACCACAGATTTCGGGTTCGAGTCCCGGCGGTGACATGGATGTGTGTAGTGGTTCGGAATCCACTTTAAACCGTAGGTCCCGGTCCTAATAGGATCGTAGAGCGTTGCGGGGGCATTGTTACTCCGCGTCCGTGGCTTATCTTCAAGTGACACGCGCCCCCTGGGTAATGCAAAGTGAGTAACGTCTGTGCAGCGCTTGCCTTAAAGCATCCAAGACGACCATGTCTGTTTGCCAGCTGCATTGGGGGAAATATATATATATATATATACTAGTTACAGGATCGTAATAGAACTAATTAAAGGATCGCACTAGAACTAATTTAAGGATCACACGAGTCTCAATTAAAGAATCGCACTATAAATTTATCATATTTATTCTAAAAAAAGATTCGCTTCAGAACCACAATGAATAAAAATATTTTTTAATATAGGTCTATTCATTTTAGAAGTAATTTCTTTCAAATATTTTATTCCAATATGAAATTTACATTTTATGCACCATACCAAAGTTCTTTTTAGCGGCAATAATAGATTACATAACAAGTGAATAGGTATAGTAGCTGAAATAACGAAAATGAACCGGTATATCAGGTGTAATGTCTTTGCTTGATTTTCTCCTATTGGTTTGGTTTGTCGCTCTACGGTCATCTTGTGCACACTTTGAGCTAAACTGATCGGAACCTACAGTTTAGAGTGGATTCCGAACCACGAACAAACATCCATGGCACCGCCAGGATTCGAACCTGAAGCCTGGGATACCAAAGGCCACAGCGCTAGCCATTTGACCACGATGGCCGCTTTTCTTCTATTGGATATAAAATACTAATAAGGTATTTTAATACTATAATTTCTAATACTTTAAATCAAGGGTGGCCAACCAAAATGATCTTTACGGGCCACTTTGGAAATACATCATAACTCCGCGGACCGCATATAAAATTATGTATCCCCATATTAGATTTAGGACTACTATAAACATTTTTTGGGAGTGAAAAATTGAAACATAATGAATTATTATTATTGTGTTTACAATATTATGTCTAACCATCTTATATGTAAACATAGATAATATAATATGATCCGCAGATAATATAATTATATATAATATAATAATAACGCACATTGTAAAGAAATATATAACACTAAAAATGAATAAAAAGAAATTAAAAAAATGAAATCATTAAAATATATTTATTTTACTAGTGAGATATTTGTTTCTCCACTCTTTCACTTAGCGTTTGCAAATCGATCTCAATTTGGGTATTTGCGCATCGTAATTTGTGTTGCAGGTTAGCGTCCGTTATGTTTGATTGGTCCATGTTTGTTATTGGTCGTTATGTTTGATTTGTTGGGTCCATTTCATTTTCGGAAGAAAAAAAAAAAAAAAAAAAAAAAAACGATTCGCAGATGTAAGTTGAACCAAAAGCGTTAACATCTTTTTGTGCCAGATTTCTCAAATTGGATCATATGGATGCACACATAATATATATTTTTTAATACATTGATTTTCACTACTGTGGCCATTATAAAATAAGATATTTTGTAAAAGTGTAGTAAATCTCACGGGCCGGAAAAATTTTCAAGGCGGGCCGCAGGTTGCCACCCCTGCTTTAAATGTTGCTAGTCTGTAATATGCGTTTTATTTTAATCTTTTGTTTGTCTATAATCAATATTTTGCTTTATTGTTTTTTACTTGATCTATGCCCGACTCGTGGTTCAGTGGAGAATATTTTTATTTTGCTTAGGAATGTGGTCTAATCAAATAGCATTTATAATTTAAAACCATCAAATTAAAACATTTTTTTTTGTTCTAATGCAGCTGGCAAACACTTAGACAGCTTGGATACCTTAAGGCAAGCGCTGCACAGATGTTACCACTTTGCATTACCCAGGCGACGCGTGTAACTTGAAGATAAGCCACGGACGCGGAGTAACAATGCTCCCGTAACGCTCTATGATCCTATTAGGACCGGGACCTACGATTTAAAGTGGATCCCGAACCACTACAAACAACCATGGCACCGCCAGGACACAAACCCAAAACCTGTGGTACCGAGCGCCAGAGCGCTAGCCACTCGGCCATTCAGGCCCACAAATTAAAACATAGTATTACTATTTTTTAAATCAAACACTATTACAAATAAATTCTATATTTCAGATTAATATCAGTTTACAGTATGCAAATAGGAACTATGAACAATTTTAACAGATAACAATGAGAACTCTTAATAAACGCTTAACAATATTCTTTAAATGTTAAAGCAATTACGGTTTTTTTTCCCTAAGAAAATAAGTAACAACAAGAATTGTTATTCGAGAAATATAAATCAAATAATCTCTTCTATTTAAAATAATGCGATTTTGTTTTAGTCGGCTTAGTTATAACAAGCTTAGTTAAGACAAGCCTCTAAGGAAAAAAGCCCTCTAACGAACCTCTAACCATCTTTTTTCCCCCTGCGGCATTGAGGATTTAAGAACAATCCTGAGGGTCCTATGAAATCTTGACAATTCTGAATAGAAAAAAGAATTGGGGAAAAAAATTGCAAAAAAAATATATCATTATTACTATCTAGCAGTGGCAAAAATAATAATAATAATAATAATAATATTAATTAGCCGAAACCGTAGGGCTCCGGTGTAAAATGAGACAATGGCTTAACTGTCATTTGCTCATTTTATGCAACAATTATTTATTGTATTTTAAGTTCCATACGGACAAACATCAAAAGTTAATAACAAAAATAAAACGAAATGAGTGACTTCAACCGCATAGGAGAATCATTGGCTACTACTAATTGGTTTGATTTGTCGCTCTATTGTCATTTTTTTGCACACTTTGGGCTAATTAGACCAAAAACTACAGTTTTAAGGTGGATTCCGAACCACTAATAAACATCCATGCCACTGCCAGGATTCAAACCTGAAGCCTGTGGTACCAATGGTCATAGCGCTAGTCAAATGGTCATCATACCGGACTACTACTGAGGAAGTTTTAGTCAGTATAAAGAGGGCACTGCATTAGGTGCTGTCAGATGTACGAAAAGAATGGTTACAGCTATTGTTAACAGATTCAAAATGGAATGATTTTTAAATTTTTCAGTTTTTTTACTTGATCTTATTAATTAAAAATCAAACACAAAAAAAAAATGAAAAACCTGATTACAATTCTAAATTTAAAAATTTTATACAAATGCATTAAAAAACGGGAAGAAAAAAGTGATTACGAAATTTAAAAATTTGTGTTTTCCTTTACTTTGTCAAAAAAATATTTTTCTTCCCTCTCCATTATAATTCAATATCTATGTAAAAATTTATACATAAAATTTAATTATTTTTAAATATTCTAACTTTTGCTTAATTTTTTTTATGACCATATTCATAAAAAAAACCATGACCATTTTGGCCATATTCATAGTGCTTTTAGGGGTAAAAAACGATTTAAATGGTTTTATATCGATAATATTGATAATAGAGTGATGCAACATTTGTACTAGCAATTATTCTATATATACCCTAATAATAGTATATGTACTCCAATAATAGTGTACTCCAATAATAGTGTATGTTCCGCAATGATAGTGCATGTGTGTACCTCAATAATAGTGTATGTACCTCAATAATAGTGTATGTACACCAATAATAATGTAAAACAGAAAAAACGATTTTAGTTGATTTTATAAAAAAGCTATTGAATATTGGTAATAGAGGGATGCACCATTTGTATTGCTATTATTGTATATGTATCCCAATATTAGTGTATGTACCCCAATAATAGTGTGCGTACCCCAATAATAGGGTGTGTACCCCAATAATAGGGTGTGTACCCCAATACCCATATTCTATTATTTTTTCTCTTATCTCAATATCTGTTACATTTGGCCTTCTGTTTTTTATCACATGAACATAACAAATGAATTGAATTCCCCAAATAATTAATATCACACCCACGAGTCAAGCAATTAGGATTCTGTTTCACCGCCCCCATTCATTTTTGGGCCAAAAATTCCCTTTCATCCTCTTGCGTGTCTCTTTAATAAATATTTTGTGTAGTCTCTTTGATATTTTCGCCTGAAAGGGAATTTTATATAGGGATTGCTAAGAACGATTATTTGAGTGCATTTTTATTCTTTGGTAACATGAATTCATTTTAATAATTCAACAGAGTTTTGAATCATGAAATGATTGTTTCCTTTTAATAATTGAAAGATACCTTCAGTTTTAAATAATTCTTGCCAGAAATTTATTTTGTATACGAAATTAGGTTAGAAAACATTAACATACATGAACTTTAAAATATATATACATGGATAATTTTTGTTAACATGTTGTAAACATTGGTAAAAAATAGGTGTTATTCTACTACTTCTATCTTCATATGACAAACGTATCCCATTGGCTGGTGTACATGCAAGATACCAAGCTAATAATAATGTGGTTTTTGCTAAATAATAAGAATGTTGAACGCCAAGTAATTCATAGCTTTGAAGAAGATTGCAAGCCATTTAGGGATATATGGAAATGAGCCGGCTGATTGTTGGCCAAGAATGGATCACAAATGATGCAGCATGATCAATCTGATACAATCTCACTTTTACTTTTGCAGCATATAAACTGATCATATCTTTTTCTATTAAATCCAACCCTTTCAACCTGTATAGAGAGAAGATTTCTGAGAAAAAGTGGAACTCCCTGTTCAATAAGTCAACAAGACTTTCAATGCGCGATGAATTCACCATTCTCTCAATTTTCGACATGGAATATTGCTTTTTTGATTGAAAATTAAAACATTTCTTTGTATTGCCCAAAATTATGTGTCTAATAAATTTAATTCAATTCTGATGATTTGCAATAGTATTAAAAAAAACAAAAAACACTGACGTATTATTCTTAAAAAAATTTGTTTGTAGTTATTTATAATCACTTGCATTTTATTCATTAGTTTTTACAACAGAAATCATTTGAAGACAACAGAAGTAAAATAAAAAAGTGAAAATGATAAAATAAATAAATAAATATTAATGAATATTAGTGAATAAATATAAATAAAATTAAAATTATTAACTCTTGTTTCAATCATTCTTTAGAAATGAAACCAACAATGATTGACTATCACAAAGAAACTTTTTAATAATACAGAAAACGTTTTCTTCGAATTATAATAATGTATTGAACATTACTTTCGAATCGTAACAAATAAAAACAAGTTGTTTCACAGATACATCTGAAGATAGTTCCAATACTCCTGAGGTGACATTCAAAAGATGTTGCTTGCATTTCCTAAGCACTTACAGATTGCTGATCACGAACTGAAACTGGTGACAACAACTTCGGGCGATGTTCTTCTTCTGTTAGCTAGTTGCTATCATCTCGTGCGCTGACATTTAATTTCTTCATTGTCAATTGTGTAATTCCATGTTCCATTTCTTTCCTTTGTGAATTACTTATCAGCCTTTTAATCTCTGGTGTTTTCTGAAATCACATTTTACTCTTCTGTCTTATTTTCCTTTACGACAGCTTGTTTTCATGTCCGCGCACTTGATGAAAGTTTCATGAAGTTTCGGTGGCATATTTGGGCTTCGAAATCGAGTGTGTTTCAAATCTTTTAATATGATGTAAGGTAGTGTCAAAACGTTGATCATTTGATTTGTTGCCAGTTAATTCAAATGATGTGTCTTCAATACATTTAATTCTTTTTACGAATAAATCATTGACTAACAAATGATTAGTCAGACAGTTAAATTAACTGTATGATGCCGAGTCTTGCTGCACAGAAAGATGATGTCGAGTCAGACTCGACATCATTTTTCTGTGCAGCAAGTAACTTCGAGTGTGGCTCGACACTGTTTTTGAATTTAAATTTGCATCGTTGAATGAATTTAAGATTCTTTTTGCTAGTAGTTATATTTTGTTTTACTTGTTATGTAAGTAGTACATTATCCTTCTTGTGAGTTACAAAGGGTGTCGTGTTAGAATCTCGTTAAAAACTTAACTTAAATTTCATTTTACTTTCTACTTTATGCAGCATATAAAACTCAATTAAAATTGTGAAGTTGACAATACATTGATATAACTCAAAAAAATTATTTGGACCAGATTACTGGGAATGAGGAAAACTATTTTAAACTTGCAAAGGGTTAACTAAAGATATCCTACTATGAGATTAGGAAAATTGAATCAATCTTATGCTGAAATAACAAATAAAACAACAGTAATTGAATCATCATGTTCAGCCTCCATAAAACAGCAAAACTGACTGACAGCAAAATAGATGGCGCGTGTTGCCTAGCATTAAAAAACTCAAACCTCTACCTTTTGTAGTGCCTAAGTATACCGACTCTGTCTGTTAAACTTATATCCGTTTACTTCTTATATCTACACCATCAGCTTCGAACTCCGTTCATTCTCTGATACTAATCATTGAAATACCCAGCCCAATTCTAAAACCAAAAGCAATTAAAAAGATCATCTATCTATATAAAAAAAACTGCCATCTTCTCATCAGAATCCCCATCAAAATCAGAATCTACATCCGCGTCAATAAAATAGTCAAATTGGCGTGAGGGACATTGTGGTTTATGATATACTAGGATAGTTAGAGATGAGATGGACAGAGAACAGTTGGGAATTTTACTATTTGCAGATACATGGAATTTAAAATCAAAGTGGTTATACCTGTATAGAAATATTTCACTTGATGTATGATGCTCTTGAGGCCTGGTGGGCAAGTGGCTAGCGCTCTGGCCTTTGGTATCACAGGCTTCAGGTTCGAATCTTGGCGTTTACATGGATGTTTGTGAATGATTCGGAATCCCCTTTAAACTGTAGATCTTGGTCTGTTTAAGCCCTCGTGTGCACAAGTTGATCGTAAAGCGACAAACCAAATCAATTACGATGTTCTTGCTGTTAACACTTATTGTATTGCTTACGTTCTTTTATTGAACGCTTGCAATATTTTCGTTTTGTGGTAATGGTTTTAAATTGAATTGCTTCTATGTAAACCTTTCTTTGGTACTAGATGACCTTTCTGCCATGAAATAACGCATACATACCTACCTACCTCCAAAGACAAATAAGAATTCTAGAAGAAGCGTTTTGTTGAGAGTTTGATATGTCTCCTTTTTTGGAAAAATGGCCGTGGCTCAGAGAAAAGCCCCCGACTGCATTTGTCAATCACTGTTCTGCGGGGAGAGGCGTCTCCAGGGGCAGATAGCTCCTGGAACAGGAAGAGATTCGTTCTCGCATGTTGTTTGCTCTGTTCCTGCTCCCCTGGGGACCAAGGAGTGTCCACGGCGTAATTAATTTCTTTTAAAGCTATCCGTTGCAGCTGGACATAATGCTGTTATGCTGGAAATGAAAGAATTCTTCGGATCCCAAAGCCAATTTCGCATGAGACAGATTCTCTGTAACTTATGTTTTAAAATCTTTCTGCTAATTTAATAAACAAACAGATCATTGTTTACAGATTAAATAACAATCTGTTTGCTTATTAAATTTTTCCGTTTATTACACTTCTAGATAAATTGAGGTCCTTTAAGATGCCTATGTTGCCGAGTTTTCAAGCAAAGAGTTTGTTTCTGTACCGGACTTAATTCGAAAATGTTGATTTATAGATTTTTTACATTTTTGTTTTAAAGATATATAATCAGATCCATGAATCTAATTTTATCACCAAAATTTTCAGATTTATCAAGCAGTATTTTTAGTTTTCTCACATTTTTGTTTCAAAGGCATACAATCATATCCATAAATTTAATTTTACTACAGATATTTTCAGAATTATCAAGCAGAATTTTTTAATTTCACTTATTTCTGTGGTAATAAATGATTTGATGACAAATGGCAATATATTTAATGATCTAGCTGTTAGCAGTTCGATTATGAACGAATGAATCATATTTCAGAATAATGTCATCTAGTGTTTAATATATTGATTAACTAATAAACTGCCGGCATTGCAACCCATACTGTACTAAGGCCGTCTGCCTAATAGCAGATACCGAGACATAAGATGTTTTCTTTTTACGGAGTCAGTCCTACTCCCAGCTGTCATATTAGACCGGGATCAACGGTTTAAACTGGATTTCGAACCACTTCAAACAACCATTCCACCGCCGCGACTCGAATCCTAAACCTGTGGTACCGAGCTCCAGTCGCACGGCTATTAGGCATCTAACATATTGAGCTGCCTGATGGCCAATTGGCTAGTGCTCTGGCCTTTGGAACCACTGGCTTAAAATTCGAATCCTAGCGGTTCCATGGATGCTTGTTGATGGTTCGGTCAATACACTTTAAACTGTAGGTCCCAAACTAACTGAATTAAACTCGCCAGTGGAGCGCGTTTCCACTGAGCTATAAATCGGGCATATCAAATGATGAGAGTAAATTAAAATCTCAAAACTGTATTTTACTGATAACAAAATTAGTTTGAAAAGGGAAGTTTAATTTCCGGTAAAGCCGGATAAATATACATTTCTTAACACGGTCAATCAAAAATGATCTTTTAATTGAAAAATCAATTCCGAAACTAAATCATTAGTGTGTATTAATTTTTTAGCATGTAGCAAACAACATGTTTTTTAAATGCAAACAGCAAATTTTTTAGCAAACAGCATGTTTATTTCGTTGTTGAAAGCTTTATAAATCAAAATGCAATAATGAGGTAATGTTTCTGCGAAAATAAAATAAACGAATCACGGTTTTGGGATCAATGTTTTTCCATATATTACTTTCAAAGAAAAGTTGCGATTGAAAATTCCTTTTCCAATTCTTTTTTTTTTTTTTTTTTTTTTTTTTTCTTTTTCATTTCTTTTTTTTTAATCCTTTGTCTACATTATTCGAATGAGAAATAATAATACGGAAGGAGACCAGAAACGACAACTATTGAAAGCCATTTTCCTACCGAACTAATTTAGATTGACTGCTAATACGCGGGGCTTATTCGAAAAGGGATGCTTTTTGGAGGGGAGGATATTTGCTCGGGGTTGAGCGGGGGAGGGGTGCACCGACTTTAATCTTCGAAATCAGCGATGCATGCGAGGGGGTGGGGGTGGGGTGGAGAGAAATCGTTTGAAATGGGAGCGGGGCTTTCCGAGAAGAGGAGCTAAACGGAATGAAAGGGAGGGAAGTCTCATATGGGTATGAAATGAAATTGAAGTCATCCTTGTGTAGAACAGGTATGAATTGAGGACGGTTCGGGGGGTGGGAGGGACGTTTCTCCACCCCCTACTTCCACCCCTTTCATGTTACCTCGCTGAGAGGTTGATGGTTCCGAAAATTTACTGGGTGAAATCTCAGTTAAAGGATTACATCGCATTTTTGCGCCGTTTTTTGTTTTTAATTAAATACTTTTTTTATTTAATTGTTTAAATGGTTTTGTTTTCTACAAGCATTTATCTTCCAAAATAAAAATGAAATGTTAATTATTTTCAGACCATTTTTACGTTTTTAAAATTTTTTTTTTTATTTCATGTTTTATTTAAAGAGTACAGCTGTAGTTATTTTTCAAAAATTACATTTAGTTTTCCACTCAGATTGATTCGTTAATTCTTGCCTAATTATTTTTATTGCTATTATATAAATTTCTGCAAACTTCTCCGAAAGTTGATTTCAAAAATCTGTTAAGCAAGAAAGTACATTCTTCTTCTTTACTTACACTAAAGCCTGTTACAGCCAAGGTCGTCTCGACAAGCTTCATCCAACAGATCCGATCAGACGCCACAATCCGCCAAAGATTGATTTTTAATGTCTTGAGATCTGCCTCTATGCATCCATCTTGTGCGAGATCTACCACTTTACCAGGTACCCTCTACATTTGCAAAAGTCACCTTTTTAGCTGGGCTCATATTAATTGTGCTGAACTACCACAGAACCATTATTTTACAATGTAAACATAATGAAATTGACTAATTTGTACAGCATTGACACAGCATTTGTACTCTTTCTCTTTCCAATACTACTTTTCCCCTCTGAATCTTCATTCCTATGATTTTATTAATTTCCATATCAAATTTTATGCTATTTCAGTTGGTAGATCAAGCTACCCTGTACAGTTATTAAATAATATAGAACTATATATTACATGATATAAAAGTAACACAGCAATGCAATTCACATTGATGTTATGTTAAAAAGAAAAGAAAACTCTTTAAAAGTGGAATGCTAGTCTCAGTTCTTTATAGAGTCACAAGTTGATATATTAATATATTTAAAAATACTAACTAATTCCCTGGTACTACAATCAATGTTAGACCACGGCTTTCTGCCTACTGGCAGATTCCGAAACAGGAGATCCTTTCTTTTTACGGATAGGGTGGTCTGCCCTATATCCTTCAGTGATATTAGATCAGGATCTGCGGTTTAAAATGGATTCATAACTACTATAAACATCCATGGCATCCGAGGACTCGAATCTGAAACTTGTGTAACCGTGCGCTAGTCATACGGACATTATCATCATCAGTGGTGCAACACCCTCATGGTGGGCAAGGCCGTCTACCTACTGGTAGATTTCTGGACATGAGATGTTTTTGTTTTTACAGGGTACAAATTAGACAGGTAATTACGGTTTAAAATGGATTCCGAACCACTACAAACATCCATAGCATCGGGAGAACTCGAGCCTGAAACCTGTGGCAGCGTGCGCTAGTCACTCAGCCATCAGGCCATTTAAAAATACACTCATCTTATTGTTGATACACTTTTGAAAAATACAATCAAATTCACGCCTGAAAAGTGTGTTATAAATTAATTACAATTTTTAAATCTGTCAAAGCCTACTTTTCGTTAACTAGTTTATTGTTAAAATATATCCAAGCATAACTATAAAGCTAAGTTAGTTAAGAAATCATTAAATGCTCATATAATTTAATCCAAGTTCAGAGAATTAAGTTTGGAGTAAGCTATCCAACACATTTTAAACAATGGGGATTATCCGTTGAAATATTCTTTGGGAGCAGTGATCCGGACACGATCCCGCTTGTCACTCATGTTTGCTTGGGTGCAAAATCTTGCCTTCAGCCCCATCTGATCCCAGCATTGTTGGTGAACCGTGTGCCATCGACAGTTCTTCCTCCATCTCCTATGCAAAACGTTCACGAAGCAGTGAATCTGTTCAGATCAGAACCCTTTCCGAAGAGGGGAGAACAAAAACCCTTTCTTCCCTTCCGATTCCGAATATTAATTACTTGGCCTAATTCCATTTGATAAAATTCAGCGAATCCTTCTTGCGGAACGAGAACCCGGCGTTCCATAATTCCATCCATTTAATCATCTCTTTACGAAATGAATCCGGACATGAAGACGAGGGCGATCTCGGAAAAATGTCTTTGAAGACTCTCGGTCGGACCAAGAGAGACCGACTTGAGGGCGGCCCATGAATATTCATGAGGAAGGATCTCGGATCAAGTGGGGTGGGGGACGTCGATCCCCCTTTCTTGGCATCGTTGCTGTCGAGGTCGCGCGTGACGTGCATTCGAAATCCGCGTCTTCCTTCGCCTTGACGTGCTTTTACACCTCAGTCTCAGCCACTGACAGAGAAGAATGTCGCTTCCTATTAGGCGTCAGTTCAGCAGTGTGGAGTTGTTGCCTGTCTACTTCGGCTGTCAAACACAACGAGTGTTTTTTGCTTGTTTGGGAAAGGCCGGCACATAATAGCAATACAAACGGTCGCAGTTAGAAGATGAGCCTTTCACTCAGGGTGGCAAATGAAAATCGTTTTCCCCCAATCCATCCACATCAACTTTGTTACGTTTGTGTTCCATGTCATCTGAACGATCACAAGTGACATTTTTTAGCCAACACAAAGCAATTAAATAGTCCTTTTTTTTTATCTTCTCGTCGTTTACCATGTAAGTCGGATTGTCCTTTCCAAAAGTCGAAACAGGTTGTGACAGTTAGTCAGCGACTAACTGTCACAACCGACAATCTTAACAATCCGACCATCTAACTGCCGACGTTCAATCATATCATATTAAATGCTGTCTCTCTATTTTTATCTAATATGTAGATATGAATAAAATAGAACGCTAAGGATAAGCAATATTTCCGCTAGTACATTATTGATTTCTTCATGTTAATTATATTGTTTATAACTTTCTAGTGGTTCATTTTTAAAATGAAGTGATTGTTTATTAAAAACAATTGTTTTAATGCAGATGAGAATGACAGGATAAAATCGTCTTTTTTTTCCGTAATCTAATGTGCTTATAATATTTTTGTGTGTATTTTCATATTCAAGGTGTATCTTTTCATACTCGTACACATTCATCAATGTTTATTTCATTTCTTCGGCTGTCAAACACAACGAGTATTTTTGCTTGTTTTTTGGAAACTCCTGCACATAATTGCAATACAAACGGTCGCAGTTAGATGAGCCTTTTCACTCAGGGTGGCAAATGAAAATCGTTTTTCCCCAATCCATCCACCTCAACTTTGGTACGTTTGTGTTCCATGTCATCTGAAAGATCACAAGTGATTCCAAAGTTTTTAGCCAGCACAAAGCAATTAAATAGTTCCTTTTTTATCTTGTCTTACTTTTTTGTCGTCGTTTACTATGTACGTTGGATTGTCCGTGCCAAAAGTCGAAACAGGTTGTGACAGCTAGTCTCTGACTAACTGTCACAACCGACAATCTTAACAATCCGACCATCTAACTGCCGACGTTCAATCATATCGTATTAAATGCTGTCTCTCTATTTTTATCTAATATATAGATATGAATAAAATTGAGCACTAATAGTAACTGAATATTCTGACGAACTGAACACATTTAAAAAAAATGTCACTGTGCTTTAGCAAAACACCGTCATTGATGGCGCGTGAGCTCCCTTTTTATAACCGGTTCAGAGAATTTTAAATTATTTGTATAAGCATAAGCAATATTTCTGCTAGTATATTATTAATTTCTTTCTGTTAATTATATTGTTTATACGGTTACAAGTGATTCATGGTTAAAATTATATTATTTTTTTTTATTAAAAACCTAAGATGCTGTAATGGAGAGGTTTGGTTTGTCGTTCTACGGTCATTTTGTGCTCATTTTAGGCTAATCAGACAGGAACCTGCATTAATGAACAGAAGGACAGAAGATAACACCTGTTTTTTTTTTTTTTTTTTTTTTTTTTTTGTAATATTATCCATTTATTGTGCATATAATAATATTGTGTTTATTTTCATATTCGCTTTCATCTTTTTTTTAGTTTTGTTTTGTTTTGTTAAAATTTTGCATTATATGATTAAGAAGACAAAGTGAAAAAGAAAAAATAATATATGCGAATGATAAATAGTGTGTACCTACCTCACAATCAAAAGAATTTCATGGTCGAAAGAAATAGGTGCAGTGGGTTCATGTCCGGGTGCATGAACATTAAAGATAAGGAAGAATTTCAAGAAAAGACACGTTTATGAAATAACATTGTACAGGTACATTATAAAAGCAAAAACATATCTTGCATAAACAGATAAGCGGGGTAAAATTATTCTTTGGTCTCCATGAAATATCAACTTTTGGAAATGAGGGACAAAACTGAGAGCAGAAAAGAACAAAAGAAGGAAATACATCCTCTTGGAAGTATCAAAAGGATTGTTAGCAACCTTGCTCTTATAATAGAATTAACAAGTGGTTTGGGTAACTTCCAAGTAGTCTATGCTGTACTGAAGGTACTTCAACTTTCTGCTGGTACTTTTACTACTAATGCAATGGAGGCGAGATAAGTCTGCAAGCATCGACTCAGTACTCAATTGAAAATTTCAATTTGAATCCGGCTTCATTTTAAAAATTCAGTTTGCAGTGTCAAATATTTTATATAAATAAGGGATTCATCAAATAAAAATAATAAACTGCTCTTTTATTGATACGTAACAACAAACAAAAATAATTTTAATAAGACGTCGCTTTGAGGCTGTTTTCGACAATAAACTCTCTCTCTTTGTTTGACATTGACATTGTTGACTTTAATAAGAATTCTGTAAAATGATTTTTTTTTAATAAAACCTCATTTCTCATTTTGCAAAGAGACAGGGAATGAAATTCACGAATTTCATCCGATTCTTCATTGTAATACAAATATTACTTCACGTTACGAGAGTAAATATTACGGAGAATAAATATAACACAGTTTATTCTCCGCTTAACGTTTAAAAGTAAAAATGTGAACTTGCCGTTTGTTGTATATGCGAGACATCCACTCTCTCTCTCTCCTTAGCATTGGCTGAACTTCCCAACTCCAATCAAACATCTTGTATGACAACTCCCTTTGGAGAGTAATACCTATCCCTCCATCCTTTATTAAATTCCATCTACAAGCTCTCCCCCCGCTATTCCAATCTGGAGTTTTGACATGGGCCATCATTCGCTTTGACACTTTGACCCCCCTTCTCCACCCACTCTGACAGACGCACAACAATATCGGTTCCGGCCACCCCCACCCCCACCCTCGCTGCCCCCACCCCACCCCCTTTTCGAATAGATTCAGAACATTCATTGGAACATCGTTTTAAGGAATGAAAGGATGCCGGACAAGTTGACGCGTCATTAAATAGATGTTCCTCGGAGATGTTCCGCGGGAGATGAGTGGGGGGTGGCTGAGAGCAGACGATTGGATCGGCCTGCCTTTTAATTCTGGGTTCCTCTCAGATGGATGGGTCGTCTGCTCTCTCTCTCCCAATCAGGCTTAATCAGTTGTTTCGCAGGTGAAATGTTTTGAATTGGGGAGAGGGGGGTAGGGGGTGATCTTGCTTTTCGGATTTTGGAAAATGAGTTCCCTGTGACTTGCGCGTGCTTTATAGTTTATATCGTTTTGTTTAAAATGTATTCGTCCTCGGAATAGATAAATATTAAATTAAATTCCAATTCTTGAGATTTCGCTGAAAAGTTTAAAATTTTCACTTCTGTTCATTGAAGGCTGTTCATAATTTTGTTTTCAATATATTTTGACGTGAAAGATGATGAAATTTTAGGTGTGTGGTGGAAACAACAATCATTTTTTTTTTTTTTTTTTGTACATGTGCATCAAGGGATGCATCAATTTCAGAAATTCACGTTACATTAAATTCCAATGCTTGTGATTTTGCTGAAAATTTTTCACGTCTGTTCATTGAATGCTATTCATAATTTTATTTCTGATATAAGAAATTAAAATAAAAATTTTGACTGGCATGCTTGATGCAGCTGTAAGTGTGTGGTAGAAACAACAATAATTTTTTTTTTGTACATGTCCATCAAGGGATACATCAATTTCAATTCGATTTAAGAAATTCACATTAAATTAAATTCCAATTCTTGAGATTTCGCTGAAAAGTTTAAAATTTTCACTTCTGTTTCATTGAATGCTGTTCATAATTTTGTTTTTGATATAAGACGTTAAAATAAGTATTTTGACAGCAAAGTTTGATGAAACGGTGTGTGGTAGATACAACAATAATTTTTTTTTTGTACGTGTACAGCAAGGGATGCAATTCAATTCAATTTCAGAAATTCAAATTAAATTAAATTCCAATTCTTGCTATATCTCTGAAAAGTTTTTTAAAATTTTCTCTTCTGTTTATTGGAGGCTATTCATAATTTTTTTTTTATATAAGAAGTCAAATAAATATTTTGACCTGAAAGTTTAATGAAAGTGAAGGTGTGTGGTAGCAATAACAATAATTTTTTATGCATATGCGTCAAGGGAAGAATTAATATTTCGGTTCTTATTTTTGTTAGGAAACATTTGAATAATTTATTGAAAAAAAATTTGGATTTTTAATATTCTTGTATTGTTGTTGTTTCATATACCACTTAGTAGAAATCTAGACCAAGCCCACGAACCCGTATGGACTTATGGCTGAAGGAAATAGTGGGTAAATTCTGTTGTAATAGGGCACCCGTAGATAGAAGCCTGACGTGGCTCCGTGATGATCTACATTCATACGATTTCATACATTCCTACGATTTAAAGTGGATTCCAATATTCTTATTGAAATCTGAACAACACAGTACAATTTCTGATGTCTACCCAGCCGATAAAAAGATGTATTGCACTTGTTACCGAAAAATTCAGACACAAAAAAAAAATTAGTATAACATCACTTTCAACAGTTTAAGGCAACTCTTATTTTGAATCTTGGCAATATTAAAAATAACAGTAAACATTAACAATAAAGGCAAAAAAAAAAAAAAAAAAAAAAAAAAAAAAAAAAAAAAATGATGAAAAGTGAAATTTTAAAGGACATAATTAAGATAGAAATGACATTTTCATGCATGAAAAACAAAATCGGTTGAACTTTTAAAGGTCCCAGCCGAAGTAGTGTGAAGTTTCTGTTACTATTAATATATTTTCCACGACATGTTTGAGATGGCCCACAATACCCCTCTGTTTGGCAGTTGGGAGGTCAAAAGCTCTCTCAGGCATTCACGTCTCGTTGTCTCGGGCTGTTACGTGGGGGCGGGGGTTTGCGCGTGACTCGGTTACAGAATGCAACCCTCGCCTAGGTTACTCTTGGTCAGTCTTGAAACATACTGCGTTTGGTCCGAAGGACTAGGTCAGAATATGGCATCATAAAACGAGGTATTTCTTTTTTTTTTTTTTTCCGTGTTCGAATATATCGTAGTAAAAATTGGCACTCTTTACAAAAGCAGAATTCAAGCAAACAAGTTTTTTTATTCGGCAAATATGGTTATCGAAATAGTAGCAGAAAATTGGCATGCTGTACAGTTCATCTGTATCGGCATTTTCCCATATTCAATGGTGTTTCTACAAATCTGCTGGTTATGAATTAAAAATAAAACTAATAAATCTTAACTTCGTTGGGAAGTTTTTCAAATGCTTATATTCAGAACAATTTATATAAAAATAAACTAAACATGCTTAATGAATTACGTTCCTAAAGTCTTTGCTGCTATGATTTTTAATGGTACTGTCCACTTCTACACAGAAGTCTGCTCCAGGATTTTTCGAATCAATCCCTTTTTAATTTTAGCTGCATTTAAAACAATTCTAAATACATAAGATGCCTTAATTAAATATCTTTTAATTTAGCGGCATTTAAAACCATACCAGATACATAAATGGAGCTTTAATCAAATATATTTAAATTTAGCGGTATTTAAAATCATACTAGGTACATAAGGTGTCTTAATCAAATATCCTTCAACTTAGCGGCGTTTAATACCATACCAGATACATAAGATGGAAGATAGTGTTTTAATCAAACATCTTTAATTCTAGCGGCATTTAAAACTATACCAGATTCAAAAGAGGGTGTTTTAAATAAACATCTTTAAACTTAGCGGTATTTAAAATCAAACCAGATACATAAGATAGTTTTTAATCAAATATATTTAAACTTAACGGCATTTAAAACCATAAGCAGTTACAGATAATGTTTTAAATAAACATAAGATGGTGTTTTAAATAAATATCTTTCAACTTGACAGTATTTAAAACTATATAAGATGCATAAGATGATGTTTTAATCAAATATCTCTAAATTTAGCCGCTTTTAAAACCATTCTAGATACATAAGATGGTGTTTTAATCAAATATCTTTAAACTTAGAAGCATTTAAAACCATGGCAGATACATAAGATTGTGTCTTAATAATTAACTTTAAACTTTGCGGCATTCAAAACTATACAAGATATTTAACATGATGCTTTAATCAAATATCTTTAAAATTAGCGGCATTTGAAACCATACCAGATACAGATTATAGTGTATTAATCAAATATCTTTAAAATTGGTAGCATTTAAAACCATACCATGGTATTTTGACTTTTTTATTGCATTGAGTGAATCATTAAATTTTGTAAATAGAATAGAATTCAAAGAAAACAAAGCCATCGTCAGTTAACTGAGAGATTTTCAGTTATCTACAGAGTTTTTCAACAAAATCTCTCTAATATTTCCAAATGTATAAGAATAGTTGCAATTTTAATACGCTTTTATTAGCTTCACCTGTATGTTTGTATGTTTGTATGTATGTATGTATGTATGTATGCATGACTTTTTCCCCTGGATATCTGTTTCTCCTCATATACACTATTTAAGCTGCAAAGAAACATTTACAGGCATCTGTCAGAAAGAAAACGGTTGTTTCACCTGAATGTTTGTTTGTCTGTTAAACTAAAAAGTAAAAAATTAATTAATAGTTTAAAAAAACTAAAAAACACGCTTTTAGAGTTTGAAAAAACAAAAAAAATCACGTTTTTAGAGTTAATCAAACTAAAAAGTAAAAAATAAATTAATAGTTTAAAAAAACTAAAAAACACGCTTTTAGAGTTAATCAAATTAAAAAGTAAAAAATAATTATTGTTAACATAAGAATAAAATGACTGACGAGAAAATGAATGTCACTGTTCTAAAAGCGTGGGGTGCTTTGTATGACATTTTAAAACTAACTCTGCATTTCGGAATGAAACTATTGACAAATTATAACGATTGATACCGAGCATCCCACGATTTTAGAACAGTGACATTCATTTTCTCGTCAGTCATTTTATTCTTATGTTAACAATTATTTTTTACTTTTTAATTTGATTAACTCTAAGAGCGTGTTTTTTAGTTTTTTTAAACTATTAATTTTTTATTGTATAGTTGCGGTTTTCGAAATAAAAAGTATTGTTCCTACTGAATAAATCTAGTTAATTGCAGTAAACAAAACAATTATTTATTCCATCATTATATCATATTATTTAAGTAATGTCGTATGCATAAAAATTCGAACACATATATACTCTAAAAAAGAAAAAAAGTTGATGAATAGATATCAAATTTAATGAATCAAAATATCAAGTTACTTGAATTAATTAGTAAGAAATTTTTTAAAATAATTTAGCTTTCTTTGTTGTTATGCACGGATATAAAAAAAACTGCATCATTAGTTAAGGCTGTGATGAGCAAAAATGCTGTACCAAGAAATATTAATAGACCAAAGATTTTTTTATTATAAAAAAATTAAAAATCTACTTTCTTACATGATGATTACTGGTATTCTAAGAATAATATAAGAGAAATATTTATTTATGCATATATAGAAGATAAAATAATACAACAATAAGTATTTCAGTGGACAAAAAATAATGAAGGTATATTTGCTCACAATTTATATCATTTTTCGTATCTAACTAGACTCATTAGACTAAAATCTATTCTTTATGTTCCAGAATATAGAGGTTGTTTTTGAATGAATGAATCTTGGAAGATCTCTGAAAAAAATCACTATACAATTTGATAAATGTGGTAAATTATTTTTCACTAATTGGTATGCATGTTAATAATAGTTGATTTGTAGAAAAAAGGCGTTTTAGGCCGATTAGTAGCTTGGGAAAATAAAAAAAATGGCTGTCAAAGAAGTACTTTTAAATAAAAATATAGTACCTTACAGTCAATCAAAAAAAATTTTTTTAATTGTGCAGAGAAATAGAAATAAAGCTTAAAAAAGGTATCTCATAAAAAACTGTTCGCAGAATCTTTCATCGTATTCATTTTTAAAAGGCGAAATCTGAGATAAAGCTTAAGCTCAAAAAAGAAAACAAGTAATTTTTTTATTTAAATGTATGTTTCGAGATAAAAAAATAAATTTATTCAAGATTCAAGTGTTTCCATTGGAAATAATAAGATGTTTTTTAACACATAAAATAATGGGTATTGTTTTGTGGAGCGGAGATTTCGTTTCCTTGATCACTTTTTTCGTGTCCTTGGTCAGTTGTTTCCAACGTTCAAAACGTCTTATTAATTTTTTTTTAATTCCTTTCATGAATTATTCTTATTGATTTATTTAAATTTATTTCGCGAGCTATTTTTATTGATTTATTTTTCTTCCACGAACTATTCTTATTGGTTTATTTAAATTTCTTTCATGAGATATTCTTATCGGTTTATTTAAAATTCTTTCATGAGCTATTCTTATCGGTTTATTTCAATTTCTTTCATAAACTATTCTATCAGTTTATTTAAATTTCTTTCATAAAATATTTTTATTGGTTTATTTAAATTTCTCTCGAGAGCTATTCTTATTGCTTTATTTAAATTTTTTTCGTGAGCTATTCATATTCGTTTATTTAAATTTATTTCGTGAGTTGTTCTTAATGGTTTATTTAAATTTCTTTCGCAAACTTTTCTTATTGATTTATTTAAATTTATTGTATGATCTGTTCTTATTGGTTTATTCAAATTTTTTTACGAGCTTTTTTATTTATTTATTCATAATATTTTTTTTCTTTCACGTTCTATTAATTATATAATTAAAATGTAAAATTGTTCTAAAATGTCATCTGATGAAAGCAAAAATTATTTTATTTCAAAGTGAAAATGAGATTTTTCAAGAAAAGAAAATCGTTCGGAATTATATGGTTATTTTTTTTTTAAGGTTGCTGCTATTCTTTTTGTTCTTAGATTAAATTCTAAATCTGATGGGTAACCTGTATATCTTCCCATCTGTTTATTTACTTTATTTTGAATAAGTAAGTTATCTGTTTCTATTCTCGTCATGTTTATTTATTTATTTTTGAGGGGGAAAAGAAAGATCGAAACATGAAAAGATTGTTCTAATTTCAATAAAACATGGCCTACTGGCATGTCAGCTGCTTTATTTAGTCTTATATATTTCTCTATAGTTTAAGGAATAAACTGATTTATTCTATGCCTTCAAAGAAATTCTTCAGCAAAACGCAAAGTAGCTAAATTTTAAAGATAATGCCTGAATTTAACTGAATTTAATTTTACGACAAACTTTTGGATTTGTATGCTTAAATCTTTTGAATAATTCTAAACGATAAATTCACTAACATCGGGTAATAAGAAAAGATAAATAACAATAAAAAGAAACAATAATGAAAATAAATTTATTTAAATGGGAACTGTATATTTTCGTATGTCATTTATTATTGCTTCAATACCTCTATCTTATACCCTAAACAAGCCAAAGCTGCCTGGTGGACAATTGGCTAGCGCCCTGCCCTTTGGTATCACAAGCTTTGGCTTCGAATTCTGGCACTGGCATGGATTATTATTAACAATTATTTTCATGATGAATGTACTGCTAACTAAGGAAGCCTTTTCACTATCATGTGATTAATGACTTAAGTATTAGCATCTTTCAAACTATGACTCGTTCTTTATCTCCAAATGCGGCCTGATGGCCAATTGGGTAGCTATCTGGCCTTTGGTACCTCAGGTTCTAATCCTACTTGTGCATGGATGTTTGTGAGTAGTTCGGAATCCACGTTAAACTGTAAGTCCAGATCTAATTAGCGACAAGCCAAGCCTAATCCATTTTATGAATACAAATTTCTTATTAAATTTATACAGTATTTAATTTCAACTATGCATTTAAAGTTTTGAATTTTGGAAAAATCTTCGTTTGAAATTTAAACAGATTGACTATCAATAAATAATATGCTCAATATTTTGAACATACAATTTATAGTTGGATATTTACAGTTGAAAAATGTAAATAATTATCTTAACAATATTTTGCACTAATAATTATTTGCTAGAAATTTCCATATTAAATATAAAAACACCATTTATTTCGAAACGCAAATATCGCAGGCTTTATTGGCCTTCCTTTTGAAACAATTCCCTGAAATTTTTCACCATGCACTTGATGGATGTCCTAATGATTTATTTTGAAACTTATTCTGCACACAACTCTATTATCTCATCTCTGCATTTATTATTTTTTTCTGTACACGATTTTTTTTTGAGGCGATGCCAACACAGAAAAAAAAAGTATTCTTATTACTGTCGGGGATTATCGTTTGCAAATGACAGCCTCTTTGCTCGGCCACGTCTTCATTAAGTAAACGTTCGATCCTCCCCAGCGGAAAGCGTTCTGCTGCAGACGATTAATATCTGACGCAAGGCAGGTTTCCCAAAAGATTTTTGTTTATGTCTAATACGTCATTTTGTTCGCTGTAAGACAGTTTTTTTTCTTTTATGTTGCTGTGTATGTGTACAGAACGAATTGTTATTGGCTTCCACCGAAACAAAAAGGAACAAAAAAAGAACAAAAAAAAAAAAAAAAAAGGGGAGAGCGGATGAAAAAACTTGCACCTGGGATTTCAACAAATGTTATTTATGTAAGAATGAACATCATCTTGACACATCTTTCCGCAAGATAATATTTTTTTCTTCTTCTCGATGGAGCGTAGAACAGAATTTATCGGGGTTTTTTTATGTCAGCCATACTTTTAAGAAGGATGAAAAAATGAAATTGTTTTTTAATATATCTTTGTACAGTTTACTTTATCAAATTTACGATTTTATTGATACAGATTATATACAAGGTAATTATAATTAAAGTTCCACTTTCAACATGCTGTAAAAAAAGAACCACTCGGCACGATGAGTTCAAATTTCAGTTTAAATTTGAATACTTGATGACGGCGGAAACGGTGCGGCATCAAAAAAATTTCCAAAGTCTATTAATAGATGGCTCTGTAAACGACATAAAGAAAGTGAATTCGGCTGACAGTGATATTTTGAATCGAATTTGCAACGTATTTGGCATGAGTTTGCACATTAAGACAATTGTAGTGTTCAATGTGCTTGATTGTTTCGATTTTTTGACGGAAAAAAGGACTTCCTAATCATTCATCAGTTGTGACACTATTAGTGGAAAGCCCATTCACCACGACAAGGTCGTACCAAATTGGATGGGAAAAATCAGTGAAACTTTTTTTGGTATTTGGGGTCGGCCATTAGAGTGCCTAGCGCTCTGGCACTCAGTGCCACAGGCTGCCAGGGTCCCGGTGATGCCATGGATATTTATAGTGGTTCAGAATCCACTTTAAACCATAGCTCTCACTCTCGTTGGACATAGGGCGGACGATCCTACCCCGTAAAAAAGAAAACACCTACTATCTAGAAATCTGCCTGCAAGCAGACGGCCTTGGCCCACCATAGGGATGTTGCGTCACTGATGATGATTGTTTTAAATATTGATAAATTAAATCTTGAACATGAATAACGTGAACCTTGATAAGTAAACCTTGCTTGAGGTCTGAATTTAATCAGAATTTCGTCGAATTCACATTTAATAATCTGAATCGATATCAGAATCGCAGCTTATAAGTTGTCACGTTTGTAATAAAATACCCTTAAAACTTCTTGGATTCGGTGTCGTTCAGTTGATGATCGGAGGATATGGTGGCATTTAAAATTATACTCACGTAAAAGCTATTTGTTAACTCTTAAGGGTACATGAACATATTTAGACTGAAATTCTCATCCACAGATATATTGAACTGATGGCGTTTGAACGCAAAAGGCAATCCAAATTCTTGAATAATTTATTTTTTTAAGATTTTCTTACAGGATCTTCCCTTTTTCACCCCTCAATTCTTGCAATATATACTGATTTTAAAAATATTTCTATCCTTAGAACTTATATATATATGGGGGGGAAGTGAGGTATTTGGAGAAATTTCAGGCATTTCATGTTCTTTTATCCCCTAGGATTGCGAATATTATGATGGTTTTGTTACACAATTTTTTTTATTGTTTTTCTATTAAAACATATAAGCCGTTTTCTTTGTTAGTAGTGTAAGTCCATTTTTGACAAAAAAATTAATCTATGACTACAATGAATGCAAGGGAACAAAATTTTTTTTCGAATCGTGGAGGTTTTCGACTTATCGAGGTTCGACATAAACAGGTTCTACTGTATCTCTCTGTTCATGTTCATCATCTGCACAGAACTCACCAATTAACTACGGATGACTAGGCAGAAAAATCAAACAATTCTGCTACTGTTGCTATTTCCAAGAAACAAGAAGTATGATTCGCAGAAGGGATTTCTCTGAATTCCGCTCGAGGGCCACCTGCGTGCGAGATGAGAATTTTCCGCCAAAACTTTTAGTTTCGAAGAATAAGAGGAAAAGAAGTGACATTCTGGCGCAGGGAAGAAAAAAAAGGAAACAACTTTTGCGTGTTTTGCTGACCGGTGGTTAAGGGCTTCGATGCCCCAGGCAGAGGAGCTCTTTTGCAGGAGGAAAAAAAATAAATAAATAACTAAGTCGAAATACTTTTGTCAACTCAAAGCAGTTATTTAGAATGCTTTTTCTCTTCAAACTCGTGTTCTTGTAGCAAAGGAATTTAAGATATCGTTATTGGAAGTCCATTTTGAACTTTGACTTTGTTATAAAAAAGAATGGCGTGTCATTGCTCAGTTGATGTCTACTCGTGAAATATTCCAGTCAAGAATTGGAACATATAGTATCTCATAAATGATAATTGGGACATATTACTTATTGTTGTGATATTTCTGTACATGAATCAAAGTGATAAATATAAACCACTGGTTACCAAAAGTTAAACAATAAATTGAAAAAGCGTTATAAATCAGCTAAAAATGCTTCGTAATTCTTGAAATTTGCATAAATTACTAATGAAAGCAAGCTGTATGTTATTACACTATGCAAAAGAGTCGCACTGCTATTGCGAAATACTTTTTTCAAATCAAAGCAGTTATTTAGAAGATCGAATGCTTTTTCTCTTCAAACTCGTGTTCTTGTAGTAAAGGAATTTAAGCTATCGCTATTGGAAGGCCATTTTGAACTTGTCAAAGTTCAAAATGGCCTTCCAATAGCGATAGCTTAATATGTTATATGAGGAAAAAAAATTGAGTTCCTTTGTTATACGAGGTAAAAAAAATTGAGTTCCTTTGTTATACGAGGAAAAAAAATGACGTGTCATTGCACAGTTGAAGTCTACTCTTGAAGTACTCCAATACTTAAAGCAACATACAGTAGAGAATTTGAACATATCTCATAAATGATACTAAGTACTTATTGTTGTGAAATTTTTGTCTGTGCAAAAAAGGAATACATGTATCAAAGTGATAAATATAATACACGGATTTGAAAAAGTTGAACAATAAATTGAAAAAGTGCTATAAATGGGCTAAAAGTACTTCGCAATTCTAGAAATTTGCATAAATTACTTATGAAAGCAAGTTGCATGAAATAACGATATTTTTTTTTTCCTAATGCAGCTACCTTTATCCCATAAGCAAGGGCTGCACCGATGTTACTCCTTTAGCACTTGTACTATGATACTATGTATAAGATATACTATGGGCGCGAGTAACACTACCCCCACAACGCTGTACGATCACATTAGACTAGGACCTACGGTTTAATGTGGAACAAACCACTACAAATATACATAGCACCACCGGGACTAGAAACCCGAAACCTGTGGTACCGATCGCTAGAACGCTAGCCACTCAGCCATCAGCCCCCACATGTATCAAAATAATAAATATAATACACTGTTTTCCAAAAGTTAAACAATTAATTGAAAAAGCGCTATATATCGGTTAAAAATACTTCGTAATTCTTTTTTCACCTTCCAAAGTATTTATTGTAAGTAAAATTCAACGATCTCTTGACACAGTGGATGTATATTTTGCCATCATGGAGACATAATTATAAATATCTCTCTCACCATCTTTGTATCAAAATCATCATCTGCGCAGAACTCACCAATTAACTACGCGATGACTAGGCAGAAAATCAAAAAATTTTGCTACTGTTGCCACTTCGAAGAAACAAGAAGAAAGATTCGCAGAAGGGATTTCTCTGAATTCCGCTCGAGGGCCACCTGCGTGCGAGATGAGAATTTTAAGGCAAAAACTTTTAGTTTCGAAGAATAAAGATGAAAAGAAGTGACATTCTGGACCAGGGAAGAAAAAAAGAAAACAACTTCTGCGTGTTTTGCTGACCGGTGGTTAAGGGCTTCCATGCCCTAGGCAGAGGAGCTCTTTTGCAGGAGGAAAAAAAAAAGAAATAACTCAACTCGAAATACTTTTGTCAACTCAAAGCAGTTATTTAGAAGACCGAATGCTTTTTCTCTTCAAACTCGTGTTCTTGTAGCAAAGGAATTTAAGCTATCGTTATTGGAAGGCCATTTTGAACTTTGACTTTGTTATAAAAAAAGAATGGCGTGTCATTGCACAGTTGATGTCTATTCGTGAAGTACTCCAGTCAAGAATATGAACTTATAGTATATGATAAATGATAATAAGTACTTATTGTTGTGAAATCTCTGTGCAAGAAAGGACACATGTATCAATGTAATAAATATGATACCCTGGTTTCTGAAAGTTAAACAATCAATTGAGAAGCCACTGTAAATCTTAAAAGTGCTTCTAAATTCTTGGAAATTGCATAAATTACTTATGAAAGTAAGCTGCATTGGGTAACAATTTTTTTCTAATGCAGCTGGCAAATAATTCCACACTTATCTTTATGCCATAAACAAGGGCTGCATAGAACATTACTCATTTAGCACTACCCAGGGGGACGCGTAGCTTGAAGATATGTTCAGACGCTAGTAACACTACCCGCCACAACGCTCTAAGATCACATTAGACTAGAACCTACGGTTTAATGTGGAACGAACCACTACAAACATCTATGGCACCGCCGGGACTAGAAACCCGAAACATGTGATACCGAGCGCCAGAACGCTAGCCACTCGGCCATCAGGCCCCACATGTATCAAAGTAATAAATATAATACGCTGTTTTCCAAAAGTTAAACAATTAATTGAAAAAGCGCTGTATATCGGCTAAAAATACTTCGTAATTCTATTTTCACCTTCCAAAATATTTATTGTAAGTAAAATTCAACTATCTCTCGGCACAATGGGTGTATATTTTGCCGTCAAGGAGACATAATTATAAATATCTCTTCCACCATGTATGTATCAAAATCATCATCTGCGCAGAAGTTACCAATTAACTGCCGATGACTAGGCAGAAAAATCAAACAATTTTGCTACTGTTGCCACTTCCAAGAAACAAGAAGAAAGATTCGCAGAAGGGATTTCTCTGAATTCCGCTCGAGGCCAACCTGCGTGCGAGATGAGAATTTTCCGGCAGAACTTTTAGTTTCGAAGAATAAGAGGAAAAGAAGTGACATTCTGGCGCAGGGAAGAAAAAAAGGAAACAACTTTTGCGTGTTTTGCTGACCGGTGGTTAAGGGCTTCCATGCCCCAGGCAGAGGAGCTCTTTTGCGGGAGGAAAAAAAAAAATAACTCAACTCGAAATACTTTTGTCAACTCAAAGCAGTTATTTGGAAGACCGAATGCTTTTTCTCTTCAAACTCGTGTTCTTGTAGCAAAGGAATTTAAGCTATCGTTATTGGAAGGCCATTTTGAACTTTGACTTTGTTATAAAAAAAGAATGGCGTGTCATTGCACAGTTGATGTGTATTCGTGAAGTACTCCAGTCAAGAATATGAACTTATAGTATATCATAAATGATAATAAGTACTTATTGTTGTGAAATTTATGCGCAAAAAAGGATGCAATGTTTCAAAGTGATAAATATAATACACCGGTTTCCAAAAGTTAAACAATAAATTGAGTAGACACTGTAAATCTTAAAAGTGCTTCTAAATTCTTGGAATTTGCATAAATTACTAATGAAAGTAAAGCTGCATGGAGCAACAGTTTTTTTTTCTAATGCAATTGGCAATCGTAGACAGTTATCTTTATGCCATAAGCAAGGGCTGCACCAAACATTACTCATTTAGCACTGTTCAGGGGTTGCACACGTAGCTTAAAGATATGTTCGGACGCTAGTAATACTACCCCTCAAAGCTCTACGATCACATTATAGGACCTACGGTTTAATGTGGAAAGAACCACTAAACACATTTATATCACCGCCGGGACTAGAAACCCGAAACCTGTACTACCGAGCGCCAGAGTGCTGGCCACTCGTTCATCTGACCCCATATGTATTAAAGTGATAAATATAATACACTGGTTTCCCAAAACTTAAACAATAAATTGAAAAAGCGCTGTAGATCAGCTAAAAGTACTTCGTATTTCTTGAAAATTACGTAAATTACAAATGAAAGCAAGCTACATGTTATAGCAATATGTAAAAGAGTGGCACAGCCATTGCTTTATGTAAATAGGATCAACTTCAAGGCGTTTAGGAGGAAATTGCTATTCAAAGAACTGCCATGCATTAAACAAATTCGAGATATTCAAAGTGTAAAAAAGTGTTTGATATTTTCCATCAAAATTGTGCTATAGTGCCATAGGCTAACTAGTAGAAAGTTGATGCAATTCTGATGTTACAAGATGGCTAGATGTTGACAGTTCCTTGGTGAGTCAGTTATAGAGCTAGATTATAACTACTGCTTCAGCTTCTTTAAGACATATCGAAAAGTTACCAAGTTACAACTTCTTCAAATACCAATACTTGAGACTTAGGTTTACATGGAAACAGAACTGCAACTCCATGTTACCTTAAATTTGTCTTATTTGCGGTGAACCTTATTTTGAGAACCTTGTTTTATGTCTGCTACAGGTAGGGCAATATCTGTCATGTCAGTAAGCAGAACATTGCATGAAGGAGGTCAGTATGCTAGTATGACAGATTATCTTCCCTGCATAATCGATTACTACCTGCTACAGAAGATGTCATGTAAACTGGATTGAAAGTAGGTGTAGGTGTGCTTTGTTTACTGATGAGTCTCGCTTTATTTTACAAAGTGATTTTCGTTGTCTGGAGAAAAAAATGGAGAAAAACACTCGATATATTCCGTCTAATAAACGGAAAAGCGACACATATACAGGGGGAAGTGTTCTTGCATGGGAAGAAATATATTTAGATGGATAATCTGTATGTGCACAAATATGTATATATTGCCACATGGAACTCTAAATGTCTCAAATGTACAAAGGAAGCATACTGGATCCTATTGTTTCTCCGTAGCGTTAGCGATACTTTTATTTTGCAATCATATAATGTTTACACCACCCTCACTCTGCTCGCCCTGTGCACTAATTTCTAGAATAACAAACCCAAATAAAATGGCCAGCATGCTATCCTGAGATCAATCTCATTGAGTATATGCGGGACGCTCTTAGGAGACGTGTACTGACCTCCAACTCACTCCCAAATCATACAAAGGTTTATAATTATTTTACGTGGTCAATGGACATGGATACCCATGCAACTCATTGAAAACTTTAAAATGTAAGCTGTTTAACCTGACTATTTTTCATCCATCAGTTACAAAGGCACATAAAAGAATACAGCGGAAATGTAATTTAACAATTATTTCAGCGGTTTAAATAAGTTTGAGTTTCGCTTTCAATAATCGACTCTTGCCAGCTCGACGAAAGACGTTGCCGAGAAACGCATATACTATCTTTGTTCAACAATACCGTCTCACCACAGTAGATTAATAAACTCACATTACAGAATGCTTGATCTTCTGCAGATGAATGGGTGCCGAGACATCACCTCTTTTTTTTTTTTTTTTTTTTTCAACATTTTATATTTTAATGATCATTTTACTACGTTTTATAGATTATTTCTCACAAAAATTTTGATATTTTTGAAGTAGTAGAATAGCGAAACTGTTGTGTCATCCCATTGCCGTGTGTCCGATAATGTAACCTGTTCGAAGGAAAAAAAAGTATTCTATAACATTCTATTTTCTTCCTTTATTCAATATATATTGCTTTTCGTTTAATTTCACAAAAAACAACTTTGTAAGATGTGTTTGCTTTTTGGCATTAAATTATTTTGGTAACAGCTACCAAATGATCTATCAACAGATTATCAATGAGCTTTCAAGTAGCACCTCTCGATAGAGATTGACTTCAAAGGAAAAACAAAAAAAGTGTTGAAATTCTTGAGTGGTCACTCAATAAATCCTTAAGTATCTGTCACCTTTTTTTTTTCATTCTCTTTTGAAATCAACCCTATCGAGATAAGAACAACAGGCTTTATTTTGTAACCTGTTTTTATATATATCTGCAGGATACGCTTTATGAATACAATAAAATGTTAATAAAAGAACTTGCGTACAATGAGCAAAACACTGGTCAGTGCTAGGTCAATAATCGACAGTGGTAAAATCATTTGCCTCTACATTCGGACAGGGGAGCTCTTGAGTAATCTTACACGTGTTTCATTATCTGTTTTCCAAGAAGCGTCTTGTGAATGAGACGTCAAAGCACCTTCTCAAATGTGACAGAATTTCAACACTTCATTTGAAAAAATGCATGTCCGTGATGATAATAATGATCATTGACTACCATTTTACCTCAACTAATGGCTTTATGAAGCAAACCTTTAAAACTCGTATCGTAACACAAAAATAAAATTAATTAAACTACCCTTAAATGCTATTTCAAATCTACATAATAACAACAAGATACTTCTCAAATGTGACAGATTTTCATCATTTTTATTTGGAAATGTATGACTTTTATGATAACAATGATCATTGTCTATCATTTTACTTCACTAATGGCCTTATGAAGCAACCCTCAAAACTGGTATCATAGCACAAAAATAAAATCAAACAAACCATCTTTTGATGCCATTTCGAATCTGCATGATAACAACAAGATTTCAAGGCTCTTTCTCGAATGTTACAGAATTTCATCACTTTCATTTGGAGAAATGTATGATGATGATGACAATAAGGATCATTGACTACCATTTTACCTCACCAATCGCCTTATGAACAAACCTTTAAAACTGGCACCATGGCACAAAAATGGGATTAAATGAACCATCCTTTGATGCCATTTCGAACCTGCATCATAATATTCAGACTTCAAGACTCCTTTTCAAATGTGACAGAATTTCATCACTTTCATTTGGAAATGTATGGCAATAAGGATCAATGACTGTCATTTTACCTCACCAATCGCCTTATGAACAAACCTTTAAAACTGCATCATAGCACAAAAATAAGATTAAATAAACCACCCTTTGATGTCATTTCGAGCCTTTAAGGTAACAACAAGACTCCCCTTCGGATGTAACAGAATTTCATCCCTTTCATTTGGAAATGTTTGACTGCGTTGACAATAAAGATCATTGACTGTAATAAGAACCGTTTAATTTTTATGCTATGGCGCTAGTATTGAAGATTTGTTCCATAGCCTTATGGAGTAAATCTTCAAAACTGGCGCCATAGCACAAAAATAAGACTAAATAAATCATCCTTTGAAGCCATTTCGAATCTGTAGTATAATATCCAGACGTCAAAACTCCTCCTCGAATGCGACAGAATTTCATCACTTTTATTTGGAAATGCATGACTCTGATGGCAGTAATGATCATTGACTACCATTTTACCACACCAATGGCCTACAAAATTGACACCATAGCACAAAACTAAAATTAAATAAACCACCCTTTTATTCCATTTCGAACGGTCAATTTGTGCACGCTTTGGGCTAATTAGACCGGGACTACAGTTTAACGTGGATTTCAAACATCCATGACATCGCCAGGATAACCTGTAGGATAACAACAACCCCGTGATTCGTCCATTCTCATAAAATTTACGCTCTGTCTGTAGTATGCAGCAGAAATAACCTTCAGCTCGTGTGAAAGTTAGACATGCCTCACACTTCGATATCAAAAGTCCCACGCCGCGAAAGGAGGCATTGTGCCCACACACTATTTAAGCTGTCCGCCATGATTAACAGTAATGGCGCGGCTGATAAATACCGCGCGGGGCTGATTTATGCGCGCGCAAATATTTATGAAGATGATCGCAGCAGCACCGCCCTCCGGAGAACATGCATTGTCAAACTACCAGAAACAAACAAAAAGAAGTGAATAAATGGCCGGGAAAAGAAGTTACAGTGAAACAAAAAGAAAGAAATGTGTTTCGTGACGAGATGGCAGGGGGGTAGGGGTGGTGAAGAAGTGCTTTATCTCGGGTTCTGGTGAAACACCCGGCGCTCACAGTTAAGATGGATGACCGCTGGCCATGTTTGAGCGGGTTTCGCACAAGAAGATCGACCACCGCTTTCGCCTTTGGGTTGAAGAAAAAAAACTCAACAACGATTCTTTGTATGTGTGTGACCGGTTTCTTTTGCAATCTTGCCAATACAAAAAATGATGAACTACATATATATATCAGATAATATTTTGGGTTTCGTTCCGGGACAACAAATGTTTTTCTTACTGACCAAAATGTAGCGCAGATCAATTTTCTAGTCTTTTAATTTAAATGTTTTAACTTTGTTTTTGTCTTCCTTTTTGTATACATCGCTATTGAATATGCTCATGTTATTGTTATTTTGGGTTTCATTCTGGGAAATAGACAACAAATCTTTTTCTTACAGGCCAAAATGTTCTGCAGATCAATTTTCTTCTCTTCTAATTTAAATCTTTTTAAAAAAAATTTTGTCTCCCTTTTTGTATAGATCGCTATTGGTATGCTAATGCTATTGTTATTTTGGGTTTCATTCTGGGAAACAGACGAAAAATATTTTTCTTACAGGCCTAAATGTAGCGCAGATCAATTTTCTACACTTTTAATTTAAATGTTTTAACTTTGTTTTTGTCTCCTCTTTGTATACATCGCTATTGAAATACTCATGTTATTGTTATTTTGGGTTTCATTCTGGGAAATAAACAACAAATCTTTTTCTTACTGGCCTAAATGTAGCGCAGATCAATTTTCTATACTTTTAATTTAAATGTTTTAACTTTGTTTTTGTCTCCTCTTTGTATACATCGCTATTGAAATGCTCATGTTATTGTTATTTTGGGTTTCATTCTGGGAAATAAACAACAAATCTTTTTCTTACTGGCCTAAATGTAGCGGAGATCAATTTTTTACACTTTTAATTTAAATCTTTAAAAAATTTTGTCGTGTTTTTTTTTTTTTTTTTTTTTTTTTTTTTTTTTTTTGCATTCATCGCTATTGGTATGCTCATGGTATTGTTATTTTGGGTTTCATTTTGGGAAATAGACGACAAATATTTTTCTTACAGGCCAAAATGTAGCGCAGATCAATTTTCTACACTTTTTTAATTTAAAAAAAAAAAAAAAAAAATTGTCTTCCTTTTTTGTATAGATCGCTATCGGTATGCTCATGTTATTGTTATTTTGGGTTTCGTTCTGGGAAATTGACAACAAATATTTTTCTTACTGGTCAACTTGTTGAGCAGATCAATTTTCTACTATTTTTAATTTAAATCTTTAAAAAAAATTGTGTCTTCCTTTTTGTATAGATCGCTATTGGTATGCTCATGTTATTGTTATTTTGGGTTTCAATCTGGGAAATTTGGCTTACTGTTATATATAATATATATCTATACTGTTATATATAATATATACCAAATATCTTTCTTATTGGCCAAAATGTTGCGCTGATCAATTTTCCACTCTTTTAATTTAAATCTTTAAAAAAGTTTGTCCTTTTTTTTTTTTTTTTTTTTTTTTTTTTGTATACATCGCTATCGGTATTCTTATGTTATTTGTTTCTTTTCATATCTATTTGAACCTAAAATTCATTGCATATCACAATATTTTTATCATTTTCAATGGTTTTATGGCATCTCTAATTGTACCGAATTTTAACTTAAATTCTTATAATTTTAATTTTTTATCTTACTTTTATTTATATTGAGTATTTTTTAATTTTTTGAGTACCATATTTTAATTTTTAAAAACTTTATTTTGCAACTTTTTACTAAACTTATGCAGCCAATTAAAATCGTAAATTTATATATGAATTAAGATGAGGAGGTTAAGGGGTCTATCCCGATTGGTACTCCGTAAACGTGTTTGCTTACTTGTATGAAGTGTTTTCATGTTTTTAATGTTTTTTTTTTTTCTTTTTCAGGTAAGTCCCATTATACTCACTATCCTTTCATGACGGAAACAAAATAGTTTGAAGGTATAATTTTCATTTCCAAATCGGATGAAGCCTGATTTCTGGAGCCCCATGATTCGAATAAACTCAGAGAGAAATATCTGCATAAACAGTAAGCCTAATTTTCAAAAAAGGAGTTGAAAAGTTAGGAGTTAAAGTATAATTTAATATTATCAAATAAGTATTCATAATGGATATTATTTTGTCAGAATGCATTTAGAATAAACATTTTTTTATATTTAAAATATATGTATATGAATCAAGCGAAAATAATTATGTAAAAATGAATTAAAAATAATTAATAAATAGTAATAATTAAATAATAAAATAAAAATAAATAATTATATTATTAATGATAATAATTTTATTATTTATTAATTATAAAATTATTAATTATTATTAATATTAATAATTAAATAAAAATAATATTTTTAATATTGTTTATATTTTTTTATTTCAGCTTTTTTTTTGATTAAAAAAATTTTTCCTGGTTATTTTATTTGTGTTTTTCAAAAATATATATATATCAGAAAAATTTAAACAAAACGAAAGAAATTTTACGATACACCATACTAATAATTTCGTTTTGTTTAACCACACATCTTTTAGTAAATGATTTTTAAATCTTTAAATTTATAATTCAAAACAAATTTTTATCAGTGATCCATTACTTAGAATTTCGTATTCATATATTTATTGAAGAGGATTATCATTTTTAAAAAAAATAGAATTTAAGTCTTATATTCCGCTTCCTTAATGGTTTTTTTTTCGAATAGATATGAATTTATTTATATATCTGACATATTATCTTCAATATTTTTATATATATTATTATCTTCAATATTTTTCAATTATACAACTTATTTTCATTAAATTTTTTTTGCAGAATATGTTTTATTTTGAATTTGAAATAAAAAAACAATAACTTTTCATTTTTTCATAATGTCTTAATGTCTTGAATTTTCAATTTCAAACTTATCTTGAATTTTTCTTTCTTCCTCAATATACATTAATATGTATATTTCTTAAAATGCTATATAAATAAATATATATATTTATATGGCATTTTATGAAATAGCACTGATAATTTTTCTGGAGAATAAATATAATAATAATAATAATAAAAAATATGATTAGAATTATATAGGAATCATGATAATTATATAATAAGAATAAATACAATATATTTAGATATTAACAGAATATAAAAATTGCGGAATATTTTGATGAAAAGATAAGGATTTAAATTTTCAACATAAAAAAAAAAAAAAAAAAAAAGCATCTGGTAAAAAATGCTTTGCTTATTTTTTTAATTTATGTAAAAAAATGCAAACTATATTTCTGTAAATATTATTGTTTTCGTTTGATTCTAAATTACAATTTATCATTGGAAATACTTCAATTTTTCATTCTAAATGAAATATATTGCGAAATCAGAAGCACAAAAAGCGATTTCCTCCTTTTAAATTAAATTTTTAAAATAAGTTCAAAATAATTAGATTTCAGATGGAATATATAAGCTGCCTACCTTATATATACACTGAAGTGACAAAAGTCATGGGATAGCAATATGCAAATTTTCAGATGGCAGTAGCATCGCGTAGAACAGGTATAAATGCGCAGAGCTTTCATTTCTGTTCAAGTTATTCATGTGAAGAGGTTTTGGCGTGATGATGACCGCAAGACGGGAATTAACAGACTTTGAACGCGGAATGTTAGTTGGAGCTAGACGCATGGATCATGCCATTTCGGAAATCGTTAGGGAATTCAACATTCCCAGATCCACTGTGTCAACAGTGTGCCGAGAGTATGAAATTTCAGGCATAACATCCCACCATGGACAGCGCAGTGGTCGACCGCCTGCAATTAACGACCGAGACCGGCGACGTCTGCAAAGAGTCGTAAATTCTAACAGACAAGCAACACTGCGTCAAATAACCGCAGAAATCAATGTGGGACGTACAAGGGACTTGTCTGTTAGAACTGTGCGGAGAAATTTGGCTTTCTTGGGCTATTCCAGCAGAAGACCGACTCGAGTGCCTTTACTGACAGAACGACATCGCTTGCAGCGACTCTCGTGGGCACGTGAGCATATCGGTTGGTCCCTAGATGAATGGAAAACCGTGGCCTGGTCCGATGAGTCACGATTTCAGTTGTTAAGAGCTGATGGTAGGGTTCGAGTGTGGCGCAGACCCCACGAAGCCATGGAGCCAAACTGTCAGCAAGGCACTGTTCAAGCTGGTGGTGGCTCCGTAATGGTGTGAGCTGTTTTTTCATGGCATGGACTTGGTCCTCTGGTGCGGCTGGACCGAACATTGACTGGAAATGCTTATGTTCAGCTACTTGGAGATCACTTGCAGCCATTCATGGACTTCGTGTACCCAAACAACGATGGGATTTTTATGGATGACAATGCGCCATGTCACCGGGCCACAACTGTTCGCGATTGGTTTGAAGAACATTCTGGACAATTCCAACGAATTATTTGGCCACCTAGATCGCCCGACATGAATCCCATCGAGCATTTATGAGACATCATCGAGAGGTCTGTTCGTGCCCAAAATCCTGCACCATCAACGCTTTCACAATTATGGACGTCTATCGAGACAGCATGGCTCAATATTCCTGCAGAAGACTTCCAACGACTTGTTGAGTCCATGCCACGTCGAGTTGCTGCACTTCGCCGGGCGAAAGGAGGGCCGACACGATATTAAGAGGTATCCCATGACTTTTGTCACTTCAGTGTATATTAATAATTCCTGAATATTACACCTAAATCATTTTTGCTCAATTTCTCGATATCAATTTTTTATTATAATAAGTATCTATATCCTTTGAACTTATATAAATTATAGTGCAAATTCTAAAATACAACAATAATATCCATGATTATTAATGATCCTATAAGCATTTTATTAGCACTGATAACTTTCCTCAAAAATAAATATAATAAACTCGCTACTTCTAATAATATATTTAATATATTTAACATGCTAACATAATATAAATATTGCGGAATATTTTGATGATGAGATCTGAGCTGAGAGATAAGAGCATTTTATGAAATAGCACTGATAACTTTCCTCAAGAATAAATATAAGAAGAATTATAATAATTATATATAACAAGTTCATTAATTCGATATTAACAGAACATAAAAATTGCGGAATATTTTGATGAAAAGATAAGGATTTAAATTTTCAACATAAGGAAAAAAAAACTTTTGACAAAAAATGCTTTGCTTATTTTTTGCATTTGTTACATAAATCCAAACTATGTTTCTGCCCGTATTGTTGTTTTTGTTTGATTCTAAATTACCATTTTTCATTGAAACTACATCAATTTTTATTCGTATATATTTAGATAATAACAGAATATAAAAATTGTGGAACATTTTGAAGATGAGATCAGAGTTGAGTGGTATGAGCTGAGATTTTTGATATGAGTATTTTATGAAATAGCATTGATAACTTTCCCAAAGAATAAATATAATAAGATATTATGATTGATCGTTGTTTTGAAATTAACAGAATATAAAAATTACAGAATATTTTGATGAAAAGATAAGGATTTAAATTCTCAACATCAAAAAGTGGCCCAAAAAAAAAAAAAAATAATAATAATAAAAAACTTCTGCTTAAAAAAATGCTTTGCCTATTTTGTGTAAAAATGCAAACTATATGTCTGCCCATATTGTTGTTTGCGTCTGATTCTAAATTACCATTTATCATTGGAAATACTTAAAATTTTTATTCTAAATGAAACATATTCCGAGTTCAGAAGCACAAAAAGAAGCGCGACTTGCTAAGAAGACGGCCGAGCTACATTAATGCTTTGTGTTCTTCGCTGAAAACCGACCGATCGCAGATTTTATCTGGGATCTTAAGTTGTTGTCTGACAAGTGCAACATACTTTGTTTCTCTTCCATTAGCGACATACATTATTCATTCGTGGGTTTAAAAAAAACAGAACGGGCATTTAAAACCCATTGAGAGGAAAAGAAAAAAAAAAAGTGACCCCGTTCGGTAATGGATTATGCACCCAAAGAAGAGACAGAAAACTTGCTTCAATTGTAACAATGTCTGTTTAATGTTGGAGAAAAGATTTGAGTGGTCTTTTAGCTTTCTTCTTTTTTTTTGTCCTCAACAGACCTTTTTTGGACAGAATGCAAATAGATTGTTAAAAGTTTGATTTTTCTGAATCTTGTAAGCATCCGAAAAAATTCAAAAATAGTTCTGAAAACTCTTCTAGATTAAAATTTGAAAATTAATTGATTAAATTAACGCATAATTTTCATGTTTAGAAAATATATCCTGTATGCAAGTTTACTAACATGCCGTGTAGGATTACATATACTAACTTATTTGTGTGTGTATATATATATATATATATATATATATACATGTTGACGAAGTAAATATGGTTTTGCAACTGAGTGTATGCACAATCATGTTTATTGAAGAGAATACAATTAATATTTGCATATTTACATTTATATTGAAACATACATATTTACCGATATCAATACTCATGTATATTCAAACGTATTCATGTTGTAGACATAATAGTATGTAAATAAACAATTATCGGTGTGGGAATTTGAAATGTGAAAAGAGGAATTTGAAATGCACTTGATGAATTTGAAATGTTAAAAGTTTAATTTAATTTACAAAAGATCCGAATATGGGTTATAAAACTCGTACAAGTCGCTGAAATAGCAACTGTAGTTCACTATAGATAATAATGTCCAATACATAATGTTAGGTTCAAAAAAAAATTATTGTGGTCCATCAATTTAGTTTTAAGATTTTTTCCGTGCCGTTTTTTTTTTTTTTTTTTTTTTTTCTTCAAATTTTTTATTATTTGTTTTCATTTTGCAGCATACATACTATAAATTACACTCATGTCCATAAATTAAGGATAATGAAGTTCAGGCAAAGAAAGAGACAGAAGCAAAACAAATTTGACTTATTTGTAAAGTCTATTTATTAAACAAAAGGTGAAGACCAAAAAAGATGTTATATGTTTGACATAATTAATAAAAATTGCGATTTTACTCCCTGTAGCAAATTTCAAAAAAGAACCTATTTACAAAAAACAGTATAACATGGTTAGTATGATGGTTAATATGGAGTATGTCTCCCGGACGAGGCAATACAGGCCTTACAACGCCTAGGCATGCTGAGTATCAAATTATCAATCTGATCTTGAACTTGAACGCCGCAGCCGTGCCACTGGCCTTCCCGAGTTAACGAGATTTCAGTGTTGGGTGGGGAATATTACACCACTCATCAAGCAATGCCCTCCGAAGTTTCGGTTGACAGGTGGGAGGGGGTTGACGGGCTACAATTCGTCGGCCAAGCATATCCCACACATACTCTATTGGATTCAAGTCCGGTGAGTATGCTGGCCAATTCATACGGGTGATATCCTCCAATTGAAGGCATTCGTCTACAATGTTTGCACGGTGAGGACGGGCGTTGTCATCCATAAACAGAAATTCAGCACCCATGGCGCCCCGAAACAAACGTACATGTTGTTCCAGAATGACATCCCGATAGATGTGGCCTGTCATCGTTACACTCTGAACATGCAGGTCAGTTCTGGAACCAAGAATAATGGCTCCCCAAACGAGCCATCCTGCACCACCGCAACGGTGTCGTTCAATGGTGTTCTCTTGGTGGTAACGGGTACCTGGCGCTCTGTATATGAAAGTCCGGCGAGAATCAGACTGCAAACTAAACCAGGACTCGTCGGAAAACATCACACAAGACCACTGTTGCGGTGTCCACAATGCATGCTCTCTACTCCAGGTTAATCGCAGGCGACAGTGAGTTGCGGTAAGTGGAACACATCTGACAGGCCTACGAGCATATGGACCAACGTGCCCTAAGCGTCTGTACACGGTCTGCCTTGAAACTGTCGTACCGGTAGCTGAAGAGAGCTGACGAGACAGGACTGATGCTGTGCTCCGTCTGCTAAATACCGGTCCTCTTTCGGCGCTGTAACTCGGGGGCGACCTGTGCTGTATCATCTACTCACATTACCATCATCTTGGAATTGTTGCCAAAGCCTGGAGAGGACACTCTGGGCGATTCCAAGTTCCTCGGATACTTCCAGCTGGGTACGTCCACATTAAAGTCGTCCGATAATTCTAATACGTATAAAATTATCCAAATGCTTCCTTTGGGCCATAACTATACGGTTATTGCACTGAAAATCATTTAAAGCGCTTGTGAACAATTTTACTTCTTTGCCACCATTCCTTATATACCCCTCTCTTACACTCTCGTCATTGTGACGTACTATCCGCGCCATCTGGTGGTTTCCTGTAATTTGCATATTCTTCTTCAAGATGTGTGTGATAATTCTACAGGTGAAATTTTTATTTTAGAGTTCAATTTCTGGTGATTCTGAATTATCCTTAATTTATGGACATGAGTGTATATCATATTATTAATTACAGCCACATCTATCGAGTTGTCATTCTGGAACAACATGTACGTTTGTTTCGGGGTGCCATGGGTGCTGAATTTCTGTTTATGGATGACAACGCCCGTTCTCACCGTGCAAATATTGTAGACGAATGCCTTCAATTGGAGGATATCACCCGTATGGATTGGCCAGCGTACTCACCGGACTTGAATCCAATAGAGCATGTGTGGGATATGCTTGGCCGACGAATTGCAGCCCGTCAACCCCCTCCCACCTGTCAACCGGAACTTCGGAGGGCATTTCTTGATGCGTGGTGTAATATTCCTCAAGATCAGATTGATAATTTGATACTCAGCATGCCTAGGCGTTGTAAGGGCTGTACTGCATCGTCTGGGAGACATACTCCATATTAAGCATCATACTAACCATGTTATACTGTTTTTTGTAAATAGGTTCTTTTTTGAAATTTGCTCCACTGAGTAAAAATCGCAATTTTTATTAATTATGTCAAACATATAGCATCTCTTTTGCTCTTTACCTTTTGTTTAATAAATAGACTTTACAAATAAGTCAAATTTGTTTTGCTTCTGTCTCTTTCTTTGCCTGAACTTCATTATCCTTAATTTATGATAATGAAGTTCATACTATTTTCCATATTGAGTGTATTTCATACTATTTTCCCACAAATAAGTCTATTTTCGTCTTACCATCCTATATGTATTTTGTCCTTTTGCCAATCTATGCGTATCTTTTGCACTTGCCATGCTATATGTATCTTTTCCTTTTGGCAGTCTATACGTATCTTTTGCTCTTGCCATGCCATCTTCCATCAAAATATTGATGGAAGAATATCTGGTATTATAACAGCACTTTCAATAACTTCACTTCAATAACAGCACTTTCAATCTTTTAGGGGTTTTCAAGTCATCCACATTTGTCTGTGATTTTTTCTTCTTGTCGATATGTATCTACCCGTGTGCGACAACAAGTTATCTGGACGAATTTGACTGTCTCGTAGAGACATCTTGAATGGCTTATAGGGAGGGGGTGAGATTGAGATTTCCAATTGATGGTTTTGACAACATTCATGTTGTTGTTACACTGCCACGAGTTACTTTGTCAGAAAATGCAACCGTTTAAATTTGGATGAGTTGCTGTGTTGCATGCTCTGCCTAAAAATAAAATTTCTAATTTTATTCAAAAATACTTTTATCGTCTACAAAGTTAAGCATCGAATTTTGTACTAAATAAGCATGGAGATCAAGACAAAAATCACTTTAAAACTGAAATTTCTTGAATTAATATAAATCAAACCTAATTTTTAATTCTTAAAATGAATTACGAAAAAGGAGAAGTATTAAACATTCTGGAAATAAGCAAAATGAAGCACCGATAAAATAATTAGGCAAAACAATTTAAAGTCATTTGAAAATTTATAATAGTAATTCAGGATAGTTAGAAAACAAGAATAGCGAGATAACAGGATCTAGAGATAATAATTTGTTTTGATAACAAGAAAATAGCGAGATAACGTGAACTAGAGATAATAATTTGTTTTGATAACAGGAAAATAGCGAGATAACAGGAACTTGAGATAATAATTTGTCTTGTTAACAGGAAAATAGCAAGATATCGGGAACTAGAGATAATAATTTGTTTTGATAACAGGAACTACAGATAATAACCTGTGTTGATAACAGGAATAACGAGGTATAAAGAGGTGAAAATATAACTGTTTTTGTAAACTTTATTGAATTAATTGAACTCAAAATGTATCTTATTTGCAGAAATGTTTCTAAACGAGAAAACTCTTTGGTAACAAAAGAAAATGTTAATTTATAATGCTTATTTCCACCCACGCACCCCATCCTGCACCATGTGTTCCAGATTCTTCCATCGATCTCTTCGGATCTCCTAAAAATCCCTTCCGTCTTGTCCCGAAACCTAATTCCGGGACGCGTTCTAATTTCCCGGAGAGGCAGCAGCTCTTTTCATTACCCCTCCCTGACTGATGGCCAGGACTGACCTTCCTCCTGCGCTGTAATTAAACCGTTCGATGGACCGATCCGGGAGAAGGCCTTTTTCCCGACTCATTAACAAACCTCCTCGACACCCCTATCGACAGCATCGGGCGTTTTCACTTTCATGCGACGCATAACTCACCCATTATTTATTTACTAATAAATAACTTAGATGCAACTATTTTGTTCCATCAGAAGACTTCAGGTTCAATACTAATTCTAAATCTCGGAGTAATCTAAACATGATTGTGTGTAGCTATTGTCTCCAACAAGGGTTCTCAGGTGTCAAGGATTTTAGATTTATCTCCATGTTACCTTAATTATTTTTCTTTTTCTTTCAATGCAATAGATTTCAATTCAATGCCTGGTGATCTTTGGTACCACAGGCTTCAGATTCGAATCTTGGCGGTGGCCTGGGTGCTGGTGAGTAGTTCGGATACCACGTTAAACTATAGGTCCTGGTCTAATTAGCTCAAAGTGGGCAGAAAATGACAGTAGAGCGACAAATCAAACCAAACCGATCCAATCTGAAGGCGATGTAACTTTTCGCAATTAGACTTCTTAATTATGCTAAATTTTTAAAACGAATTTCCTTGTCAATTTTATAAATTTACTATTGAAACTGGGGCCTGAAAGGCCGAGTGGCTAGCGCTCTGGCGCTCGGTACCACAGGTTTCGGGTTCGAGTCCCGGCGGTGCCATGGGTGTGTGTAGTGGTTCGGAATCCACTTTAAACCGTAGGTCCCGGTCGTAATAGGATCGTAGAGCGTTGCGGGGGCATTGTTACTCCGCGTCCGTGGCTTATCTTCAAGTTACACGCGCCCCCTGGGTAATGCAAAGTGAGTAACATCTGTGCAGCGCTTGCCTTAAGGCATACAAGACCAAGCTGTCTAAGTGTTTGCCAGCTGCATTAGAACATAAAAAAAAAACTATTGAAACTGAACTGTTTCAAATAGAAATACAACCTACCAATTCTACCGCTTGATTACATAAATAGCATACCTTCTTTGCGTCTACGACTTCACTACCCACCCTCACTATTTCCATCATCATCTCATTTACGTAGAAGCTGATTCAACAGATTCATTCTGCAAATGTCGTTATTAAAAGTATCTTTATGTTGAACCTGCTTACTTATAAGAACTGAACTAATAACTCAAAGAAAAGACTATTTATCACATCTCTCATCAATTTAAACGTTTGCATGGTATTGAAAGTTTTATCACCCTTGTTATTATCTTATGTTTTTTTTTCTCTGTGTAACTTTTTCCAATGCTAACTCTAAATCTCGATGTAATCTAAACACAATTGTGGTTATCTAATGTTTCCAACAAGGGTTCTCAGGTTTCACGGGTTTTCATGCCAAAGCTTTTATCTTCATATTACCTTAATTACTTTTGGTTTTTCTTTCAGTCCGATAGATGGCGTGTCTATGCAAACGTATATGTCTATGCAAATTTATACTTATTAAGTGGCCTTATGGCCAAGTGGCTAGCACTGTGGACTTTGGTACCACATGCTTCAGTTTCCAATCCTGGCGGTGGCATGCATATTTGTGTGTGATTCGGAATACGTATGACACTGTAGGTCCCGGTCTAATTAGCCTAAAAGTGTAAAAAAAAATTACCGTAGGTCGACAAATGCAGAAAGAATCTGATATATCAGCTTTGACATACATGAAATGATGATGCAAGCAAAACGAGTGTGATATTTGGTTGTATATATTTGATTTGTATTATCTAGTATGATAATACACACCAAAATATACTTATTAGCTATGCTAACTTTTTTTTAAATTAATAGTCTTGTTAATTGCATACATTTTCTATTAAAATTGAACTGTTTCAAATAGAAAAATCCATTCCACATTTCTATCAATATCAACTTTTGATACTTCGACAAAGAATCGAAGCTTAATTACGCAAATATTAAACTTGCTTTGCGTCTACAACTTTACTGTCCACCATTATATTTCCATCATCATCTGATTTACATCAAAGCTGATTCATCAGATTCTTTCTGCAAATATCGATATTGAAACTATCTTTATATTGAACTTGCTTGCGTATACTGAATTCATAACTCTAAGAAAAGACTATTTATCACATCTCTCATCAATTGAAACGTTTTTTGGTGTTGAAAGTTTTCGTCACCTGTATTATTATCTTATGTTTTTTTCCCCTATGTAACATTTTAAATGATAAATAATTGCGTGTCATGCCTGTTGAAGAACCGGTTCTCGACCCCGATGTCAAGTCACATTCTATATACCTCCAATTAGTTATACTTTTTACTGATTTGTTTTTGGGGGACTACCTTTTTAAATCCTGACTCTGGCATAGATGTTTGCTAGTGGTTCTGAATCCATGTTAAACAGTACGTTCCTGTCTAATTAGCCTAAAGTGTGCGCAAAATGACCAAACAAAACAAAGAATCTTTTAAATTTACTTGAAAAAGCGGATAAAAGCCGTTTGGTCCGGGTGTCCCTTTTCTCATACCCTTCGATTGGCTTGTCTTGTCAACACGTGTTCTTCGCATCTGATGTTGAGTGATGTTGAGTTTTTAATATTCAATTTCCAGTTAAATTTAAACTAGTAAAATCTGTTATATAAATCAGTACTGTGCTGAATGTGTCATTTGAGTTTTTGGAATGCTTCAGAATATTTAATCGGTAAATATCGTGGAATCAAAACCCCCTTATCTGACGGATGAAGAGGAATGATGACAGCAGAACAGAATCATTTCGCCGTGTGGCTGGATCACTGTATTGATGCATTTTGGGGAGATTTTGATTTAGGTTTGGTTTATAGTTCTACAGTAATTTTTTTGCACATTTTAGGCTAATTAGACCATAACCTGCAGTTTAACGGAGATTACGAATCACCAACAAACATCCATGCCACCGCCAGGATTCGAACATGAAACCTGTGGTACCAATGGCCAGAGCACTAGTCAATTGGCCATCAGACCGCAACAAACCTGTGCATCCAATAAAGTGAATACTCAGAGCTAGAAGAAATAATTCTGTTTGCAGATGAATTAATCTTTGACCTCCCACACTGGAGACCATGAGTTTTTTTGCTGAGAGAGAGAAAGGCAATCCTTTTTTTTTTTTTTTTCGTACCTTTTCGGAGATCGATGCATCAATTTGATCCGGCTAAGTGGATTGTGTTTTGACGTTTGTGGGGATGGGAGAAACATTTTTTTTTCCTGATTATTTTAGGTGTATCTGTATTGTTGATATCGCCCCCTGTTATGAGAGTACTGTTGTTTTGCATTCAAATACACTGCTCAAAAGAGTCAAACGATATTACATGTTTGTTGTTGTTGTTGTTCTAATGCAGACAAAGACAGTTAATCTTTATAGCCATAAACAAGAGCTGCGCCGTTTTTACTCATTTAGCACTGCCCAGGGTGATACGTGTAGCTTGAAGATAGGCTACGGACGCGAGTCACACTACCCCAGCAACGCTGTACGGTCATATCGCATGTTTGTATTGTATATAATATTGCCATTGTGATGAAAAAATTTAGATTAAAAAATATGTTTTACTTAATTGTAACATTGAAACTTGGGAAAGAATTGCCTGTCCTTCGTATGAAATATTTAAGCAATTTTTTGAATAAAATATTTTTTTATATTTCTAAAGGCTAGGCAAAAAAGTTACATAGATCAATAGCATTAAGAACAATAGAACCATCAAGAACTAAGAACAAAAAGAAGACCAGAGTCATGGACCAATGAGCAGTCTTGCTTCCCAATATCTTGATTCCTCTGTAGGTACATGAAGAACCCTACATCTTAGCAGATAACCCATGTCCATTACTTCTTCAGGATCACAAAACAGGCAAATAAAATCAGTTGTAAAATGCATATATGGTGCAGATGGATGGCAAGGCAATCGTGTCCCTTAACCAGGCGAAAGGGAACCACTGCTTTGCGTCTTGGTTTATCTGGAATAGAAGAAGGGCTTACTCTCCTCCTATTTTTTAGAACCGTACGTGTCTGAAGATCCCTCAAGAAATTAGATACAAATAAATGCTTCAAAAACAGTTTAATATCCTCCAATAATGAATGGCTGTATTAGAATGTTGTTGTAAGCTGGCACCTCTTTTTGCAATGATATTCGCTTGTTTATTGAACAAAAGACCATAATGGCCAAGCAACCACTGAAGAACGATGTGTTTCCCCTGAGAGTTCTCAACAATTTTTAATATTGCAAAATCACAAGTGTCAATGGCTATTCAAATGACCTAATTGATTGGAGGGCTGCTTGAAAATCTAAAAGAAGGACTGCCCTTTCAAACTTTTAATGGATGGCTAATAATTGCTTTAGGGCTATAGATACTGCCACTACTTCACTATTGAAAAAGATATTAATTTAGCCGCAGGGACATAAAAAAGATCCGAAAAGTTTCCCCTTTAAAATTTGAGTTCTCAACAATTCTTGATATTGCAAAATCTGAGGTTTAAATAAAATATACTTTAAGACAAATATACTTTAAATAACTTTTACAACGTGCTTACAGACACGTACATTCTTGAAATGAAATTTTCTTGGTCAATATTTGATGGTTAGTATGATGTTCAATTAGAATCGGTCTTCATTCACATTGATTCAATATAGAAGTACTACGTTTTAAATTGAAAAACAAGTAATATAATTTTTTTTTTTAAGTCAATTCCTACTTTTTTTTCACTCTATTGCAGAAAGTCCTTTATAAATAATTTTCATTTATTTTTTTAAGTTTATCTGGCGCCATCTTTTGGTAGATATATGCAACTTAAATCTAAAAAAAACCTAAAATTAATTAATTTAATTTAATTATTGAATTAATATTTGAAAAAATTGCATTAACGTTCAGTGTCATCCGCTACAAGTTCAAAAAAATGTATTTAAACTTGAGTGGATGAATAAAAAGTATTTTATGAACGATTGAAATTTGAACAAGATGTACATAGGGAGAGTGTGAGCTAATAGAAGGAATTGAAATAATACCCCTCCCCCCCCCAAAAAAAAAAAAACGATAGAAATTTCAAAATTGAAAGAAAAATAAATTTATTCTTAAGACAGGATCAGAAAAAGTGTACCTAAAATTGAATTACCAAACAGGGAAAAATGCGTATAAGTATTTAAATAAATAAGCTGGAATCATAGGAATGAGATGGCGAGGGAATAAATCCGATCATTCTAAGAGAACAGATTGTTGTGAGCGAAATAAACGCTGGAACCCAATCACAGCTAGTTGAGATTTATGCTCACCGCTTATTGGGAAAGGCAATCCTACCTTTTTTTTTTCTTGCCTTCTATTTCTTCGGAAATCGATGCGTCATTTTGATCCGGCTAAGAAGATTGTGTTTTGACGTTTGTGTGGAGGAAGGGAGGCAGGACGTTTCTTGCCGATTGTTTTTGGAATGGCTGTATAGTGGATATCGTCCCCTGTAATAAGAGATTACTGCTCTGTATTTAAATGCATTGCTGAAACAATCAAATGATGCTGTATGTTTCCAATGATACAATCGAAATCAAAAACCAAATGTTAGATTTGGTTTGGTTTGTCGCTCTACTGTCATCTTGTGCACGTGAGGGCTAAACAGACCGGGACCTACAGTTTAACGTGGATTCTTAACCACTATCAAACATCCGTGCCCCCATCAGCATTCGAACCTGGAGCCTGTGGTAACAAAGGCACCAAATGTTAGAAAAGGGATAAACATGCACATTTTCAAAAATCATGATATGGAATTACTGTTTGTATTTTAATTAGACGAGAACAAGATATAGCTTTCAATTTAATGAATACAAAATGTGAAAATAAATTATTGATATACATTGACTGTTTTGTATTGACGAGTGCAATATCTAAACGAAACTTCTAAATCGAATCAGCCCGTGGTGTTATAGATCGTTAAGAAGGGGGTCAATCGCAATGCATAGTAAAAGAAAGTGTGACTTTTTGCATTTGGAATGTGGAGGAAGGGGTGCAGGACGTTCTTGCCGATTGTTTTTGGGTTGGCAGTAATGTGGAGAACGTTCCCTGTAATAAGATATTACTGCTCTGTATTTAAATGCATTGCTGGAACAATCAAATGATGCTGTATGTTTTCTATAATACAATCGAAATCAAAAACGAAATGTAAGAAGAGGGATAAACATGCACCTTTTCAAAAGTCATGATGTGGGATTATTGTCTGTATTTTAAGTTAACAAAAACAATCTTTGGCTTTCAGTTTACTTAATAAAAAAAAAAAGTTAATATAAATTGCTGATAAGCATTGACTGCTTTGTATTATTGAGTGCAATATCTGAACAAAACCTCTTAATCAAATCAGAAACCCGGAGAGTTATATAAAGGGGTCAATAGTAATCCATATAAGAGAAGCCACTGGAGTATCACAAAGTGTGACTTCTTGGATCTGGAGGAAGGGAGGCAGGACGTTTTTGCGGATTGTTTTGGGATTGGCTGTATTGTGGGCATCGTCCTCTGTGATGAGAGATTACTGCTCTGTATTTAAATACATTTCTGAAACAATCAATTGATAGTGTATGTTTTCTATGATACAATCGAAATCAAAAGACCAAATGTAAGAGGGATAAACATGCACATTTTCAAACGTCTTGATATGAAATTATTGTTTGTATTTAACTTTACGGGAACAAGCTTTGGCATTCAGTTTACTTAGTACAAAATGTGAAAATAAATTATTGGTGAGCATTGACTGCTTCGTATTGGTGAGTGCAATGTCTGAACAAAACCTCTTACTCGAATCAGAGCCAGGACAGTTATAGATTGCTTAGAAGAGAGTCAATCACGATTCGTTGTGAGAGAAGACACTGGAGCCACCAAGCCAGCGTCAAAAAACCGAAACAATCAAGCACAATGAACACTACAGTCGGTTTAATGTGCAGCTCATGCCAAATACGTTGTCATTTCGATTCAAATATCACTGGCAGCCGAATTAACTTTCTTTAGGGCGCTTACAGTGCCATCTATTAATACACTTTGGAACTTTTTTTGATGTTCGTACCGTTTCCCCCCCCTTTTTCAAATATCTTCAGTTCAAATTTGAACTCATTGTGGCAAGTGTTTCTTTTTTAACAGCATTTTGAAAGTGGGGCTTTAATTATTATCACCCTGTATATGAAGTTTATAATCATTTCAAACAAGTAATATAAAAAAAAAAATTTTAAGTCGATTCCTACTTTTTTTTTTTTTTTTTTACTATATTGCAGAAAGTCCTTTATAAATAATTTTCATTCATTTTTTTAAGTTTATCTGGCGCCATCTATTGGTAGATACATGCAACTTAAATCTAAAATGAATTAATTAAATTTAATTACTGAATTGATGTTTGGAAAAACTGCATTAACAACAAGTGTCATCTACTACAAGCTCAAAAAAAAAAATGTATTTGAACTTGAGTGGATGAATAAAAAGTGTTTTATTAACGATTGAAAATTTGAACGAGATATATATAGGGAGAGTGTGAGCTAATAGAAGGAACTGAAAAAGAGTGAAGTTCTTAACGTTCATTTTTATTACATCGTTATTCAACCGGATAATTTTATTGCTGTTTTTGAACTGAATCTGCAAGAGTATCGGATTATGAATAGGAACGGAGAATACTCGCAAAAATATGTCCTTATTTGGAACGTACACCATTCAGAGCAGGACCAAGTGTTTCAAAGAAGCAATGTCGTTTCGATCGTCGTATCTTGTTTAGGGTGAAATCATCCTAAGAGAATCCCCCCCTTCCTCCCACGCATAAGAGGGGTTGAGAGGTGTGATTCCGATCCGATATTTGGATTGAATCGCTTCCTTTACGACCTGTTCGGAACGACCTTGGGGGGCCGGGGAGCCTATCGCAAAACAATCAATGCCCCCCCCCTCCTTGTAAGAGGGACTTTAAGAGAATGAGAACACACCAAACCGGAAGGGAAAAAAAAAAGACCTAGCGATTGAAAGTGCAGACGATCCGCTGGGACTAGGTTCCGGGGGGTGAAGGAGCTCAAGCGGACGAATAAAAGTGATGGATTGGATCCTAAGGACCATCCCCACGCTGCTGACCCCTTCGAAGGGGTGCATTTCACCTGAAAATGGATCTGGACATCCATTAGGAGAAAGGATGGACATGGTGAGGATTTCACTTTCGCCAAGTTGCTGTTGTCCCTTTCTTTTTTAACTGGCGCTTTTGAAATGGGCAGAAGATTTGGCGATTTTTTCTGTGTTTTTTGAAAAAAAAAAAAGGTTTTATTGCGCAGCGTTTTAAGGAAATGGGGAGTGGGTCTTTTCCCCGCTTAATATCCACCGGTGGATGTTTTTATGCAGCCGCCAACAGGAGAGGAGCAATCTCTAAGAAAGGTCATATTTCTCCTGGAGAGTCTCCGGAGAGATGTATGAACTGCAACACTCCGGTGCGCAGTGGGAAGGAAGTAGTGTTGAACATGCTTTCACTGGTGGTATGAAATTGCTTTTCTTTGGAGAGAATTGAAATTTAGATTTTTTACAGTGCCATAAATACAGTAGTTTTTTAAAAGGAGTCACACACAAATCGGCTTTGTTATACTTTGTTTCCCCAAAATGGATAAGCAGACCCATGAAATAACATTTTTGTTATTAATATTAGGGTTTTTTTTTTTTACTTTGGCTTATTAGAAGGGCTTATACTACTTACTATAATAGAAATAATTTTAATAAAAATAATTAACGGAAACCTAACTAATTTGTGTAAGATAATGCTAATATTTTTCAAAAAAGGTAAATTAATTTTATTAAATTTCTAAATCTTCACAAACAAAGCAGTTTAATAGGTGTAGCATACTTTTTTCTTCGAGAAGAGTTTTGGCATTTCATTTGCAGGAGAGAGGAATGTACATTATTTGACAAATATATAAAAACCCATCACTCAAATTTGACAGCAGACAATCTTTATTATGGGTATTAATATTACATGAAATTAGTGTTTGTACTAATGAGAACAACTTGTCACTCAAATCTGATAGCAGATATTCGGTATCATGTATAATGAAACCTCATGAAATTAGCGAATGTCTGTGCGACTTTCACCCAAAATAACTACAGATTGAATATGAACTATGCTATAACTTGTTCCATCGTGATTGGTGATGGACCACTAGTTGAGAAATATCAACTGTAATGAGACGTTGGAGGGAAGCTGATCCCCTTCCCTTCTTGACGGATTGTTTTAAAAAGAAAATTTTGTTAAAGAAGGGAGAGTTCTGCGACGAAATGCGATATTTAAGATCTACCGCAGACCAAGTATTTAGATTTGTCGTAGGTTCAAGAACACTGAAAATCTCCGAACTTAAAATGAATTGCACTTGTGTATCTAATTTATATTCTTAATTTTCGATTTTTGTAAATAGAGTTATGTACACTCAAGTGCCAAAACATTATGGCCACCTGTCAATAACGAGTTGGCGCGCAACACAGCTTCAACCAGCCTTGGCATGGATTAATACCACCACTTAATACCAGTTAAATACCACTTCCACCTGATCACGTGCCTTCCACGTCATTCAGGCGAGTTCATTGCAAAATGTAGGGGTGGTCATAATGTTTTGGCTCTTGAGTGTATATGCATATATATGTATAATGCTTATAAATAAAAATTAAGTTTTCCCATGAACCTGACAGTGACCCTTTGCTTGGAGCCGTTATAGGTCTAGTATAGGCTGAGACGTTACAGTGGCTTATAGTTTTTCTAAATATTCATTTCACGACACTGAATAGATGGAGAAATGAGTTTTCTACAATTAATTGCCTCATTTGACAAAACATTCCTTCGTTTTTTACATGACATACTCATTAATCTTCAGCATCAAAATGATGTTCCTTTCAGTTTTGCAGAGTCTATTTTTCAAAAAGGATTGTTTTTTACTTGTACAGATCGTTGCTGTGGGAGCCTTTCAGTGGCTTGAAAGTCATTTTGTTTCTTCGAAAGATGAGGGGCAGCACTGAAGAGACATCTGGCGTATGGAGAGAAAATCTCTTTTCTCCTGTGATTAAATGAATATTTCATTTTTTACCCGTCACTTTCTCTCGAAAAGATATTTTCAAACTCTGGTATTTCACATATTCGAGTGCTTGACAAACAAAAACATGAAAACGTAAGTTATTTTCGGTATTTGTTTTTACTTTATACAAAAAGGTCCTATGAAATCTCTGTATTTTTGATCGAAATAGTGAAGCAACGCAATTTTATCGAATTACGCATTCGATTTCATTCATATGTTGGATTTCTATTCACTATATCTTTGGTAATATTAGTGAAGAAATGCAATTTTATCGAATTTCGAAATTTATTCAAATGCAAATATATGCAAATTTTTATGTATAATATGCAAATTTTTTCGATTTCATTCATATGTTGGTTCTCTATTCACTTTATCTTCGGTTGAATTAGTGAAGCAGTGCAATTTTATCGAATTTCGAATTCGACTTCATTCATATGTTGATTATCTATTCATTGTATCCTTGGTCGGTTTAGTGAACCAATGCAATTTTATAGAATTTCGATTTTGTTCAGATGTTGGTTCTCTATTCACTGTATTTTTTTGTCGAATTAGTGAAGCAATGCAATTTATCGAATTCGATTTATTCATATGTTGGTTCTCTATTCATCGTATCTTTGGTTGAATTAGTAAAGCAATGTAATATCGAATTTCGAATGTTGGTTCGCTATTCACTGTATACTTGGTCGAATGATTGAAGTAATGCAATTTTATCGAATTTCGAATTCGATTTTGTTCATACGTTGATTCTCTATTCACCATGTGTTTTCTCGAATTAATGAAGCAATGCATTTTTGTCGAATTTCGAATGCGATTTCATTCATGTGTTGGTTCTCTATTCTCTGTATAATTGGTCGAATTAGTGCAGCAAAATACAATTTTATCTAATTTCGAATTCGATTTTATTAATATGTTGGTTGTTACTGTATCTTTGATCGAATGAGTGAAGCACTGCAATTTTATCGAATTTCGAATTCGATTTCATTCATATGTTGGTTCTCTATTCACTGTATCTTTGGTTGAATGAGTGAAGTAATGCAATTTTATAGAATTTCAAATTCGATTTTATTCATATGTTCATTCTCCATTCACAGTATCTTTGTACGAATTAGTGAAGTAATGTAATTTGATGGAATTTCATGTGAAATCACTGTATGTTTAGTCGCATTTGCGAAGAATGCAATTTTATCCAATTTCGAATTCGATATTACTCCTACGTTCGTTATCTATTCGCTGTATCTTCGATCGAATTAGTGAAGCCATGCAATGTTATCAAATTTCGAATTTGATATTATTCATATGTTGGTTTTCTATTTACTGTTTCTTTGGTGGAATTAGTGAAACAATGCAATTTTATCGAATTTCGAATCCCATTTTTTTCATCTGTTGTTATTTTTTTAAAAAACTTTCCTTTATGCGTTGATTTTTTTTTTCCTTTCCCGAAAATATTTCAAACCATTTACCGTACTTAATCAAGTGGACGAATTAATTAAGAGTCCTCGCCTGTAGAGATTTATATCGCACGCAGTCTCGTAATAATTAATTTATTAATTAAATTGGAGATCAGCGATCGTTGGTGGTTTTGACGAGATATATATTTTTTTCTTTTTCGTTTTATTTCAGCTGCTTTTTAACCCTTGATGAGAGAGGCTTTTAAGCGAAAAGAGGGAGAGGGGGGTGGTCTTCCTCAGACGATGAATTAATAAGATGAACACTGAATGGCTGTCAAAATCAGACGACATTTGCCTGTAGGAAATTAGACTCCTTCTCCAGTCTTCTTTCTCCCTTCACCTCCCCTCATCCCCCCTAGTCACCTTGTTTGGATTGTATACAAAAATCGTCTGCAGAAGACAGGGGGGTAATCAGCACAGGATTGTTTTCGTAAGGAATGTTGTTGAGACAATGTAATATTGCAAAGTTTCTTGGGCATGATTAATTTTCGTCTTTAAAGATGCCAGAAAATCTTTCATAAAAGATAAATTGTTTACACACTCCAAGTACATCGCTTAGGATCTCAAAAATCTTCCTTTAAACCCTTACTTACATATAAATGCAATTTATTCACTAAAATGCATAAATAAATTGAAATGAGATTTCAAAATAATTTTTTTTTAGAAACCTTTCATTTAGAAAATAAACTAGAATTACATTTTGCCACAGTGAGCTCCTTAAGAAATATAAAGCTTTGAAAATATATATTATTTAAGATATTCTTATAAGTTCTATATTTGAGCTATGAATTTTTTTTTTATTTTAGTTATTTACAAAATTCTACAGTTTTATAAAAAGTTATTGTTCACTTTTAGTTCATCCATTATTAAAATAATATTTTAATATCTGTGTGAGTATATAGGGGTCCGGGGCCTGAATGGCCGAGTGGCTAGCGCTGTGGCGCTCTGTACCAAGGATTTCGGATTCGAGTCCCGGCGGTGCCATGGATGTTTGTAGTGGTTCGGAATCCACTTTAAACCGTTGGTCCCGATCTAATAGGATCGTAGAGCGTTGCGGGGGCATTAATACTCCGCATCCGTGACTTATCTTCAAGTTACATGCGCCCCCTGGGTAATGCAAAGTGAGTAACGTCTGTGCAGCGCTTGCCTTAAGGCATCCAAGACAGTTGTCTAAGTGGTTGCTGGCTGCATTAGAAATATATATATATATATGGGTCCTGATGGCGGAGTGATTGGTTCTCTGGCGCTTGGTGCCACAGGTTGATGTGGTGTCATGTAGTAGTAGTGGTTCGGAATCTACATTAAACTGTAGGTCCTGGTCTAATTAGCCTAAAGAGTGCAAAATATGATCGTAGAGTGACAAACCAAACCAAATCTCTAGTTTCTTTTAAAATATAAAAATGGATAAAACATTATCGCTAATTATTATCTATAAGAAAATTTCTGTAAACTATGCGATGAATCTCACTAAAATAATTTAGCTATATATAAATTACGTGCTTTACTTGAATAAGGTAAATCTTTTCTTTTGTAACAGCTTTCAATTGATCGTTTTATTTTCTGTTTTTTACTCTTGCTAACATTTAAAGACGGAATTCATCCTTTCTTTGTCTACCATTCCCTAGACGTTGGGAATCATGCAGTAGTTACAAATTTAGGAAAACAAACTACCCTATTTTCAAAATATCACTCCCCCTCCCGTAGGAAAAAAAGAAAATGTAGTTCTTACTAAACTTTCCACAGGAAATTGAAATGTTTCTTATTTCTCAGACATCGCTAACTTTTCTTACGCTTTTATTTGAGCGAAACAATTTGAATATATATGCCGTTTCTTTTTTATGGTAGTTCCGTAACTCGTGGTCTTTTTATTACAGATAAAAACTCTCTTGCTTTATGTATTTCTGAATGTTATCATAAATTTTTTGCAGTGTTTACAGTCCCGTAAATAACTGGTGTTTTGAAATATATATTATATTTTATCAAAATACTTGATAACCCTTATTATAAGTTATTTTTTTATATTATTAAAAATGAAAGCATTAGCGTATGTTTCTGCTTACAAACGTATTAGGTACACTTTATGTTTTTAATATCGTTACTGATTAATAGAAAAATTCGACTCTATATTTTGATCTTTATAATAAATTTTATCTGATTATTAGGAATTGAAATTCAATTTTGTCTGAAAGCAAATACTTTTGAAAGCTTTTTTCCTTTAATTACACTTGATTTTCTGCTGTTGACTGAATTTATTATTATTTTTTATAGATTTTATTATTATTATTGATTGAATTTATTATTATTTTTGATAAATTTTTATTATAATTATTGATTGAATTATTTTTGTTGAATTTATTATTTTTGATTGGTTTTTATTTTAATTATTGATTGAATAATTTTATTATTACTTTTGAAGTATCTTATAATGCGTTGTTTACAGTTTTTGCTAATTTAGATGTGCGTAAACGAAGAATTATTAGATTTTCGCTTAACTTTTAATGTAATAAAACAATTATATTTTTATTCATTCTATTACAAACACCGCTCTCCAAAAAAATGGTTTTTCTCTTGTGATGAAATATGTAGGAGAGTTCTAGGAGAGATCCTGTAATATAACACTACTTGATTCTTCTTCCTGAAGCACTATTTTGACTACATTAAAAAAATTGTTTGGCGAGAAGTTACTAATTTGATTGTATTGTTTTAAAAATAACTTCAATTTAAAATAGCACATACAATAAAGATATGTCTTATAACTTCATCTCATCGAGAAATATTTTAAATCATTTTAAAGAAGAATAGTTATTTTAAAAAAATAATATACATATGAAAAAAAAGATAACATCTCCTGTCTCGAAATCTGCCAATTGGCCCACCATGGCACTATTGTGCCTTGAAAAAAAAAAAGAAATATATTATTAAAAATATATATATATAAAGAAATTTCATTTTTTTATTAATAAAAAGGGTAAAATAAACATAAAAAATAAGTGGCTCTCTAGCACTCGGTACCACAGGTTTCGGGTTCGAGTTCCGGCCGTGCCATGGATGTTTGTAGTGTTTCGGAATCCTCTTTAAACTGTAGCTTCCGGTGTAACAGGATCGTAGAGTGGTGCGGGGGGTTATTCCGCGTCCGTAGTTTATCTTCAAGCTACACACACCTCCTGGGGTAGTGCTAAGTGAGTAACGTCGGTGCAGCGCTTGCCTTAAGGCATCCAAGACAATTGTCTGAGTGTTTGCCAGCTGCATTAGAACATTATATATATATATATACATAAACATTAAAAAAATTTGTATAAAAACTGGGGGAAAAAAGGGACTTTAAAAATTACTTTTTCACTTAAAAAATTGCAGTTGAAAAGCAATTTTCTGTTTTTTTCATGCATGAAAATTACTGAAAAATATTTTTCCCACTCTTATAGTCTAAAATGATTGTCCTCTGCGTCCATCCCAACAATAAATTCTCCAATACTTTGTAAGATTTGATTTGTAAAGTTATTCCGCAATGATATTTGAACTGCGGAGGCATTTTCTTCCGCCCGTGTCTTTTTGTTCCCCGAAATCCTCTTATTCCAGCCGGGGCGCCGTTTGCATTCCAATGGGGGGCTTACGAGGGCGATGATTTTTCCCGAAGCCTGACCGCACATCGGAGGCCCTCATTTGCATAAGCCCGATTCGGCGCCAGTGGTGTGTGGGAAGCCCCATTCTCCGGGATTACTGGCTGGGAGTAAAAATTGCACATTTTCAACAAGTTTTTGTATCAACAATCAATAGAGAGTTTTTGCATACCGTACGTTAGTTACCGTAGGACGTCCGTTAGCTTTTCCTCCCTAGCGCGCATGCTCATAGGAAACTGCGCATGCGTATCTGTAATAATGTTTCCTATGAGCATGCGCGCTAGGGAGGAAAAGCTAACGGACGTCCTACGGTAACTAACGTACGGTATGCAAGAACTCTCTAATAAGCGTTAAGGAAACGGATTCTCTTTCGAACGTTTTTCAAGGGCTTTTCTCCCCCCATCCCCTTTTTTTAAGGCATTCCTAATGACAAAGTCACTTTCTAAATGACTTCTTCACTGGACTTGGCAATAATATAGTAATTTTGACACCAAATTTAAAACTTGTAAATCAAATACACTTTTGTTTAATTTTCCAAAAACGAAAACAAATGAATTAGTAATGAAATTTAATAACTATCAGCAACAAATAAAAACACAGCTACTTAAACAGTTGAAAAGGAGGGACACTTATGAGCCATCCGCACAATTTTCGAAAAAAAAAAAAATTAATTCACTTCTATTTCGAAAAACATTACCATTCATGAAGAATACGGAATGCAATCAGCATAGCAGGACAGGACATAAAATTGGAACTTGTATAAGATTTGGCATCTAGCTCTTGGTGCCTCAGGTTTGGGGTACGAGTCCCAGTGGTGACACGGTTATTTGTAGTGGTTCGGAATACATTTTAAACCGTAAATCCCAGTCTAATATGACTGTAAAGCGTTGGGCATAGTGCTGGCATAATTCCTGTCTCGAAATCTACCATAAGGCAGACGATCTTGCCTCACCAAGGGACTGTTGCTCCAGTGAAGAAGAAGACTATGTATTTGAATTCTACACTTAAGTATTGAATGTTTAAAAAAATATTAAATCGAATTAAAAAAGTCACAATTTCAACAAAAAAAAACAGGAATGTTTAGTTTACTACGAGCATCAAAATAGTGGAAAAAAATTTGGTTTGGTTTGGTTTGTCGCTCTACGGTCATCTTATGCGCACGACAGCTAAACAGACCGGGACCTACAGCTTAAAGTGGATTCCGAAGCCCTAACAAACATCCATGCCACCGCCAGGATTCGAACCTGAAGCCTGGGATACCAAAGACCAGAGCGCTAGCCACTTGGCCACCAGGCCGCGGAAAAAAATTTGGAGAAACGGCCTACTCAAAAACTTTTAAAATTAAAAGTTTCATCTTTCAAACACAAAACAACACCTGAGAACGATTTGCCGAGTAAAACACTCATATCAAATGGCAAATAATAATAAAAATAATACTCAATAGTGTTTTGGTGTCATTTAAACATTCCACTTACTTGAACGTGAAACTTGGGAAAACGCAGATCACGGAAGATAAGTCTGATGCAGTCCCAAAATGCAATCCTCTTTGGTCGTTCTGATCCCCCTCCACGCAAACTTGAACTAAAAGCCTTTCTGGACACCACACAGGGGCCACCGTAATGACCTCCGAAGCTCAATCAGCCGTTCTGAATGTGTGCTTGAAAGAGCTGTCGATCTCTCACAGGGGGTCTCATGCATAATGGATGGGGTGCAGCGTCTTTTGAAACATAAATTGACTCTCGATTTCATTGTACCTGCCCACCGTAGGAAAGGGCGCGTGGCGCTCAGTCTGCAAAATGCGACTTTATTTTACGCACAGCTTATTGCTTAATACAAAGAGACCAAAGGTGAGAAAGGATGGTTTGCAGTTTTTTAAATGATACGCGCTCATATCAATCGTAATAAAGTCAACGATCAGGAAGTAATTAAATTCATAAAATTGTTCTGGAGGAAATTAAGAGGAAAATAATATCACGGTTTTGGTAGTTATTAAAATACTTCTATTACTACTACACCACTCTCCCTAGAGCCGAGCTGCCCCTATACAGTTTAGGAATGATGCCTTCACCTCAGCCCTCCACATGATGCCACGAGTCGGGCATCGTAAAATATTCAGCAATGAACCACGCTTTAGTGTTTCATTCTATGCGTGGAGTTACTAAGGCTAGCTGCAATAGTCTCAATCGGCATTTTTTTATAGAGACACACTGCCATTAGTCTTGATGTGGAGTCATCTTTAGTCATCCTACATATTATTTAAAGATCTCAACGATATCATATATGCCATATGGCGACCCATGTATCTTTGGTTAACCTGGACTGTTGATGTTTGGCCGGCAAGGTTATCGTAGAGTATATATGGACATGATAGATCGTTACATTCACTCATGGCAAAATGTCGAAGATCTGGAACTTAAGCTAATAAATGTTTGGCAGAAAGAGTTTAAGGATTTTCATTATTCTTTGCACACATGTATACAAACATGCATCATTGGAGGGGAGGTTTCACCCATTACTAACTTCGCATTCAATGTGAAATTGCTAGCTGTTGATTGATTTAATGGATTTGAATTTTTAATCTTTTCATTATCTGTGTATGGACTTGGCATATAAAATTTAATCAAAACACTTTACACTATAAATTCATGGTTTTCCTTTAAGAAAATAATTTGTTAATTGAGATATTCTTTAATTCAATGAGCGATAAGAACGATCTTCATTTACATTAAGCTAATTAAATGGTAGAATCACTGCTTTTAATGCGCATCTTACTTAACAAAATTATTTTCTGAAGAATCCATGTAATTTGCATTATTTGCACTCAAATTATACGGAGTTAATTCTATTGTTTAAATATAATGTGCAACAAATATCTAGTAAATAGGTGGGATCTGTGACTAAGATGGTATAGGTGGATGATGTTAAGTAGATGACATGTTTTTTTCAAGTTATTTCATATATTAGCTTAGTTTAAAAAGGAATTGAAGAGCTAAAGTAAAAAGAATTCTTTAAAAGTAGATAAGTAAGACAACAAACATTATTGGATTTAAATTTTCCTTCATAATTAATCATTAAATAGTACAAAAAGAATTTTCCAGAAGCATTATAGAATAAGAGCCTGAGTGCCGAGTGACCAACACTCTGGTACTCAGAACCACAGGTCTCTGGTTCGAGTATCGGCGGTGTCATGGATGTTTGTAGTGGTTCAGAATCCACTTTAAACCGTAGGTCCTAGTCAAATGTGACTGCAGCGTTTGGCGTAGGGCTCACAACCCTACACCGTAAAAAGAAAACATCTCATGCCTCGAAATCTGCCAGTAGGCAGACGGTATTGGCCCACCAAGGAGCTGTTCCGCCACTGATGGTGATGATGATTATAGAATAAGATCTGTTCTTTATCATAATGAGGTTTACATTTTCGCGGTATGTCAACAAATAAATTAAAAATCGTTGAATATATTTGAATGACAAAATTAGGAAAGCAAAATAATAAATGTAATTATAATAATTAATAAATAAATTAATTAAATTATATTAAATGAATAATAATGAATGACAAAAAGCAAAATAATAATAACAAATTAATTAAATAAATGAATAATAAAAATATTAATAAATATTTTTACAATAGATTATGCCAGAGGAAATATTTTAAAAATTTCATGCGATAAATGCTCGAAAATCAGAATATTTAGACGAAAAATCAGTCAAAAAGAAACAAGCAGAAATTTGAGAATTAATTAAAAAGAAACCACGATGTCATTTAAGAATGAAATCGTTATATAAATTATAACTGATTTTTCTTTAAAAATCATGTGAAAACTGTTTCTTATATACCACTAAGTACATCCTTTTGTATAATGCGCATTTTTCTTATTAATTATAACAATTGTGAAACAACAAATTGTGAAGTTTCGGAAAATTAATTTTCTAAATTTCACATGAAAATTAAATTATTTTTTTTCCATTTAGAATTGCGAGTGCAGAGTAGCATTAGTTCATCTAGTTAAACAAATTTAGAAAAAGGGATTATTTCTAAAGTTCTAAATTCTACGAAAGCCACGAAAATATTTATTTTAGAAAAGCACTAGAAAGAAATTTTAAATCTCAACTTTTTTGAAACAGGATAAATAAATAACATTTTTGACAACTCATTTCATGAGATGCGAAACTGAATATACTATTAACATCTTTTATAAATGTTTCAAAAATGAAATTTTTTTTTTAAATAACATAAAATTTCCTAAAAAAAAATATTGAAATTGAAAAACATATCAACTTTTTTTTTTTTTTAAGCGCATGAAGAATAAATTCTCATATTTTAAAATATAACTTTTTTGTTTTTATCAAGGCAGGTTTTAAAAATGGACAAGACGTCTGCCGTAGCAATTTAAAAGCATCAAAGTTCAAAATAATATTTTTCTGAACTTTTTGTTTTTATTCTATTACTGTTTTTTGAATTTAAAAAAAAAAAAAAAAAAAAAAAAAAAAAAACGGTTATAAAATATCTCTTTCTAGACGCCTTAATTTTTGCGAGTGAGTGCGAGAGATTTTCTCAGAAAGTTTTCACATAAAAATTCACAAGAAAATTTTATTGAAAATTGTTTTTTTTTCTTTTTTTTTTTTTTTGCATTTCGGCGTGAAGAATCATAAATGTTTTTAAAATATACTTCGCACATAAAATTTAAAGAAAAAAATAAAGAAAAAAAAAAAAAAAAAAAAAAAAAAAGAAAGAAAGAAGAAGACAGAATCAGCCAGCGTATTAAAAACGGCTTCAACCGATGGTAATCTTTAGAAAAGTGAGAAAACTTCGAACACGGAAGCCCCAAAGTGATACTACCGGAAAGGAGTGAGGTAGGGGGTGGTGCAGGGGGGCTGCTCAGACGATAAAAAAAAAAAAAAAAGGAAGACATTATAAACAAGAAATCCATCATCGTCCTCGAAGCCGAAGATGAGGCGAAAGATAAACAAGACGGAATAAATTTCATCGCCGTTATCACCGGGAATATATTCGGTGACAAAGACGTGTTCTTATGCAAAATATTCGAGCGCTGCAAAAACGAAAGAAAAAATAAGAAGAATCCTTTTGAAATCCATGGCAAAGGAGTGAAAAATAGGAAGGTCCGGACATCCAAAAAGGACTTTTTTTTTATTGACCTCCCCCGCCATCCCCCTTCGCCATTCTATCGAAAGCACAGAAAAGAACACCCCCCTCCGTCCAACTCAGAAAAACATCTCTGCTTTTGAACCGAAGACACCCTTTCGTACATCAAAGGTGATGCCATGAATAGATTCTTCTGGAGCTGTTTCAGTCAAGAGGTGGGAGGGGGTAGAAGGAAATATTCATTAATTTTATGAAAAATATTTTCGCAGCAGAATCGTCTGTTTACACGTTAAAGTAATAATTTCAAGGATCTGAATCAGTTTGTATCGAATGGTATTATTTTTCTATTTTGTCATACTGCTATGTCCAAAACGTAAGACCAATTTTCAATTTAAAATTCCAGGGGCTTATGGAATTTAAATTTTTTTTCTTTCTTTTTTAGATTGCTGGCACTGTCCTTGATATCTGTGTGAAATTTGACGCCAAAATATTCATTAGTGTGTGAGTTACGCTTGGCTTTGTGAGACGCTAAAAATGATTCCGGCGATTTTTGTAATGTCTGAATTAATTGAGCAAAGAACTTGCATTCAATTTTGTTTGCGGAAACGTATAGAGGGTTGCAGAAGGCATTCGGTGAGCATTCCTATATCGGAAAGAAATGTTTAGAAGTGGTATAAACAGTTTAAAGAAGGCAGAGAACGCGTTGAAGACGAAGAGCCCTCTGGTCGACCACCAACCTCAACCGACGAAGCTCACGTCCAAAAAATTAAAGATTTGGGGGGAAATATTCATTAATTTTATGAAAAATATTTTCGCAGCAGAATCGTCTGTTTACACGTTAAAGTAATAATTTTCAGGATGCGAATCACTTTGTATCAAATTGTATTATTTTTGTATTTGGTCATATGGTAAGAAGTTTTGTGCGTGTTATTCAGAAAATTTAAAAGTTTATTCGGTTGAATATCTGAAGCATTGGTACCCATATAACAGAGATATACTAGTATAATCCATTAGATGCGGCGCAGCGAAGAAAGTATTGTAACGTCTCAACCTATACACGACTTATAACGGCTTCAAGAAAAAAGCCACTTTCAGGTTCATGGGAACAGTTTAATTGTTATTTACAAGCATTATATACATATATATAGAACTCTATTTACAAAAAAAAAAAAAAAAAAAAAAAAAAAATTGATTCACAAGTGCTGTTCACAAAAAGGAGGGAAATTTTCAGAGTTCTCGAGTCTATGATAGATCTAATGCACTGTTCTATGGCAGACCTTAACTATCACACGACGTGATTCATAAACCTCTAGGGGTTCATTTGGCAAACAGGCGGAAAACCCCGGTATGTTCAATGACTTTAAAAAAAACAGAAAACACTTCTTGTCAACTCCCTTCTTCATCAAAAATCTCGTTGTAAGACAATCCGTCAAGTTCAGCTTCTCTCACTTCTCATTGGAGTAGACATTTCTTGGTGCGTGATCTATCACCTGCAACTCATGATATAGTTCATATTCAGTCTGTAGATGTTTCCACCTGTGAAGGTGCATAGACAATCGCTCATTTCATCAGGTCTCATTATAAATTATCAGAATTGAGGTACAGATTTGAGTCACAGGTTATCGATTATCACTATCAGATTTGATTGGCAGGTTATTCTCCTTAGTACAAAACATTAATTGCATGTAGTATAATTACCCACAATATACCTCGTCTACTATCAAATTTGAGTGATGTATTTATTATATATATATTGATATATTTATTATTATATAGTCAAATAACATGCATTCCTCTCTCCTGGGAATGAAATGCCAAAACTCTTCTCGCGAGAAAAATAAAGTTTTAATGAAAGAATCTCAGATGGAAAAAACCTTAGAACAAAAACCTTAGTTGTTCCTCACGCTTTCACTATTGAACAAAAATAAAAGCAAAAATTCAAATTGTAGATACATTTGATCCAAATTTCTTGAAATGGATTGATACAGGTGCTGAAATATGATGCTTTCAGAAGGATACAAAAAACAAAGTGCGGAGTGGCAGTCAAGAAAACTCATCACAAGCAAAAAATAATAATTGTTCCATCAAAATACTGCATTCGAAATATTAGCATTATATTCATAGATGCATTTTTATTTTTAAAAAAAATTTACTAAGATATTATTTTTAAACATTTGATCCGAATTCTGTAATCTACAAAAATACTCTCTACTGCATCTTTGGCCAGTGAAAAAGCTGCTTACTTTATTAAAGTGTTCAACTTAGCCTGACAGCAATATCGTCCAATGGATGGTGAAGCAGAAGGCACAGTTGTTGGCAAAAGACTTTACGCACTCATCAACCAACCGATGTGAAAGCCGTTCTGTGGAGTGGCATTATGCTGACACATACTGATGATTGCAACCCCCTACCAGAAAAAGGACAGTTCTATTTCCCTCTCAGGGTGTTCTCGGAACGATGCTGGAGGGGTCCGGATGCCCCCGAGTGTTCTTGACTCATCTCCCCACCTCCTGCCGAAATTCTGGATCCAAGAAACGCGATGGTTTTTGCACCCTCCCAAACGCTCTTGGTGTATCCAGCAGGAAAAATGTCATCCGCTAATTGCCTCCCCTCCTAAGAAGTAGTGCCCTGGGGTAGTGCCTCTGACGTCACTGTATCCGATTTGATTACTGGTGACCTCATCCCCTCCATTGAATGGATAGGAATTTCTGAATTGTGATTTATGGGCAAGGACGAGATAGCTTTTCGGCATATTTCCCCTCAAAATATGCGGTTATCCTAAAATCTACCATGAACAGTGATGCAACAACTTCAGCAATGCTGTAAGCGGAAAAAGTGTTTCAGATATTAAATTTCCAGAAAACCTGTATTGGATTAAGGACAGAGTCTTGTGATATTATTAATACTTATTTATTTGCATTGCACTTGCCAAGAAAGTCTATTAATATTATATATATAGTATTTAATGCCTTTTTACTGATATGCCTTTCTTCCTACACGTTCTGTTGTAGAAGATCATTATATTTCTTTCAATTCTTTGAATGCAAATATTGCGACATTTCCTATGAAAAAATTCCAACAAAAAGATTTCATTTCAAAATTTCTCGTCTCTTTTCTTTTAAAAAAACTTTAATTATACAAATTCTACCGTACTTACCTTTCCCTTAAGGTGCTTTAACTGTCAACGATACGGGCCCTTAAAAAATGGTTGCCTTAGTGCAACATCAGCAACCACTCTAATTGTTTACTTCTTATAACTTTTCTTAACCACGTTCTTAACTCTTCTCGCAACCTTCCTCTTAATTCTTCTTGCAAACCCTCTGGGCGGCCTAGTGGCCAAGTGGTTAGCGTTCTGGCCTTTGGTATCAAAAGCTTCAGGTTTGAATAAAGTTTGTGGTTCGGTATCCACTTTAAATTGTAGATCCCGGTCTGTTTAGCCCTCGTGTGCACAAGATGACCACAGAGCGACAAACCAAAACAAATATTATGGCAGATGATGTTTTCTTCTTACGGGCAGGGTTGTCACTCTACCGTCATACGAAACCGGGACCTACGGCTTAAAGTGGTTTCCGAGCCACTACATTTATTCATGGCATCGCCGGTACTCGAACCCAAGACCTATGGCATCGAGCAACAGATCACTAGTTACTCTGCCATGAGGCTCGTCAAAGCGACTAAACTGCGAAATTGTGTGAAACTAAAAGTTGCTCTTAATTATTATTTTATTATTATACTATTATTATTATTTAGTTACTATTTAAAATTTTTTACTTTATTGTCATCACAAACGTTCTAGAAACGATAAAAAATAGATGATGTTTCAATCTTTTAATTAACTTTATATTTACCGCTATTTTGTTATTAAAATTTCCGTTTTCATTTCGAAATAAAAACAAATTTAAATTTATTCTTGATTTTTAACAAGTGAAAAAAATAATCTACCAAATTGATGATTCTGAATTTTCTAGTCTTTAAATCATGAATCAAAAACAAAACTGAGCATATGAATATTTAGCTTGATGAATTGGATACGATTCCTATTAAACATTCCTTAGTATTCTTTATAAGAAAAAAATTTCATAAAATGGCTGCTATTCTAAACAGAAATTTACGAATTACGTGTCTACAATAAAATAAATGAATGGTTGGAGAAAGAAATTCAATTTTATCTTTCAGAAGAAATTTCTTCGTTACTCGCCCGGGCTACTAAAGCCAAGTTTGAAAAGCCACAAACGAAACCGAATCGAAAGTTTCCCGTTTTTCTTCCCCAAGATAGGCGCGATAAATATTGGGAATGTTATTTCGTTAGACTCGTGTTGAAGGGTGATATCATAGAGTAGTAATAAAATAGTTAGGGCAACCATCTCCTGTCCTTTTCGCACCAGAATTGGCGCTGCATCGCCTTTTTTAGCTTCTTTTCCTTGCATTCATTTATTTAAAAAAACTTCATGTTACGAAGCGTTTCCGTAAATTCCGAGAAATACCTGAAATTCTTCGTAAGTAATACATTTATTGAACTATGTCCTTACTAATGAGAAACAAATACAACAAATGTTATTTTGTTTCTGAAGTGAATATATATATAATATATACATTTAATATATAAGTTATAAATAATTTTATATAAGAATATTTTCTGAACATTCCGAGAAATTGTTCTTCTCAACTTATGCATTTATTGAATTATGTGCTTTCTAAAGATAAACATATACAAGAAATGTTAATTTGCTTATGAAGTGAATATATGAAAGTTATATATATATAATATATAAATTTAATATATAAATTTAATATATAAATTTAATATATGATTTATATAAATAAATGGTACTTACGTATTAACGGTACCTTGGCGACAGACTTGGTGGTTTTTAAGTGTCGCCAATCTAACAGCTACTAAGGTTACCAAACCAATAGAATAGATTGGTGCCACTTAAAAACCGCCAAATCTGTAGCTGCGGTTGGCACGTGTGCTCTTTATTGGCGCAACTGTCGCCAAGTTACCGTTAATACGTAAGTACCAAATAAATTTATATGAGTGAATTATTTTTCTAAACATTCAGGGAAATTCTTCTTCTGAAGTTATATATTTATTTAACTGTGTACTTACTAAAGATAAAATACAATAAATTTTATTTTTGTTTATAACTTTGATCATATTGTATGAAATATGATAAAACATTTCAAAAAGATGGCATTTATTTTTATTATTATTTTATTTTTCAATCATTTTGGAGTTAAAATATTACATAAGAAAATTTCTTAATAGAACAAAAATGCTAGATATTTAGAAAAATTAAATTTATATTTATTTTCAGATTAAAAAAAAAATGCACCGTTTCTTTTGAAAATAATTGTGTGATAGTGAACCTTTTTGTGCCTTCTCGCCAACAGTATAACCAACAGTCAAGTTTATTGCCAAAATCGCCAAGCTATTATCTCATTTGTTAAACTACAAAATAAAAATCACGTGACTGTATAAATACATATGTCACATGAGAATTATGTTTGTCCCAAACTGGCAACCATGAGGTTGTTAGTTATAATGCTAACGATTTTAAAAGTAATTAAAAATTAATTAACCATGTAATAATAAAATATGCCCATCTGCAAGGGTGATATTCTCTTGCAGATGGGCGCGATAAATTTTCGGGATGTACCTTCAAAATCTGTTGGCAAAATGCGAGTCCTGAGCAACTCTGGATCCGCTTATTCAACTGCCATTCTGACAACAACCTGCTAAAATTATGATTCATAAAATAATTAAAATTATGTATAAATATTCTTATATCATAAGAAGTATTTTTACATTAATTCTTGAAAACTCCTTTAAAACTTATGAGTTGCTGTTCAGTAAATAATAAATATAAACGGAATTATATAATGAATTAATATTGTACAACTATGTAGATACTCCTCACATAAATGCTCTTTTTATAGTGTTTATTCAAGGTAGTTATATTACATGAGGAATTTTTACGAGGTATTTTTAATTCTCTGTAGTATATATATATTGTGAAGCAAATTTTATAACTTTTTTTTTTCGTATAATTAATGCCTGTTTATAAACGGCGCTGGTAGTAATGGATGTTACAAAAATAGAGCTTCAAACGCACACACACACACAAAAAAAATCTTGCAACTGAAATTCTTACGCTAACTTTTATGTTGGAAAGAATCCACCCCACTAATCTGTCCGCTAATGCATTTGCATTTTCGTACAACTTTCCGTTCCCTCCAAATTAAATTTCGTTGCCAAGCATTAATCTGCTTACCCTTCTGAGGGTGTTTTTGCCGTCCCCCCAGGGAGGGTCGGTAATTCCATTAGGCCGCGGAACGCGAAGGGGCGGGGCAGATGACCACCGGACGTGTCACTGCAATCGGATGCAGTCGTCCGTCGCTTCAGATTAAGAAAACCCAAATTAATTAAGAGGCGAGATTCGATACTGTTCTGTTTTGTCTCTGTCCAGTGCTTGCTGAATGCGTCCTTTAGTTACAGTTGTAGTGTGGTAAAGAATTGAGTTAAGCGTGGTTCTTGGTTTGTAAGCTGACAGCGTTTTATGTCGCAACCAACTTTGACTTTTCCGGCTGATAAAACCGGTAAGACATCTCGGACAGCATTAAAACTGCAGTGGCTTAGAATAAAAATTAGAGGGCAAATTAAAATGTACACTACTGGCCATTATACTTGCTACACCAGGAAGAATTTTATTGGGCAAATATATTATACTGAAAGTAAAAAGTGATTAAATTTTCGAGAAATTTGGGTGCATAGATCCTGAGAAATCAGTTTCCGGAACAACCACCTCTGGCATTAATAACAGGACTTATAAGCCTGGGCATTGAGTCAAACAGAGATTGGAGAGCATGTACAGGTACAGATGGCCATGCAACTTCAACACGATGCCACAGCTCATCAACCGTAGTGACTGGCGTATGGGGACGTACTTTCTGAATGCGTTCTTTAGTTACAGTTACAGTGTGGTAAAGAATTGAGTTAGCCGTGGTTCTTGGTTTGTTAGCTGACAGCGTCTTATGTCGCAAGCAATTCTGACTTTTCCGCCTGATAAAACCAGTAAGACATCTTGGAGAGCATTAAAACTGCATAGGCCTAGAGTAACAGATAAAATCGCAAATTAAAATATAGAAATAATTTAATTTAAAGAAGATTCCCTATATTTCGATCACCGATCGTGTGGTGTATTGGCAAGCGGCCAAATCGGACGGATTCAAATAGATTTGTGCAATCTCTATCAAATAGAATTGTGCAATCTCTATCAAATAGAATTGTGCAATCTCTATCAAATAGAATTGTGCAATCTTTATGTAGTGCTTGCAGAATGCGTTCTTTAGTTACAGTGTGGTGTGGTAAAGAATTGAGTTAAGCTTGGTACTTGGTATGTTAGCTGACAGCGCCTTATGTCGCAAGCAACTTTGACTTTACAACTTGATAAAACCAGTAAGACAGCTTGGGCAGCATTACAACTGCAGAGGTTTAGAGTAACAAATAAAGTGATAAATTAAAATGTACGAATAATGTAATTTAAAGAAGATTCCCTATATTTTGATCACCGATCGTGTGGAATATTGGCAAGAGGCCAAGTCGGACGGATTCAAATAGAGTAATGCAATAGGATAATCTCTGTCCAGTGCTTGCTGAATGCGTTCTTTAGTTACAGTTACAGAGTGGTGTAGCATGGTGAAAAGAATTGAGTTAAATGTGGTTCTTGTTTGTTAGCTAACAGTGTCTTATTTCTCAAGCAACGTTGACTTTTCTGCCTGATAAAACCAGTAAGACATCTTGGACAGCATTAAAACTGCAGAGGCTTTGAGTAACAAATAAAGGAACAAATTAAAATGTACAAATATTGTAATTTAAAGAAGTTTCTCTAAATTTCGAATGTCTAACATGTGGAATATTGGCAAGCTGACTATTCGTACGGATTCAAATGGAGAGACGTAATATGGTAGAAAGCTATTTTCGGAGGGACATTTTTTTGTGTCATTCTTATTCTATGTGATTTTGTTCGGATATTTGAGTTCGAATTCCGGATATTTTTGTATGTCATTTCATTTTATATCCTTTTAGAATTTACACAATAATTTAAAAAAAATTTTCTTTCAGAACTGCCTTGCTTTGCTGTATACACACAAGAGCCAAAACATTATGAACACCCTACATTTTGCAATGAACTCGCCTGGATGACGTGGTAGGCACGTGATTAGGTGGAAGTGATATTTAACTGGTATTAAGTGGTGGTATTAATCCATGCCAAGGCGGGTTGAAGATGTGTTGCGCGCCAAAGGTGGGCCAACTCGTTATTGACAGGTGGTCATAATGTTTTGGCTCTTGAGTGTATATCTGATTAAATGATTACCACCCCTTACACGCAATCGATTCGTCCATTTCCGATTTTATCATGGGTATTTATTTACCTTACAACACAATCTGTGATCGAAATATACGGATCTGTCTACTTTTAGACTTATCGACTAAATTTTTTTTTTCCGTTTCTTTTGCCTATTTACTCGAGTCTTCAATTCTTACGACAATGTTTTTACTATTGATAATTCTAACAATACTCCGGTCATTTATCGAATAAAAATATTTAGTTACCTTATTCGCCAGTAAATTAAACCAAAAGATATTTTTTTATATAAATATAATCAATGAAACAGCAATAACGTTTAGTTCACATCCTTTAATATCTATTATTCGTTGGATGAGACAGAAAAGGGCATGTATTGTTAAAGGGCCAGCAGCATTGGTGATGGACTTTACCATAGCCATTGCAAGAAAAAGTTTTACCACTAAATCTGTTCTGCAAAGAACTAACAGGTAGTGATGAAGGAATACTTTACGAAGCTGTCCATCGACTTTCCCTGCTCTGCATGATATAGAAATCTCTTAACATCTGGACAACTTTACCAGATAAAGGAAGAGAACGATTCCTTGTTTGGAAGATGCCGCTAACGATTAACAGTCATTAGCCACATGATAGTGAAAGCGCATCCGTAGTTAGCAGTACATCCAATGTCTGATTCATCATGCAATGAATTGTTCAGTTTCATCCATACGAAATTGAGCATGTTCGCACATTGCGAGAAAGGATGTTGGAGAATAAAACTTTTTAGGCTAAACTCCTTGCTATGATGGTGGCCTAATGGCCAATTGGCTTGCGTTCCAGCCTTTCAGCCATGTTTCAGGCTCGAATTTTGGCATGGATCTGTGGCATGGATGTTCGTTAGTGGTTCGGAATCCCCGTTAAGCTGTAGTTCCCAGTCTAATTAACCTAAAGTGTGCACAAAATGACAGTAGAGCGATAAACCAAACCAAACCTTGCTATGATGACATTTGACCATGGAGAATTTAGTCGGCTGGTAAAAGTTCTTTTTTGTCTCAATGGTCATGCAAACTGTTGAGTCTCGACTGAGGAAAACCTTCACTCGATTCAAGAAGAGTCCTACCGTCCTGAAAAAGGTGAGATTTTGACGATTACGCTCATCATTCAGCTGTTTTTATTGGATATAACTGCTGATGGTATCCGAACCTGTTTTGCCATTGGCATTGTGACATGGTGAGGGTTTTTCTTAATCACACAATCGCATGCCTTCAGGACATCATTTTCATGTAACACGGCGTACTTATTCTGTACACAAATTGTTCAACTCTGTCTGAATTTGAAATAGTTTTCCACCTGCTATGTTTTTTATTTGTGGGTATCATCAAGACAGAGCCTATCATAAACATCTTCTTTTTAACCCGGAACAGAAAGTTTTATAGGAGCTTCTAGAAAGCGAATGTATCACTAAAATGGATTCTCCAGCGTATTTCCTTGATTTAAATCCCGTAGAGCTTGTATGCGATTCTTTAAGCAGACTTTTTTGACACGATCTATTCACCGTAGAATACGCAACAACTGAAATAGATGCTTAAAGGTTCTAAGGAATGTTCTAATTTCAATAAGTGTTGGATAATCTGGTGCAGAATATAAAGAGACAGACATCAAAGAACCATTTTAATTAAGGGAAGTCTTGTTTCTTGCTGAGGTACATTGTATGTTGTTCTCTCTCTTGCGCAGACAAGCATGAATGCTACTCTTCATCCTTTAAATGCCTAAGACTGTCTTGGTATTCTGGATTTCTGGTCTTCCAGTTGATATCTTGCTGTCAAGACAAAAAGTCTTTTATTAAATTATATGCAGCAGTGTTTATATATATCTATACAAATTAAAAACATAGCAGGTGGAAAACTATTTTTTGAATTTCAGAGACAATTGAAAAATTTTTGAACCGAATAAGTGCGCCGTCTTATGTGGAAATGATCTTCTGAAGCGATTGGAAGATTAGAAAAAAAAACTGATCGTGTTCACAATACCATAATAAACTACCTTAATTTACTAATTCAGCTGCCCCAATTTATCGAACCAAATGTTAGTCCTAAACAAATATAATGCAAATATATATATTTGCATTTGCATTCTCTCTCTCTCTGTCTCTCTCGCTCATATATATATATATATATATATATATATATATATTTGAATTTCGATAAATTGGGGCCTTTGGATTACATAAAACTATAGTGTCGATACTTTACAATAAAGTACATTAGTACGTCCTGTATTTAGACATTTCTATTTTGCATTCTTTATCTATGGTGTTTAAATCTGAATTTATTTGTTCAAAAAAGTCATCTGCACGTATGGCTTTGTCTCAGTGGGATTCCGACTCCATTTTTGAAAACAACGTGATCAAATTGAATTCGCTATAAGTGGACGCATGATTTATTTACCGAAGTATAGATAAATTAATATTTTCTAAAACTGTGCAAAATAAATAAAATTTACTTGAAGATACTTTAGAAAATACTGAAGGTGCTACAAGCTAACTTAGGAAGAGTGAGGATGGTAAAGAAGAAAAAGAGGTGTTCTGGTGGATAGAATCTTCTACACATATGATATATGAGTCCAAACAAAAACATTTAAAGAGTTAAGAACTTACCATATTAATTCGCATAAAAGTTTTAAATTCCATCTTCTACATGAATGGCGGACTGATGGCCAATTGGCTAGTGCTCTGACCTTTGGTACCACAGGCTTCAGATTCGAATCCTGGCGGTGGCATGGATGATTGTGAGTGTTTCAGAATCCACATTAAACTGTAGGCCCTGGTCTAATTAGCCCAAAGTGGATACAAAATGAAAGTAGAGCTACAAGCCAAACAATATAGGGCATACTTATGTATGTTTATATGAATGTGTAAGAATAAAAAATAGAAAAGTAAATAGAAATTTCTTTTAAGTTATTCGGTGAAGATTTAGTTTGTCCTTATTTATTTTTATTGATCCTATTATAGTTGTTCTCGTTTTAATCCTGCATAAATATCTTATAGATATAAAAAGGATTTTACAGATGACAGAAAGTTCATAAAATCATTTTACATTATTCCTTTGAAAAAATGCATTTCAAAGCAATAAAGTGGTTAGAATTAATTAATTTTAGTTAATTTGGCGGAATTAAGGTAACCAACAACGTTCAAATCACGATTACATCAATTATTTTCTTTCTCTCTATTTATATGTATATATATAAATATACTAAAAATAAAAGTAAGCCGTCCTGTAGTTAGAGCAACTTAAATAATCTCATAATCGGCGAATCGTTTCCACTGTACAAAAAAGAAGATTAACTTATTACGTTTTACGAGCGCTAAGCTTCCCGTTTTTCTCATAAACGCTCTCAAGCCGAGCGCTAAACGTGCGGCCGCCCTTTTGTTTTTTGGACTTGTTTTTGTTCCGGAGGCGTAATTAAATCAGTGCCGTTTTCGCCTTCTCGGCTCTTTATCGCCCACTTTGGCGACTATCGTCTCGCGAATGAGCCATCTTTTTTTTTTGTTTTGTCTCGTCAAGTATGTAGTTTGCATTTTTCATTATTATTATTCGTTCGTGTGTATATAATTTGGCGCCGTTAGTAGTAACCAACTTGCATTCAAATCACGATTTTCGTGGGGAAAAAACTGAGTTTTCGTTTATTGCTTTATAAGATCTTTAAGTTTTCGAAAACAGTTTTCAATGTTTCTGGAGTCATGAAAAGATAAATTACGTGACATGGTATTGGGATACGGAATGCATGTATTTAAAACATTCAATTGAATTTTTGTATTTTTTCCTACACCGCCATGCCATAACTATTTTAATATGTGTAATAATCTAATGTCTTTATCTCTATGTTTTGTCATACCATAACTACTTTAATATTTATCAGAATCTTAGGACATTTTAACTCTATGTTTTGCCATACCATAATTACTTTAATATTGTCAGAATCTAATGACATTTTAGCTCTATGTTTAGAATGATGTTATGTTTGCATTGAATTAAAAGGTTTTCAATAGATGCCTTGAGATATATGATGTTTTTAATTTACAATAATTCATCTCTCAATTAATCTATTGAATCTACTCTCCACTTTCTTCACCAAAAACCTCCCTTTGTGAAAATCCGTCAAGAGAATGAGGGTGGGGGGTCAGTTTTCCTCACTTCGCATTGGAGGAGACATTTTCTCAGCCCATTGTCAATCACCAATCAGTTTGGAACAACTCATGGTGTAGTCTATATTCCATCTGAAATTGTTTCGACCTGTGAAAGTCGCACAGACAATCACTAATTTCATGAGTCGCAATATACATGATACAGAATATTAGCCATCGGATTTTAGCGACAGGTTGTTCTCGTTAGTACAAAATACTCATTGCATGTAATATAACTACCCACAACGCTGCTTATCTGCTGTCAAATTTGAGTGATGGGTTGTTATTATGTACTTGTCAAAGAATAGTCATTCTTCTTTCTTGGTAATGAAATTCCAAAACTTGTGAGCCGTGAGAAAAAATGCTACAATACTGTACTATTAATCCTTTTTCAACCTATGTATAGCTTGTATATTATTGCAAAGTATTTTAAAGGTCTAGATATATAACAAATAATGAAATCGTTTCAAATGATAGAGCTATCTTAAAGAAGCTGTTTACTTTTCTACATGAATTTTGTTGTGAACCCTATTTTCATCAATATCTTTAATAAGGACTTTCCACAAAACCAATTACTTAATTTGATACAGTGGAATTTTCCTGTTGGATCTAATTGAAAGAAACTAGAAAACTTTGACGTTAACTGCATTTCTCACAGAACTAAGAGGTAAACGAACTATTTGCCTAAGAAACTTCGCTCAAGTTATGCAATATGCTAGTTTTCCAATTTAACATCAACGAAAATGTTGCAGAACTCAATCTAGAACAGAAACTTGAAGTGCGTTGTGGAATAGCTGAAAATTTAAGATGCATTAGGTTTAAGGTAATTTGAATGCTTCGGATAACATGTTGCCGTTTTATGAAAATTAACTTTACCGCACGCGAGTAGTACATCCTTGAATGCATTTTTATCGATACTAAATAAACCAATTCATGATTTAGGGTTTGCAACACACAATCGATTCATCGATTCTTGTGAGCCTCCACTAAGCATGGGTTTTCCGTGGGAATAGTTGCACGTGGCGCGAGGAAAATAAACATCCAGAAACCTGAGAGACGATGGCCAAGCCGATTGATTCCTGCACCAGAAACTTTTAATGCAGTCACGATTTTCCTGCCTTTCTCAGGTACTGGTGTCAGTTTTGGCTCTTGTACTTGCCATCAACTACTACACTTTAATCGAATTTAAAATGTTCTCGATCGTAAGGAATCAATGGAGGTGAAAAAATAATACAAAGTTGCAAAAAAATATTAGTTTTATTCTGTAAAAAATGGTGTCTTTGAAGCTCTAATTGATCGCAGTTGCATGTAGCTAACGTTCCTTTTGTTGATCTTAAGTTGATTTGTTAAACGTCTTTTTGTTGATCTTAAGTTGATTTGTTAAACGTTCCTTTTGTTGATCTTAAGTTGATTTGTTAAACGTTCCTTTTGTTGATCACAAGTTGATTTGTTAAACGCTCCTTTTGTTGATCTGATAAGTTGATTTGTAAAACGTTTCTTTTGTTGATCTGATAAGTTTATAAGTGACTGACTACAATGAAGACTTAAACCAATAGTGATACAATTATTCGACAAATAGTACTTTTACCTCACCAAACAATCCGCTAAACTAGAAAATTTTATATAAAATTTCTCTTACCTTTCTAGTCCAACGAACCATAGAAGAGGTATCTAAAAGATCGGGATGTAGTCAATCAATTCAAATATATCTGCAATATTTTTCCTAGCTTTTTATTTGACGCATTACAAATGACGATATAGATACATAAAAATAATATTAAAAATGCAAGCACATAATCCGTGTTTACCATGGATGACTACCAACAATAAAGTGAGGGGAAAAGTTCTTAGACGAAGTAATGTTACCGTTAAAGTGCTAAAAGTTCAAAGAGTAACAAAAATGGTAAAAGTTTTAAAAGAGTTCTGGATATATAGCATTTTCGACAAGTACACTTTTATTATTTTTAAAAATTGAATTAAAATAAACGATTTTGTTTATCAAGAAAATGATTTCACCTGAAAATACATTTTACTGGAGGTTTCACTTATTGAATTGAGTTGAGTGAATTGATTTGATTGAAGTGAATTGAGTCACTTGAATTTTCATCATTAAATAAATATTAAAAATTGTGAATGTATGCATGTATTAAAAATGTGAATGTATTCTAATTATGTGTTAAGCATAATAAATTTAAAAAGAAACATTTATCAGAGTAAAAAATAAGTGTAAATCACAGTGTTTAAAAAAATAAATTGATTGTATAAACGATTATATTGATAAAACAATATATTGATTAATGATATAAACTCCAAAATGTTAATACTAAAGATTGAAATAAAAGATTATTACACTGTTATGCATCCCATAACTAAAAATATTACTACAACGTAGTACAATATAATATTAGTACAACATAATGCAATATAATATTACTACAAGATACTTATATGAAATTATTACATTGTTGCTATAAACCATCAATAAACTCGACCGTTTTATACCAAATTTTAAGATATTAAATGAATTCTTAGTTTAAAAATGTTTAAAAAAAATTGAAATCAATATAAAATAGTTAAATCTGCTTTTTGTTAGTTGAAAATTATTGATAGTTGCATATATTTCTTGTTGGATTAATTATTTAATACTGGCATCGAGCAAACACGAACCGCTCTATGAATTTCTAGAGAATATTATTACATTTACTTTAATAAAGTTTTGCTTAGTTGAATCGAGACAGTTAGTCCAAATATGAATAGGACGTCAGGCAGTTTTCCGGAGTTAATAGTAAGTCAGCACTCTAAAATTAGCCAGAGATCTGATGATTTAAATTCTGCGTCTGTAAGGGAATGTTGAACCATTATTTTCTGGAAATGCTCGCCATTACAACTTGCGCTGGCTTCCTCTCTCCTGCAGTTCATGGATGAGCTTCTCGAAGATAATGCTCTTCAAGACGTGAACCGTTCTAATTCAATATCCTTATCTCGAGCCCCGAAGCTAGAGGCAGTTCGCTCGGAGTGATGTGGGAGTGGGAAAACAGGGGAGAGGGGGGTACAAATGGACAACGGCTCATTTGCCCTTTCCCCGAGGAGGGATCCTTTTTAGAGTATTGTCTCCTTTACTGCAGAGGCAATGGGCCAGTGAACTTACAGATAGATCTGAGATGGGTGAGTGGGACCTTTGCTACGATTTGCATGCTCCTCAGAATCATCTCTTTGGAATACTCGCCAGGGGTTTAAGGGGTTCAGACCTGCAGAAGTGCCCCCTAACTGCAGGGATCACCAACCATTTGACCTGGATTCAAATATTGGCTAAAACATTACGGCGCAACAATCATGCCAAACATGTGCAAATTAAAAATATAATTTGATGGCATGACAATATTGTTTGCCTTACCAATTTTGAATATCCAGTAGACATATCATGAAGTCGTAAAATAGCTATTAGATGAAGGATTGGTGCAATTGGCTTAGCTAAAAATCTCAATAGCTTGAACAGATTTGTTAAACAAGATATTATTGAAGTTTTATTTTTTTTAAACCAGACATCAGATAAAAAAAATGTAGTAAGGTAATATTATTAGACATTACCATTAATTTTACATAGGCACTACCATTTAATTTTGTTTAAAACATTATTGAGTCAAAGATGTGCAAATTAAAATTAAAATTTGATTATTATGTGTTTGCCTTACAAATTTTGAAAATACCAAATTTGATATCCAGTAGACATATCATGCAGATGGGGATTGGCTACTAGATGGAGGATTGGAACTATTGGCTTAAAAAAAGTCTTAACAGCTTGAACAAATCTGTTAAACAAGATATTATTGAAGTTTTTAATTTTTTTTTTTAAACAAGAGATTCAATAAAAAAATACAGCAATCGATTAGCGAAATATGATAGAGTTTCAATGAATTGAACTGCAGGGACTACTTAATGTCCGTATAAATTTAGATATTAGCTTTATTGGAGAAAATTAGGCGTTTATAAAACTAAAATTCGAGACAGAGAAAGAATATTGAACTAAATATTTTCAATTTTGGTCTTCTCCAAAGATTCCGTTGCATTTTCCAACAGGCAACGAGGATGGAAGTATCCATTTGGCGTTGAGTCGAAACCGATATTCAATTTCTTCCAACAAAATTGTTGCGATTCTCGGCCAAAAAATCCGCATATATTTTTTTTCCTTGGAGGTATGTATTTATAAAATGCAAAAAACTCTTCCAACGGACAGTGAAGACAAACTGTTTCGTGCAAAGTTTAAAAATCGAAAGAAGAAGCAGGTGGACTTCTGGCGGGGGAGTTGAAACCTCCCACAAAAAAAAGAAGGGGGGGAGAATCGGATAAAATGAAAAAGTATCTTTTCCCTCTTTCCTGCAAAACGAAATTTGTCAAAAAAAAGAAGAAAAAATTTTGTAAACCAAAGTATCAGTAAAATAAATAAATAGAAATTCTGAGGAAATAGGTTATTGAAATGTAAAGGGGGACAAAATCCGTTCTTGAATTTCATGAGGAAAAATGGGCCTTTTTATATATGTCCTTCGATGTATATTTAACCCCAGACTTGCCGGTTCTGAACAGCGACAGATCGTGAATTCTTAAATTTTATTCCGAGGTTTTGAATTATCAAACTCAAATGCAATGGGAGTTATCTTTAAAATAGTCTATAATATCACATTTGATAGCAACTTTTTTGGTACAACAACGGATGAGCTTTTTAACAGACATCTCGGTTATCCGTTGTCGGTACATTCTAAAAAGGCTTACAATGTGTAAGAGATCAAAAGCAAGCATGAAAATGAACAATAAAATCGGAATTTGGTCTGGTCTGTCGCTCTACGGTCAGTTTGTGCACACGTTGGGCTACATCATCTACAAATATTCGTGCCACCGTCACGATTCGAATCTAATGCCTCTGGTACCAATGGTAACATCATGTCGTAGACGGAGGATTGGAGCTATTGCCTTAATGGAGTTTTGGCTAAAAAAAAAGTCTTAATAGCTTGAACAAATTTGTTAAACAAGATATTGATGTTTTATTTTTTAAACAAGATATTATATGTATATAAAAAATACATCAACAAAATCATTTAGGTAATATTGTTAGACTTTCAATGAATTGAATTACAAGTCATACTTAGATATTAGCTTTATTGGGACAAAATTAAGCATTGCCAAAACTAGAAATCGAAACAGAAGGCAGAAAAGGAATATTGAACTAAATATTTTCAATTTTTGTCTTCTCCAAAGATACCGTTGCATTTTCTGAAGGCGATGGAACTATCCATTTGACGTTGAGTCGAAACCGATATTCAATTTCCTCAACAAAATTGTTGCGATTCTCAGCCAAAAAATCCGCATACAGTTTTTTCTTCTAGTGGTATGTATTTATAAAATGCAAAAAACTTCTTCCAACTGACAGTGGAGACAAACTGTTTCGTGGCAAGTTTAAAAATCGAAAGGAGAAGCAGGTGGTCGTCTGGCGCGGGAGTTGAAACCTCCCAACCTCCTCCAAGAAGGGGGAGAATCGGATAAATTGAAAAAGTCACTTCTTCCTCCTTCCTGTAAAACGAAATTTGTCAAAAAAAAAAGAAGAAGAAAAATTTTGTAAACCAAAGTATCAGTAAAATAAATAAATAGAAATTCTGAGGAAATAGGTTATTGAAATGTAAAGGAGGACAAAATCCATTCTTGAATTTCATGAGGAAAATGGGCCTTTTTATGTATGTCCTTCGATGTATATTTAACCCCAGACTTCCCGGTTCTGAACAGCAACAGATCTTGAATTCTTACATTTTATTCCGAGGTTTTGAATTATCAAACTCAAATGCAATGGGAGTTATCTTTAAAATATTCTATAATATCACATTTGATAGCAACTTTTTTGGTACAACAACGGATGAGCTTTTTAACAGACATCTCGGTTATCCGTTGTCGGTACATTCTAAAAAGGCTTACAATGTGTAAGAGATCAAAAGCAAGCATGAAAATGAACAATGAAAATCGGAATGTGGTTTGGTCTGTCGCTCTACGGTCATTTTGTGCACACGTTGGGCTACATCCTCTACAAATATTCCTGCCACCACCACGATTCGAATCTAATGCCTGTGGTATCAATGGCCAGAGCGCTAGCCAATTGGTCATCATGTCGCAGACGGAGGATTGGAGCTATTGCCTTAATGGATTTTTGACTCAAAAAAGAGTCTTAATAGCTTGAACAAATTTGTTAAACAAGATATTGATGTTTTATTTTTGAAACAAGATATTGATGTTTTATTTTTGAAACAAGATATTGATGTTTTATTTTTGAAACAAGATATTGATGTTTTATTTTTTAAACAAGATATTGTATGTATATAAAAAATACATCAACAAAATTATTTAGGTAATATTGTTAGACTTTCAGGGAATTGAATTGCAAGGCATACTTAGATATTAGCTTTATTGGGACAAAATTAAGCATTACCAAAACTAGAAATCGAAACAGAAGGCAGAAAAGGAAAATTGAACTAAATATTTGCAATTTTTGTCTTCTCCAAAGATTGCGCTGCATTTTCTAAAGGGGGATGGAACTATCCATTTGACGTTGAGTCGAAACCGATATTCAATTTCTTCAACAAAATTGTTGCGATTCTCAGCCAAAAAATCCGCATACAGTTTTTTTCTTCTAGAGGTATGTATTTATAAAATGCAAAAAACTTCTTCCAACGGACAGTGAAGACAAACTGTTTCGTGGCAAGTTTAAAAATCGAAAGAAGAAGCAGGTGGTCTTCTGGTGGGGGAGTTGAAACCTCCCACAAAAAAAGGAGGGGGGAGAATCGGATAAATTGAAAAAGTATCTTCTCCCTCCTTCCTGTAAAACGAAATTTGTCACAAAAAAAAAAAGAAGAAAAATTTTGTAAACCAAAGTATCAGTAAAATAAATAAATAGAAATTCTGAGGAAATAGATTATTGAAATGTAAAGGGAGACAAAATCCGTTCTTGAATTTCATGAGGAAAAATGGGCCTTTTTATATATGTCCTTCGATGTACATTTAACCCCAGACTTGCCGATTCTGAACAGCGACAGATCTTGAATTCTTACTATAAAATTTATTCCGAGGTTTTGAATTATCAAACTGAGCAACTTCAAATGAAATGGGAGTTATCTTTAAAATATTCTCTAATTTCACTTTTGCTAGCAACATTTTTGGTACAACGGTTATCCGTTGTCGACACATTAGTCGTTGTATTTTAAAAAGGTTTACAATTTGTAAGAGATCAAGAGCAAGCATGAAAATGAACAATGATATTGGTACAATTTGGTTTGGTCTATCAGTCTACGGTCATTTTGTGCGCACTTTGGGCTACATCATCTACAAACATCCATGCCACCGCCACGATTCAAACCTTATGCCTGTGGTACCAATGACCAGAGCGCTAGCCAATTGGCCATCAGGCCGCATAAATTCGGGAGTCATGCACAAACTGTTCTTCATATTCGTAAATCTGGTAACTTGAGCCAACCAATCATAATGCTGGCTTCTTATTTAGTGAACTGCTAAATGTTAAGTGAAATACTATAGTTATTATTTTTTTTCGGATTTAAATGTCTTATATGATATTTATAATATATTAAAATTGCTTAAATTTATTAAATTAAGTCCATTAAAGTACTTAATGTTGTAATGTTAAATATCCAAAGTTCCAGCAGAGCTACATCAAATCTATGATATTGTTAATTCTGATAAAGGCCAAAACAAGCAACGGCGTAGTAAAAAGGTCCTGTTTGAAGAACCCCAAACAGTCAAGAACATGGTCAGGAGACTTAATAGTACTTCATATTCATAAGATACTTAATAAATCCAGTAAAATTTTATATCCCCTAAATAATAGAAAAAAAAAAACCCTGTATAATAAGTTTAGATAGATCAAATAGATAAAATCCTGATGATTTTAATAAATCAAATCCGTGATATTTTTAGCTCTAATAAAGTCTAAAACAAGCAACGACGTAGTAGAAATGTCCTGTTTGGAGAGCTAGCCGCAGACAGTCAAGAACATAGTGAGGAGATTTAATAGTACTTAACTTAATATACTTAAACTACTTAATAAATCGATTGATTAAAATTTAAAATCACCTAAATAGTAGAAAAAATCTGAATAATGGTTTTAAATAGATCAAATCCATGCTATTGTTAACTCTGAAAAAGTCCAAAACAAGCAGTAGCTTAGTAAAAATATTCAGATGATTTTAATAAATCAAATCCATGATATTGTTAACTTTGATGAAAGACCAAAACAAGCAACGGCGTAGTAAGAAGGTCCTGTTTGGCGAACCCCAAACAGTCAATTTAATATTTAAAATCACCTAAATAGTAGAAAAAAATCTGAATAGTAATTTTAGATAGATCAAATTCATGATATCGTTAACTCTGATAAAATCCAAAATAAGCAACGGAGTAGTAAAAAGATCCATGATGATTTTATAGATCAAATCCATGATATTGTTAACTCTGATAAAGTCCAAAACAAGCAACGGTTGAGTAAAAAGGTCCTGTTTGGAGAGCCCCAATCAGTCAATTTAAAATTTAAAATTACCTGAATAGTAAGAAAAAATCTGAATAATAACTTTAGATAGATCATATCTATGATGATTTTATTATATCAAATCCATGGTGTTGTTAAATCTGATAAAGTCCAGAACATGCAACGACGTAGTAAAAAGATCCAGACGATTTTACAGATCAAATCCATGATATTGTTAACTCTAATAAAGTCTGAAAAAAGCAACGGTGGAACATGTTTGAAGAGGCCCAAACAGTCAAGAACAAGGTGACGAAACTTAATAGTACTTAACGTAATATACTTAAGATACTTAATAAATCTGTGGACTAAAATTTAAAATTACTAAATAGTAGAAAAAAATCTGAATAATAGAGAGTTTTTGCATACCGTATTTTGGACGTCCGTTAGCTTTTTCTCCCTACAGCGCATGCTCGTAGGAAATTGCGCATGCGTATCTGTAATAATGTTTCCTACGAGCATGCGCGCTAGGGAGAAAAAGCTAACGGACGTCCAAAATACGGTATGCAAGAACTCTCTAATAACTTTCGGTAGTATTTTTTTTATAAAAATATTTAATTGCTGTTTTTATTGGAATAAGAGACCTTCATTATTTGAATCTAATTTAAAAAAAAATAAAAATGGCAAATGTCAATATCAATGATAAAAAATTATAATAAAATAATAACTCCAGGTTATAGATAGACATTTTTTTTTTTCATTCTTATTTCAAAAATCAAAACCCCAAAATCTCATGGGACGCGAAAAACCAAAGTTAAATAAAAATCCAAGCCTCACAAAAAACAGCAAGAAAAAAAAATCGACATTTTATTTCATAATGCATTCTTATCCTGAACGTAAACAGAATCGCAAACAACCATTGTTTGATATCGGATTTTCGTCCCAAAGAACAAACATTAAAAAGTACAGAGGTTCTTAAAAGAACCCCCAAGTAAGGAAGAAAAATAAGTAAATGAACGAATGAAATGAAAAACTCGATAAAAATCAGAACTCAAAACTGAAAATTGAATATTATAAAATAGTGGAACTAAAAACTCGTTCGTTTCTGTCATTTCTTCCTTTCTTCCCCAAGTCCCCATGAAAAAAAGAAAAAAATTTCTTTTTTTTTTGCCATTTTATTTTCCAAAAATATGTTCTTTTTTTTCTTTATGGTACTCTATTCGAATCTATTCCCTTTCCCCTCACGCTTCTGATCGATTTGGGAAATTTGCAAAAATGGGGCCGAACAAATGGGAACTCTCGAATTTATAAATCAAAGAGGAAGTTACTAGTTGGAATAGCTTAAAATGAATCAAAATGAAGGAAAGGGAATGGAAACATTAGAGAAGCTCTCTACCATGAATGAATAGGAAAAGCCATCCGATTTACATCGTATGATTCTTTTCTTCTTGTTTTTTTATGAGGAAAAAATGATTAAAAGTTGTAAAAGGATTGGGAAGAAATGGTTTTAGTCATTTTGTTCCAAATGCTTGGATTTGCTAGGGTAATAAGCAACAGAAAACTGCTTTGGATAGCAGTTTTGATTTGCTTTTTGTTGTTGATGTGTGTGATCTGATTCAACCGTCGTACAAAAAGTGGCTTAAAAAATACAATAAAATTCGGTGATTATATTAATTTTTCCTTATATTATTTCTATATTCTTTCATACAACACCCACGGATAATTTAGTTTTACCCCACGAGCAGTTTCAGAGTTCTAGTGAGTTTTGTGTTTTTATTTGCATCTTTATTCGATTGGTATTACTTTTTGCCATTTGGCAACATAGCGTTTGTTGTTGCCAATAATGAGTTGATATTGTGTCATAATTTGTTTTGTCGCACTACTGTCATTTTAAGCACTCTGTAGGCTAACTAGACCGGGACCTACAGCTTAACATAGATTATGTCATGGAGTAAGATGCCTGTCAGTAGAAAAGAAGAAATACTAATTGCAAAATTGTGCACCAAAAGATATCCTTCTAAAATTAGACTCAATAGATTTGGATTAACATCTTCTCCACTATGCTCAAAATACAATAAACCTGAAACCGAGGAACATATTTTATTCTAATGCATTAAATGTGACTTACAAAGAGAAAAGCTATAACTGGCCTTTGGATACAAAGTCATATCCTATTCTTAGCTATTTGGTATGAGTGATGAACCTTATTACAAAACTATATCAGTAATTAATTTCCTACGAAAAATTACGTAGTTTTGTGTATGTGTGTATGAAGAAAAAGGAATGGAAACATAAGAGAAGCTGTACCATGAATGAATAGGAAAAGCCATCCGATTTACATCGTATGATTCTTTTCTTTTTTTTTTATGAGAAAAAAATTATTAAAAGATGTAAAAGGATTGAGAAGAAATGGTTTTAGACATTTTGCTCCAAATGCTGGAATGGTACATGCAGCAGCATTGCATTTTTCTTTGTTTATATGTGTGCGCTGATACAAACGTCGTACAAAAAGTGGCTTAAAAACGCAATAAAATACAGTAATTATATCCATCATTCCTTATATTACTTGTATATTCTTTCATAGAACAACTACTGATCATTTTGTTTTTTACTGTGCCACGAACAGTTTCAGAGTTTTTATGAGTTTTGTGTTTTTGCATCTTTATTTCTTATCAGTTAGTATTACTTTTTGCCGTTTGCTAACATAATGGTAGTTGTTGTCATTAATGAGTTGATATGTTGTTGTTGTTTTTTATCCCACTTGGTAGACAGTGGCCTGATGGCCAACTGGCTAGCTAGCGCTCTGATCTTTGGTACCACATGCTTCAGATCGGGATCCTAGCTGTAGCATGAATGTTTGTGAGTGGTTCAGAATTCACGTTAAACTCTAGGTCCCGGTCTAATTTGTCTAAAGTGTGCAAAAACTAACCGTAGAGCGACAAACAAAACCTAAACCTAAACCCACTTGGTAAACAGCAACGTCTAGACCAGTGGTCCCATGGAAGGAGAAAGGGGGGACAGTTTCTGTTGTGATGGAGCACCCTGAAGTAGAAGTTTGAGGCGGAGTGTAATGGATTCCCAACCACTACAAACATCCATGGCATCGCCGGGACTTGGTCTGATAACAATCTGTTCAGTGACGAAATAAAAAATTAAAGAGGATAGTGAAATCAAAATGATCTGTAATTGTAGAGACTGCGAGAAGAGAAATATCCATCAGCTGAGGCATAAAAGTATGGAATCCGTATTGCTACTGTTGACTAAAAATCTTTTTTATTTGTATGTGAAATAGTGAGGTAAATCGTTTTTGAATAAGTAAAAGGTAATAAAACATCTCATGAACTTGTTCTGTGTACGTGTGGTTTAATATGCGTGACATAAACTATTGTATCTTTTTGCATTATTCATTCTACACATATACACCGCACAATTGTGTCAAATGGAATTTCACATTATTATAAAAGTAAAATTCTTGGCGATGACATGTTTCCAACTTTAAAGTTTTCTCTCTATTATATACGTTGGCTAAATAGTTTGAATGTTGGTCTTATAATGATAAAATGCTAACTGTATTTGAAGAAATTTGATAGTTTTTGGTGAAAACCTTTCAAGCGGAACTATTTCATTGATGATCTTGGGTAATAATCATTCATCATGGGTGTCTAAACTTTACGATTTCCTTAAAAAGAATTGTTTTGGAACTCGCATAATTAATAATCACACAAAACACACACATAATTAATAATAATGATTAATGTCACTAAAGATAGCTGACGAGCAGAAAAGTTAGCATATTTAAGTAATTTAAACGTCATTATTTTGGGAATACTTTATTAAAGAAATAAAAGACAAGATGGCAACATCAAATGAGTGGAACGTTGATAGCAATTTAGGCGATATTTACAATTCTCAGGGAGTTCTAGTAACAATTAGTGATGGTGGATAGTTGCCGTTGACCAATAAAGTTAATTGTTCTGTTGGTGGAAACTCACTTCTTCTTTTTAAAATAATTAATGTTTTGTTGCCATATAAATTATTGAATTTCGAAAAGACAGCTAAGAAGTTACAATTTATTCACTATTAAATACATAAGAATAAGCACGCATAAATAATATTACATTAATATAGAAAATAATATAGAATATATATATAAACATAAAATATGTTTATATAGTTTATATATTCTTATGTATAATACAGATAAGAATAAACAAACAGAATATATCTGTTAAGCAAGTTCTATTGGTTTGATACCCTCTCATCAATTCTGAACTTCATTACTGAACTGTAGACTCTATCTCTCTAACTCTCTTTGCAATTTAACGTCATGGTCTCTCGCTCTACTTAACCTGTTTTGCAAGAAATGATCCTGGCCAATTTCCGCTCCTATTCTTTGTTTCTCTTCATAGGGTGGGGGTCTGCCTGATTGATCCAGGGTCTCCAAAAAAAAATTTATTTGCTGTTTCTCAAGGAATATACCCCTTTTCCGGTCTTTTTGACTGCTACATAATTCCTCTGGGAATGCATGGTTTGTTCGCTATGAAATTGATCTTTATGGTTCTCAAAAAATATCATCATCTTTTATTTTGATTCCAATTGTTTCCGTGTGCTTCATCGTTTTTGAAAAGATGCTCGAGAATGTAAGTTTCCCCTAAATAGCAATGGAATGGGATAAAAATTATTGATTTGAGAGACAGATTTAACTATATAGTATATTCAAACTATTCCAGGACAGACCGTATAATACAGAGGATATACTTACACTTGATATTAAGTTTCTGCATAGTCTCCTCCAGATTTTAAACAATATTTGGGACGAGTGTACAGCTCCATAAATGCCTCCATTCCAATACTATTGAAGTCCTGTGAGACAGCCTCTTCATTCGTCAAAGGCTGTCCTCTTGCACAAAATTGATTGGCATGACTGGTCAAGATCTAACTTTTTTGCAAAACATTGTCACCGGAGAGGAGACTTGGTGTCAAGTACGATCTGTTGACAAAGTGCTGTGTGGATACGGCACTTTGTCTGCCGAAACGGAGGTTCGTGCTGTGAAATAAAACACGTTAACTATTATAATCACATTTTGATGACCTTTCATTTGAATGCGATATTCTACAAAGATGTTTGAATTGATTTTTAAGACGAATACTTCATATGAGGTCCTCATTTGTTGGACAGTGAAAATTGACAAATTTGGTACTGTTCCAGATATTAATCCTTGTGCAAGTGTTTTTCGAGAAAAGGCAAGTTGGGTGTATCAATCATCCCCTCGCCATAATGACCATATTTGTTCCCCACCCCTCTGCCATATTTCGTTTCCCAAGTACAAATTGAAAATGAAAGGGCAGCCGTACGAGTCGATAGAAAATATTGTAGCGGCTGTGATATTGAAACTCAATATTGTTGTTTGTTATATATTGTTGTGAGGCAAGTTGTGTGACATTTGAACTCAATATTATTGGAGTGGAGGCGTTCCAAAAGGCCTTTATGCTTGTTCCAATCGTTATATTGATTTTAGAGGGTTTGGCTGGTTTGTCGTTTTACAGTCATTTTTTGTACCTTTTGGGCTAATTAGATCGGTACCTATAGTTTAATGTGAACATCGTCGCTTTATACCACCAGCGGTGCTCGTTACCATTGAGCCACGAGTCGGACGTTTCACACATTTAATCATCATCATCAGTGGCGCAACAGTCCCATGTTTGGCCAAGGCCGTCTGCCTGCTGGCAGATTTCGAGACAGGACATGTTTTCTTTTTATGGGTATGGGTTATCAGCCCTGCGCCCAACGTTCTACAGTCATATTAGACCGAGGCCTATGGTTTAAAGAAAGTTCCGAACCACTACACACACCCATGGCACCGCTGGGGCCCGAAGCCTGTGGCACCAAACGACAGATCTCTAATCACTCGGCCATCAGACCCCTCACACATTTAAACAGGCTAATAAAAATTCCGAATCAGCGAGCAAATTGCCATTATTTTGCTTTGAAATCCTAAAAGATTTTATTTATTTTCATACATTATCATTACTTCGAATCAGCCATCTTGCTTCAAAAAATAAATGATATGCGCATAGTCAACAAATACAAATTTAAGAAGTTTCTAATACATGTGCTAATTTCTTTATACACGGATCGGCTTTTATTCTCAAAAACACATTATTTAAAAAATTTAAGCTTGCTTTTATGTTTAACTTATTTAAAAAAGAATGGTGAAAAATTAAAAAATGGCCCATGATTTCAGAAACTCTTATTAAGATATTTAAAAGCAGCAATCCAGTGTTATTATGTTTGTATTTCAATTTTTTATAGTAGATTTGTTTTTGATTGGCTTGAAATAACAATATTAAAATTAAATATTTTGTATGCATGTTTTATTTTTCACATATTTTTTTAACAACTTTTATAAAAATACACGATTTTCTATAAATATAATATAAAACAGTTGATTCATGTGGAAATTTCGCATTGTTATAAGAAAGCTGAAATATTTTTCTTTTGTGTTGTTTTTTTAACAATATTTCAAAAAGAAATCTTCTGCCTTGCTCATATCAACAAGTGGTATCTTTTTAGAGCTATAGAATATAAAGGAAATATAGATCCGTGGATAGATATATATCCGTGTTCTTCTCATTTATCTTTCTATTATTGTCTTTTCAACTTCTTTCTACAATTCAAGCTTCAAAAATAAAATATAAAACATTTATATAACAAAATAAACATATGCCAATATGATTTATTTTCACAAATTATCATTATTTCGAATCTAATCCATAAAAATAAATGATGTGAGTAGTCAACGTACATAAACTTGTGGAGTTTCTAATACACGTTCTAGTTTCTTTATACATGCCTTCGCTTTTATTCGCTAAATTATTTATTATCGCATTATTATTTATTATTTGCAAATTTATATGAAAACTGAAGATTGTACCTTCATTTTAGAAACTCTTATTAAGATATCTAAAAGAATTAATCTAGTAATATTATTTCTTTTTTCTATTTTTTCAATTCCTACTATTAATTCACACTCGTTATATATATCTTGTTCAAATTTTTAATCATTAATAAAATACTTTTTATTCATACACTCAAGTCCAAATACACTTTTTGAACTTATAGTGGATGACACTGGATGTGAATACAGTTTTCTCAAATATTAATGCAGTAATTAAATTTAATTAATTCATTTTGGTTATTTTAAATTTAAGTTGCATGTATCTAATAATAGATGGCGCCAGATGAAAGAGGAAAATTTCAATTTTATTTATAAAGGACTTTCTGCGATATAGTAAAAAAAAAGTAGGAATTGATTTAATTTTTTTAAATTTTTTTTTTATATATATTGCTTGTTTATTTCTATTTTGTATTGTAGATTTGTTTATGATTGACTTGAAATAACAATTTTAAAATTAAATTTTTTGAATACATGTTTTATTTTCCACATATTTTATAACACATTTCACAAAAATACACGATTTTCTATAAACATAATATAAAGGAGATATTTCATGTAGAAATTTTGCATTGTTATAAGAATTAAAAAAAAAACTTTTATGTTGCTTTTTTAACAATATTTCAAAAAGAAATGTTCTGCCTTGCTAACATCAACAAGTAGTATTTTTTTAGAGCCTTCGAATATTTTAATACAGAAAATAATTTCGTGTTCTTCACATTTATCTTTCTATTATTGTCTTTGCAACTCCTTTTCTACAATTCAAGCGTCAAAAAAAAAAATAACATATATATATAACAAAATAAACATATGCCAAGCAAATGTTTTTCATTTTCCTTATTCGTTTATCCCATACATAAATGCGGCGTACAATTCCTGTTGCTGGAATAAAAAAAAAAAAAAAAACAGCTGAGAAAGAATAGTAAAAAAACAAATAAGAAAAGAAGAGAGAGATTTTTTTTTTTTATTATTATTTACTTTATCATAATTTAACTTTGCGACGATGAAAGAGTCTTGTTTGTCTAAACCTTAATGTTTTCTTTTCTTTCTTTTCTTTCTTTTTTTTCTTTCTTTTTCTTAGGTAAGTACTAACTCATTTTTTGTGGATCATATCGTTTGGTAAAAAAAAAAAAAGAGTGTTGCCATCCGTAATATTTGTAAGTTGTGTTTTGATTTCGTCTGTTGCTCTTTGTACCCGCACTAGAGCTTCTAGCCATGCTTCTTTTTTACGGTGCCGTTGAAATTTGAAAAGGATCTATCTATCTTCCATTATTCTGCGAAAGCGTTGCAGTATTCTCAGTTTATCTAATACGGGGAAAATACCGGCATGGCTAGACCAGAATAAACCTTATATCTTTTTTAATAATAAAAAGTAAACAAAGATATTTATGTGTGGCATTACTTTAATTTGAAAAAGTATTTTAATATTTGAATTGATTTATAGTAACTAAGCGAAAGCGTGATTAACCAAAATAATTTGGTACTTACGTATTAACGGTACCTTGGCGACAGACTTGGCGGTTTTTAAGTGTCGCCAATCTTTATTATTTGGAATAAAAATATTTTGAAAGCGTTTTGATTTTAAATGAAGTGTTTCATATATATTTTATTATTTGGAACAGAAATTTTAAGTGTAGATTGGCGCCAAATCTGTAGCTGCGGTTGACGCGCTCTTTATTGGCGCAACTGTCGCCAAGGTACCGTTAATACGTAAGTACCAATAATTTCTACTAATAAATTTTTTGTCTTAATTTTTGAAAATTTTCAAACCAATATATATGCTGATCCAGATAAATTTGGCCATTTTAATCCATTACTATTTTTTTTATATATTTACTTATGCATGTATATAAAAATTAATGTTTGTACGTACGATATTTCAATGTAATTTTAAATCTATAAAACTTAACTTTCTAATCTCTTTTTCTCTTAAGTTATTATTCTTCAACCTTGTGTCCTTAAAAAAAATTTCCGAACTTATTTTATTTAGTTTTCTTTATTTAAAAAACGATTGCCATAAACGTCTCTCTTGAATACCTGGTGGCATTTGACGCTATCTGGTGGCACCATTTAAATATTTTCTTTTTAAAGTACTTTTTGTTCAACTTATTTCTATTATATAGGCTTATTTATATTTTACTTTTCGAATTATTTTTAATAGTAAATAGTCATTCGCAATAATTTGCAACAATTACAAATTCATACAAATTAATTAAAAAATGTATTCATTCATTACAAATTCATCTGCGAATAGTTATTCGCAATAATATCAACAATCACAAAGGTTTTGTCGGGAGCAGTTTCGAAACCAAGCATATTTTTTGCAATCCTATAAATATGTTATTTACTGATTAATTCCGAAAGATCTTGATTCATTGTAACTTAAAATTTATAATACTTAGCTTTATAATTTTTTTTCTCTTAAACTTATGTCTTGCAAAATTAATGTAGAACATATTCTAATTGGTTCGTTGTAATATAAAACCATTTTCTGCCACATGTATCTCTATGGAATATTTGGTGGCATCTGGCGCCATCTGGTTAATTTTTTATTAATTTCTCTTCCTATTTTGTGGTAAAACTTCTTGTTGCAGGTATAACAGGAAAGTGAATCGCTTGGAAAAAAAAACAATGATTTTATTCCATTATATTTATCACGTCTATATTATTGCCCCTATCAGCTGTACTACATTCTACGATTGCCTCTGACTCCGAAATTAAATCGGTCTCAAAAAGATATTCTATGAAGGTAAATGGTAATTTCCCTGCATTCTGACTACAGAATCTTTTTTATTCCCTCAAACAAAAACAGATACAAAATAAATTAATAGTTTAAAAAAACTAAAAAACACGCTTTTAGAGTTAATCTATCTAAAAAGTAAAAAAATAATTGTTAACATAAGAATAAAATGACTGACGAGAAAATGAATGGCACTGTTCTAAAAGCGTGGGGTGCTTGATATCAATCGTTATAATTTTTCACTCGTTTCATTCCGAAATGCAGAGTTAGTTTAAAAATGTCATACAAAGCACCCCACGTTTTTAGAACAGTGGCATTCATTTTCTCGTCAGTCATTTTATTCTTATGCTAACAATTATTTTTTACTTTTTAGATTGATTAACTTTAAAAGCGTATTTTTTACTTTTTAGTTTGATTAACTCTAAAAGCGTGTTTTTTTTAAAAATATTAATTTATTTTTTACTTTTTAGTTTGATTAACTCTAAAAGCGTGTTTTTTAGTTTTTTTTAAATTATAATTTAGGAAAAACATCTCCTGCTTGAGAACAATTAAAGCAGAAGATCGAAAAAGCTAAAGCTATCGGTACAATTAGGAGTCCGTTGACGATGCCCAAAAATAAAAAGGTTAAAGTTAAAATCAGAATTTTAAGGTAAAAGTAAAATAAAACAAAACGAATTAAGATTAAACAAAATAATTATACAAAACAGGTAGGGTTTGATCAGTTGACTGACTCGCCAGTAGATGGCGCCATCAATCCCAAAATCGAGCCCAAAGAGTGAGTTACATACATACAAACATACAGGGGAAGCTAATAAAAGCGTATTAATAAGAGCTCCTCATCAAAGAAGCTTTCAGTTTCACTATTCTAGTGTCAATTTTTTCAATTCCTTCTATTAGCTCACACTCTCCCTATATATATCTTGTTCAAATTTTCAATCGTTAATAAAATACTTTTTTTTCATCCACCCAAGTTCAAATACATTTTTTTTCAACTTGTAGGGGATGACACTGGATGTTAATACAGTTTCTTCAAATATTAATTCGGTAATTAAATTTAATTAATTAATTTTAGTTTTCTTTTAGATTTAAGTTGCATATATCTACCAATAGAGGGCGCCAAATAAAATGAATGAAAATTATTTATAAAGGTCTTTCTGCAATATAGTGAAAAAAAGTAGGAATTTATATTGCTTGTTTATTATTTGAAGTTCCCTCTTTATTTCCATATTTTTGTATCAACAGCCTTTTTATTTTACAGCCTTTATTAGTTTTTTAATTATTAATTTAAAAAAGTTTCCTGATTTCTAGATGACCCTGTGTTTTCCACTTCCATCAAAAACAAAAAGCATTTCCAATACCGTTAGACCTTCACAGCAAACGTACATTGAGATCCAGACTTCAACTTTGGACATTCCTTTCATCACTATCAAATTCATATATTCCAGTTATCTCGTTATAGACCATCGCGTTTCTTCTGACACATTAATGTACTTTTTTGCACCTATCTAATCTTTGTTTAGAAGATAAAATTGGCTCAATCTGACATCTGACTAAATCTGACATTTAACTCAAAATTTCGCTCAACAGTATTATTTGTGATGACAGCATATCCTCGTAAATAATCTTAAAAGAAAAAAATTCGGACGTATTAAAAAACAACCTTTCCTTTTTATTCTTTCATCAAAGTAGGATGTTGTGTATCTTTACCAATTCACATTTGAATAAACAGAGTTTTATTATATTTCTTCTAAAAAGCTAACTCTCTGGCAGTACATGGACTGTAGTCCATGTTGGACATGGCCGTCTACCTACTGGCAGATTCCAAAATAAGAGATGTTTTCTTTTTACGGGATAGGTTAACAGTCCTACGATTGGCCCTATATTAGACTGGGACTTATACAGTTTAAAGTGGATTCCGAACCACCACAAACATCCATGGCATCGCCGGGACTCGAACCCGAAACCTGTGGCTCCGCGTGCCAGAGCGCTAGTCACTCGGCGATCAGGCTCCGATTGTATATATTCAGCAGTTAAAAAAATTCCATCTTCATACGTGTTTCAAATATTGTTTTTATAATTTCGCAAGTATATTTTATCTATGCAAAATACTTTATAACATCTTCTCTCTCGAAATCTGCCAGTGGGAAGACGGCCGATGACCATCGGGCTGTTGCGCCAATGAAGAAGAAGAAAATACTTTATTCATATCTTACATTCATGTAAAAATTTTTTCGTACTTTCGTATGAGTGATCAAGCAAAAGTTTTAAAAGCACAGTTTCTGTTCAGAAACACTATTATCCATCACATGTTTTATTCAATTTCCTAGTTGCAAACAAATATTTATTCCTATTTTATGTATTTTTTGGCATAACATAAACCTGATTAGGTCTTAAAACAATACTTCACTTCTAAATCAGTAATTTTAAGTCAAACAGTTGTTGAACCTTTATTTACTCAAGATAATTCAGCGCGATAAATGAACAGCATTTAATTTTTCATAATAGCAATTTTCTAGTAATGCCAAAGATTGTTCTTCAGAAATACTAACGTTGTGCTCATATTTTCCAAAAAACACAGATTTTCTGGCAGGTCTCTGCAATGAGTATTCTCAAGTAGCCATGCCTTGTCTCGAGATGCTACTTTTGCAGAACATTTTTTTTGTATCCTATGCCCATCTCCGATCTCTCGATCATTAGCCGACGAGCAGTCCAATAAAGTAAAGAACGACAAAAACAATCACTAAAGGCATTGACAGTAACACAAAAACGGATACAGTAGGACATATGATGAGGTGCTCACCAGTCTTGCCGTGGTCGTAAAGTGAGCAAATATCTGTAGCTGCCAGTCCTACTCTATACCGGTGACTCTGTAAGTAGTCATGGCCTGCGACTTGTCTAAAGCAGGCTCTGCCGACCGCTCTAAGCCAGGAACTGGGAATTCTTGTTGACTTATTCAACAGGGAATTCCATTTTTTCTCAGAATCTTTCTCTCTATACATGTTGAAAATTGTTGGATTTAATAGAGAAAGATATATATCGCCTTATATGACGCAAACGCAAAAAAAGGATCACGTTGCATCATTTTTAATCCATTCTTGGCCAACCTATCAGCCTGCTCATTTCTATATATCCCGCAATGTCTTGGAATCCACTACAGAGCAATGAATTTCCCGGTGTTCAATAGCCTATCTATCTTTACCATGCAGTTTCTAGAAATCTCACATTCACAGTGATTGAGAGTTTCAAGTCAACGTTTTTATTACCGACCTGGAATCAACAAAAAAGACGGTATTTTCTTTTTCACACTGCTCTATTTTGTCTAAGGCTAAAGAAATGGCGGCTATTTCACCATCAAAGTTGTCAAAGTGCCTTCCAATGGCATAAGATAATGTAAAGTCAATAAAATAAACTTCAGCTCCAACCTTTCTTATGGTCAAGTCAGCCGAACCATCCCTGCAAAACATGTGCATTAACATAATCTCATTCCTGCACGACACAAAGTTAATTTCCGCTTATGTGCTACGCAAAGCAGACCAATTTCTAAAAATGCTAATGTAAATTATACCGAGTAGTTTAATGAGAGCATAACACCTGGTTCTCAATCATTGTTGATTAAAATCTTCATTCTATATGCTGTTTTTAAAAATGGTTTCTCATTTTCGTAAGTCATGTCGTCTGTGGGAATTCATGTAGGTGGCATTGGTCAAAATCAGAAATGTGGAAAATGGCAATTTGAAATGGATGCCGAAAAATTTCAAATCGCTTTTCATAAATACTCATTTGAAATTCAATTCCTCTTTTCATCGGAACAGCGCAATAAATGAACTGCATTTAATTTTTCATAATGATAATTTTCTAGTAATGCCAAAGATTTTTCTTCAGAAATACTTACGTTGTGTTCATATTTTTCAAAACATACATTTTCTGGCAGGTTCCTGCAATGAGTGTCCCCAAGTAGACATGAATCGTCTCGAGATACTTTTTCGTGGAACATGTACATTAGCATAATTCACATATCTGCGCGACACAAAGTCAGTTGCTTCTCATATACTTTTGAAAGCAGAGAAATGCAAAGCAGGCCAATTTCTAAAAATGCTAATGCAAATTATACCGAGTAGTTTAATGAGAGCATAACACCTGGATCTCAATCATTGCTGATTAAAGTCTTCATTCTATATGCCTTTCTAAAAATGGTTTCTCGTTTTCGAAAGTAATGACGTCTGTGGGAGTTCATGGATTTCATGTAGGCGGCATTGGTCAAAATCAGAAATGGCAATTTGAAATGGATGCCGAAAAATTTCAAATCGCTTTTCATAAATACTCATCTGAAATCCGATTGCTGCCTTTCATCCGAAAACACAGGTACGTGTACTTTTGCGAAATAGGGTGTCAAACGATTAGCGCGAGGGGAGGCCGATGCCATTTGGCAAAGATGATGGCTCGTTTACTTTAGAATGCCAGCATTTTCAATTAAGTTTTAATCAACATCTGCCATTTCGCCGGAAAAGCCATTGCATTCATCAAGCCTAGGTGCCTGGCCACCCCGCTTTCGCAAATGGAACGCATTCTTCATCGTAACTGTAACGGGTATGCAGTCTTCTATTCGTTTATTATTGTAATCAAAACTGTAGCAAGGGGTTAAATGTAGCGGAATGATGGCAGATTATCAAGGCTTAAGTCATCCCACAGGCGTAATGGAGTGGCCACCTTCTTTTTGGACGCGCGATCCTCCATCTGTTGGCTTTTCTCCAAATGGTTTTTAAAATGTTTTCGCTTTAGTGGCGGGAAAAGTCACAGGCGTAAAATGGCGGCCATTTGTGTTCGCCAATCTGAAACGAAATGATTACTGCTGCAGTGATACTTAGTTGCAAATAGAATGCCATTATTATTCTTTTTTTTTTTTTTTTTTTTAACTTTTCTTTTCAGCGCCAGAGAATTATTACACGGGCGTATAAACGAGAAAAATGCTGAGTTTAAAGAAACTTAATGCCTCTTAATTCGATGACAAATGGTGCTGAGGGAACAAGAAGGAAATAAAAAAAAAGCAGCAGCAAAAATTTTAAATTGCCAGTTTAATCTTTTTTAATGAAGCATAAGACTGGTGTGAAATCGTTTTAGAAGAAAGTTAACTTGGGATATATTCAATTTTTGCTGAACAAAAGTCATAAGCAAAAGCCATTATGCAGGATGGAGAACTAGAAATAATTAGGTACAAAGTGTTTAAAAAAAGCAAGACAAATGACGTATATTTAGAGATATTGATGTACATAAATATAAATGACGTATATTAAATTCGAAGTAATTGCAGCTTATGAAGACTTTTAATTTGCAGAATGTGTTTTTAAGATGTAGTGATAAAAAAATTAAAGTGCATGGATTGAATTTTAATGAAAGTTGTTTGTACTAAAGTGCTTTAAAATGAACTCTTTATGATTTATAAGGGAAAAAAAATATCAAATGCCATTTTGCTAATTCTTAATGATTTCTTTAAAAAATCTGCTATTCAGAACGCTAACATAAATTTAACTTTAACATTAGCAAACATTAATTTAAATGATTGCAGAAAAATATATTACCAAAAATTAATTTAATTACTTCACTTATTACGAAATATGTAAGCTTATAGGAACTAAATTAACATCGTTTTCAATTCGTTTTATGTAACTTAGAACTTAAAAGTGTATGATTTCTAGGTGGTGCATTATTTTAATAACATTGATATACTTTTTAAGTTATTGCTAGAGTCCATATATTTGAATTGTTTCTTGCACTCTATCAGGATTTATTTCTTTTCTAGTTATTTATGATTTTGACTTGTATGTCTGTCTTATTTCTCAAAAGGGTTTATTTTTTATGCCACAGTAGACTTTGAGTAAACTTAAAATCACTTCAATTTTGAATTTAAATGTTAATTCGTTGATGAAAATGTGATGGTTTGATTTGGTTTGTCGCTCTACAGTCATCCTGTGCACAAGAGGGCTGAACAGACCGGGATAGCAAAGGCCAGAGCGCTAGCCACTTGGTCACCAGGTCACTGTAAAAATGTGAAAAGGCTTGCCTGTGCAGGGTGACACACGAAAATGTCGTGCAAAGATGAGCGTCCGTCAAAGAAATACACCCAGCAAATGAAATGGAAAAATTTCGCATAACTGTTGACGTCAAAGGGCATCTGTTCATCGTCTCTCCCAGATATAAGACTAAATATACTATTTTTCTTGTCAGTTTTCTCATCAAAAACTAGCTTTCATTACAAATAACTAACCTTTTTGCTTGTTGTTTTTTCTTCTTTCTTCATATAAATAGTCGCTAAGCAGCTGTAAGGCGCCAAGAAGATTCCCGAGAAACTAGGAGCGATAACTGCCATGGTTGGCTGTTAGGAACATTAGCATCTACTTAAAAAACAGTTTTCGTTAAAATAACTAACCTTTGGGGTTGTTTTTCTACTATCTTCTCATAAAATGTCTCTAAATAGCAATAATTAATCAAAGGTGGTTTCTGAAAAACTTCCGTGGTTGGCTGTTAGGAACGCTAGCGTCTGTTAAAAAATAGTTTTCATTACAAATAACTAACCTTTCTGGTTGCTATTTTTTCTCCTTTCTTCATATAAAAAGTCGCCAAACTGCAGTAATGCAACAAAGATGGTTTCCGAAAAACTAGGAGCGGTAACTTCCATGATTGCCATAGCGCTAGTGTCTATATGAATTTCAAGACCAAAAAAATTTCTATTGCAGTCTCTGAGAAGTAATCTTTGGAATTCACCATCTGGATAAAAAACAATGAGGCATTAATAGTGGATGCTTATTTATCAGAAATTTGTATAAAGTGTGCCTGCAATTATTTGTGATCCCAGTGTGGGTCCGGATTAGAATAGCAGCCCTGTAGCCCGTGCATGTCGTACGGGGCGACTAAAATGGGTACCCAGTACCCGCGGTTATAAAAGGGTGAGATAAAGTCAGACTTCCCTCTTTGGGTGCCGCATGGCCAAGTGTAAAAAGAAGCTGCATTTTTTCCCCTTTATCATGACCACACGAGTTCATGCAATTGGTTTAGATCAGGGTGCCAACCTAAATGATCTTGCAGGCCACATTGGAAATGCATCATAACTCCGCGGGCCGCATATAAAATTATATATCCCAATATTAGATTTAGACCCACTATAGACATTTTTATATTCATATTACAACTGTTATATTAGATGTTCCAAGATGAGCGCGCATAATGAGTTCGCAGAATATAATTTAATTATTCTATGAACTCATAAATAAAACAGCAATATCTTTCATATATTCGCAAGAACATTATTTTAAAATCAAAGTTAACTTTTAACAGTTAATTCGACAGTTAATTTTGAATATATGGATGCACACATAATGCATTTTTTTTAATACATTGTTTTCACTACTTTGTCCATTATAAAATAAATATATTTTGTAAAAGTGTGATACATCTCGCGGGCCGGAAAAATGTTCAAGACGGGCCGCGGGTTGGTCACCGCTTGTCCAGATGTTGCTGTCGACTAAGTGGGATAAAAACAACACAATTACTTGTAAGTTTTCAAATGCGCACCCACTTCAAAAAGTTTAGAACCACTGGTATTTTATTATGTATAAATCTGGGTATGTATAAATCGACATTTTAAATTATACTTTTCTATACTTTTCTTTCTTATATCGGATCTTTACTTAATCCACGTATGGATAACCTAAAAGTATATAATATCATGAGAAGTTCGTTTTGTTGACTAACTGCTACCTATGAAGCAAGAGCCTATTGCTTTGTCTTAGGAAAAAAAAAACGATTTCCAAGTCCGGGGCGGACTCTAGCCCGAGGGTGTCCGCAGTTTAGTACTTTCGGGATCGATCCGAAGTCTGTTCACTGGTAAACACATTGTTGTCAATATCTGGCCATCGACCGCAAGAAACAAACATTCCAGGAAGCGATATACGAAATACGCCCTCGCTTATTTATTTTGTTTTTTCCCCTGTAGAGCAGGTTAATCAAAATAAAAGAAATCTCCGAGTTGTTACAGAAAGTCGATTCTTTTTGAAAAGGGGCGGAATAAAAAGTTTTCAGCATAACAAAAAAATTGTTGCCTCCCTTGAAAAAAAAAATATTTTTATTCTCAAGCTAAATCATCGCTTATATGCAATTTACTGAATGGATTAAATATTAGAGTAGTTACTTTAATTATTGTAATAGCTGTACCGTTTTTGTTGGTCTTTTCAATTTTTTTTTTTTTTTTTAATTTTCCCTTCTCATTATGTTGTTTCATTATCATAATGCGTCAGCTGGGATTGGTTTGGGGAAAGATGATTTTTGCCAAGTTTTATAACAGGAATGATATAAGGGTAATGTAACGTCTCGGCCTATACTAGACCTTATAACGGTTAACTGGACTTATAACGGCTAATATACACTGAAGTGACAAAAGTCATGGGATAGCAATATGAAAATTTTCAGATGGCAGTAGCATCGCGTAGAACAGGTATAAATGCGCAGTGCTTTCGCAGAGCTTTCATTCCTGTTCAAGTTATTCATGTGAAGAGGTTTTGACGTGATGCTGACCGCACGACGGGAATTAACAGACTTTGAACGCGGAATGTTAGTTGGAGCTAGACGCATGGGTCATGCCATTTCGGGAATCGTTAGGGAATTCAACATTCCCAGATCCCTGTGTCAAGAGTGTGCCGAGTATGAAATTTCAGGCATAACATCCCACCATGGACAGCGCAGTGGTCGACCGCCTGCACTTAACGACCGAGACCGGCGACGTCTGCAAAGAGTCGTAAATTCTAACAGACAAGCAACACTGCGTCAAATAACTCGCAGAAATCAATGTGGGACGTACAAGGGACTTGTCTGTTAGAACCGTGCGGAGAAATTTGGCTTTCTTGGGCTATTCAGCAGAAGACCGACTCGAGTGCCTTTACTGACAGAACGACATCGCTTGCAGCGACTCTCGTGGGCACGTGAGCATATCGGTTGGTCCCTAGATGAATGAAAAACCGTGGCCTGGTCCGATGAGTCACGATTTTAGTTGGTAAGAGCTGATGGTAGGGTTCGAGTGTGGTGCAGACCCCACGAAACCATGGATCCAAACTGTCAGCAAGGCACTGTCCAAGCTGGTGGTGGCTCCGTAATGGTGTGGGCTGTTTTTCCATGCCATGGACTTGGTCCTCTGGTGCGACTGGACCGAACATTGACTGGAAATGCTTATGTTCAGCTACTTGGAGATCACTTGCAGCCATTCATGGACTTCATGTACCCAAACAACGATAGGATTTTTATGGATGACAATGCGCCATGTCACCGGGCCACAACTGTTCGCGATTGGTTTGAAGAACATTTTGGACAATTCCAACGAATGATCTGGCCACCTAGATCGCCCGACATGAATCCCATCGAGCATTTATGGGACATCATCGAGAGGTCTGTTCGTGCCCAAAATCCTGCACCATCAACGCTTTCACAATTATGGACGTCTATCGAGACAGCATGGCTCAATATTCCTGCAGAAGACTTCCAACGACTTTTTGAGTCCATGCCACGTCGAGTTGCTGCACTTCGCCGGGCGAAAGGAGGGCCGACACGATATTAAGAGGTATCCCATGACTTTTGTCATTTCAGTGTATATTCTGGGTTAGTATATTATTTACAAAAAAAGGAAAATAAAGATTTAAATTTTGTTTACAACTTCAATTAACTTCAAGGTCAGAGATTTTTAGAATCTACGACGAATCTAATGCACACAGTCTGCGGCAGACCTTAATTAGCACACCGCGTGACACACGAAACTACAAGGGTCTTACTTTGTAAACTGGCTGAATCTCCGGCGTATTCGGTCACTTTACAGAAAAAGAGAAAAGCAATCTTCTTGTCGACTCGTCGCAGTACACTCTCCCTCACCAAAGCATCCCTTTAAGAAAATTCGTCAAGACGGGGATCAGCTTCCCTCACTTCTGTATGGAGTGGACACTTCCTCAGCCGATGATCTGTCACCAAACACGATGCAGTAACTCGTGATGTAGTCCATATTTCGTCTGTAATTGCAAGTAGCATAAACAGAAGACACGTTACAACACTACACCATTCTGTCTCTCGGGAGGAATGTCTGATTGTGTATTGAGTCAGTTGCACCCTTTTGGCAGGAAACAAATGTGAATGCTGTCATTTTTTTTTGTCCGATGGTTACTTCCACAGTGAGACAACCGGCTTATAATTGGTTCGCGTGACTGATTGCCTTGTTCCCGTACTCTCGTCTGGAGTCGCTACACGAGGAGAATGAAGTGTTCCGCTTTACAACTGAGATATAAACAGAAGATACATTAGAACACTACTAAATTTTCGGAAGGGATGACGGACTGTGTATTGAGTCGCCACCATTGATTCCCCCTTTTGACACGAAACGAATATGAATGCTGTCATTTCACAGCTTAAAATAGTCCAAGGCGTTCATGATTTGTCGCCATTTGGCGATGACTTTCTGAACCAAGGTGCTGCAAATCAAACGACGAGTACTCGGAAACGAGCCTTCACTGAATCAAGAGCATGTGAGACGTGAAAAACAGTTCCCGACTCAGTGATCGATGCTGAGCCCACAAAAACCATTTGGGGCTATCGAGTTTCAATCCCGCACAATGCTCTCTGGCGACGCCGATGATGAACGACTTCCCCCGCTGAAGAACAGGGCCACAGATGACAGATGTCTTCCGCGACCTTCGTCCAATAATGGCGGAGGAAACAAGGCATCACTCGGTTAAGTCTCGCTTCCCGGCCTAAAAGAATCTCTTTCCTACGAGACAACAAAAGGACCTGGAGGCGTGTTTTCCTTTACTTACTCGTCCATTACTTGAAATAAATTACATGCTAGAGATTCCTGTGTAATTTCTCTCTAATAGGAAATAACCATACATCGTGCGTGCCATTTGCAACTGTTTTTGGAATAGATTCATTTTGGTTTGCATTAAACCTCTTTCTTTCTAAATGCAAAAAGGTTTAGGATTTATTTACTTGTTCGTTAGTTAGATTTATTTATTATTTAGTTTATGTTTTATTAGATTGGAATTGAAAGAACGTTTTCAAATATTGGACTGCAGAAACTATTTTGTATTTCTTTTTATTCATTCTTTTATGAATATGTTTTCAAAACCGTTGAGCATTAGGGCTGAGATTCAATCCGCTGACAGCTTTGTTGTAGACACTGTTTCAAAAGAACGAGGAGGTTCGATGGCGTTTGGGATATTCAGAATTTTGTCTCGTCAGTCAAACTAGCTGGTGGGAGTTTTTCGGGTTTTCTCCCTTTGTCAAGAGATGCAAGATGTTTTTCGATTATTTAAATAATATACGCGAAAGCACCTCTTTAGAGAAAAGCACACAAGCCAACAAAGAGTCACCTAATTATAATGAAATTTTGTGCAAATCTTTCCGATACAGTATAAAATAATTAAAATTTTTCAGCCGATGAATGAACAGGTAGGTCTCTAGATCATCGCAACAAAAAAACTACCGATTATAGAGCATAATTTCCGTTCGAATTAAATTCCATGTGAATCATTTGAGGAAAAAACATGCATTTGGATTTCAAATCGAAGGATTCCTTAACCGAAATTGAATTCCTAATATACTATATCAGGATCAGAATTCCTAATACACTATGATACACATGTACTAATTTGATTGTATCGCAGCTACATCCAAATGTCTCATGTGAATTTTCATGTGATGTGAACCGTTTGAGAAAAGACTGACAAATCGAAGAATCCCACGTCGTTAGGCTTGGAGCGATACCGCCATGCAATGATAATGGCAAGAATTATAGAACACATCGCCAAGAAGGCAATGGTTGACCAAGACAGAACTTGAGGACACTGCGGCTTTCGCAGCAACTTAGTCGTCAATATCAACCATCTCATCAGCACTAAAATACCAGTGACGCAAATACTATTGATCTGTGTTTGAGCTCCTAGTGTCCATTGAACGGATTATCCCCATTTTGTGGACACCGACAATTTATGGCTCAAGTTGTGATCAAATGCAAGTTTAATGGGCGTATTGATCAAATATAAGTTTTTCATAACCCTTTGATTATAATATTTTGTGTTAATTTTTAATAGAAATGTAAATAAATTTCTTCATTCCAATTGTACCATAGGCTTCAGGTTCGAGTCATGGCTGTGGCAAGGATATTTGTTAGTGATTCGAAATACGCGTTAAACAGTAGGTTCCGGTCAAATTAGCTTAACGTGTATACAAAATGATCATAGAGCAACAAACCAAACTAAACCAAATCATACTAATCGAAAACTGATTCAAATTTTTAGGAAATCCAACTGGTTTTGCAAAGAAATTTAAAAAAAACAAAAAAAAAACAAGTAATATAAAAAAAAAATTTTTTAAGTCAATTCCTACTTTTTTTTTCACTCTATTGCAAAAAAGTCCTTTACAAATAAAGTTGAAATTTTCCTCTTACATCTGGCGCCATCTATTATTAGATACATGCAACTTAAATGTAAAAAAAAATAATAATAAAATTAATCAATTAATTAAATTTAATTACTGAATTAATATTTGAAAAAACTGCGTTAACATCCAGTGTCAGCCACTACAAGTTCAAAAAAAAATGTATTTGAACTTGAGTGGATGAATAAAGAGTATTTTATGAACGATTGAACATTTGAACAAGATATATATAGGGAGAGTGTGAACTAATGGTAGGAATTGAAAAAAGGTGGGGAAGATGAAGTATTTTTTCTTAGCAAGTGGAAAGAATGGGAGTTCTTAGAACCAACCAACTTAGGTATTTGCTGTGAAGCCCAACGAAAGTGCAAGAATCGAAAACCTTCAGGAGAGATCTCCAGAGCGGTGATCGATGGCTATTTCTTTTTCACTTGGTCGACAAAGTAAAGCTGCTGAAGACTTTATCTCTGAAAAGTGAGCCGAAAGCCAAAATCAATTCTCAGAATCATCCATCGAGTCTTCTACAGAAACAGAACGGGTGTTTAGGATTTCGGGCGCAACCTCGTGGAAGCCCCCGAGGGTCCTCCATGCCAGACGATAGATAAAGCACGCCCATCTCCCTCAATTATCGGATCTTCGGGGGCATGGATTCTGGAATTGTCAAATCCAACTGAACGTGACTTTTTTGCGTGACTTCGCAGCGTGAAGGGTCTGCGCTCTTGAAGGTCCAGACGATATCTGGGCGAGAAATCTTTTGCGGAAGGAAGGGGTTATCGTATGTGCTTAGTGGGTAGAAAATGATGAGCATCTAGTCTAGTGGTGATGTAACGCGATGACGAGGTTGGTTTTTGTTTTTGTTTTCTCACATTTTTAAGAAAGTGAGCTCAGTAATTGAAAATGGTTCATGACGTATTAGATAAAACGCAGCTTTACTCACCTCAGCTCTTTGTAATTGTAAACGGAACACAGTTATTTTAAAACCTATGCTCAATCATAAGAAAATAGGAAAGTATTTGAAAGTTTTGCGATAATAGGTTACATCTTCCCAAATCTGAAATAAGAATTTTTTTCCCTAAACTAATAACAGTTTAGTAAAATGTAAATATATATTTCTTTTTTCTGGTTTAGTCATTCTGGATCTGAGTCTAGTTTTACAATAAAATTTGATAGGTAAACCAAAATATATAATCACATTTTTAAGAAAGTAAACTGAGTAATTTTCTCGGTAGTTACAAAAGGAACACAATGATATGAACGTAGAAAACGTATGCATAATCATAAGAAAATAGGAAAGTTTTTGAGAGTTTTGCGAGAATGGGTTATATTTTCCCAACTCTGAAGCAAAGATATTTTTTTCTAACCTAACAACAGTTTTAGTGAGGTAAAATGTAAATATATCTTCCTTTTTTTCTGGTTTAATCAATCTTTCAAAGTAAAAAAAGTAAGTAAATTAACTGTGAATATCCGGTGAATTAATGAAATAATTTCTAACTTACTATAGAATGCAAGCTTTATTTTAACGTTTAAAATAAAATAGGTTGTCATTCTAGATCTGAGGTTAGTTTTACAGTAAAATTTGATAGATAAACCAAAATATATAATCACATTTTTAAGAAAGTGGACTTAGTAGTTGAATTGGTCCATGACGTTTTAGTTAAAGCGCAGCTTTACTTCTTTCTTAGTAGTTAAAAAGGTACACAATCCCGTGAAAATCGAAAATATATGCGTAATCATAAAAAAATAGGAAAGTATTAGAGAGTTTTGTGTGAATAGGTTATATTTTCTCAATATAAATTGTAAATATAACTTGCTTTTTACTTGTTATCTTTTTTAAAAAAAGTAAATTAAATGTTAATATCCGGTGAATTAATGAAACAATTTGTAACTTAGAATACAAGCCTTATTTTAACTGTTTTTTTAAAATAAAATACGCAATCATTCTGGATCGGAGTGTAGTTTGACAATAAAGTTTGATAGGTAGACCAAAAAAAGTCGCACATTAACGTAATTTGCTGTAATAATGTCGCAATTTAGTACCGTTTGTTACAATAATATCGCCCACTAATGTCATTTGTTGCTATAATGTCACACGTTAATGTCGTTTGTTGTAAAAAATGTCGCACATTAATGCCGTTTACAGCAAATCATCTTACGCATGAGTGTGATTGTATGCAATAATGTCGCACAGTAACGTCGTTTGTTGTAATAATGTCACACATTAATGTAGTTTGTAGCAAATCATGTCACACATGAACGTGATTGGATGTGATAATGGGGCACATTAAATTCGTTTGTTGCAATTATGTCGCAATTTAAATGTTTGTTGCAATATTGTCGCAATTCAAGGCTTTTTGTTGGAATAATGTCGCACATTAACGTCGTTTGTAGCGAATCATACCACACATAAATGTGATTAGATGCGATGATGTCGTACATCAAATTCGTTTGGTGCTATAATATCGCACATTTATATCATTTGTTGTAATTATGTCGCAATTTAATGTCGTTTGTTTGAATAATGTCGTTTGTTGCTACAATATCGCACATTGTATTTTGCAGCAAGTCATGTCACACATTAATGTGATTGGATGAAGTAACGTGGCACATTAAATTCGTTTGTTGCAGTTTAAATGTTTGTTGGAATAATGCTGCATTTTAATGGCGCTTGTAGCAAAGCATGTCACACACAAATGTGGTTGGATGCGATAATGTCGCAATCATTTCTAAGAAAAGGGCAAGATGTGAAAATATATACAACTCATGATATTTGAATGAATTTCTTTGGTCTCTTAAACTTTCTCATCTTATCAAAAGAGGTTGAAGTTTTCTCATCTTGCTCCAATGAGTATGATGAGTGACTTGAGGTCAAAGTGTCAGGCAGTCAAAAACAGCAGTATTAAAATAAAATCCGCCGGGGTCAGCGTATGTGGCCCACAAACTGAAAAAGTTTCTTTAAAAATGCAATCGATATCTTCGAGACGTGAATAAAAAGTAAATTTTCAAAACCCCGACTTGTGTGGATGGCCGAATTTCTCTTGCCATTCAATATCCAAAGATCAGTGAAAGATGTGGCAGAAGAAATGGCAAGGTATAAAAATCCCTTCCTTTTCATGTAGCTCTCCAAGTTAACTTGGAGCTCTGCTATCTATAAAATTCTCTCCAGATAAATAGTTTGGATAATAGCGACAGCGGAAGGATTTTGCGATTTTATTTTGCTCGAAAGATTATTTATTTTACTGGGATGAAATGGGGAACATCTCAGGGGAGGTTCGGAGTGAATTCATAACAGGCTTCGGAAGCTTTGTTTTCATTTTATCAGAGAGCTGAATCTTATTATTATAGCCTTTTAAGAAAAGGGTTAAGATGTTACATAAAATTAAAATCAGTTGTAGAGCATTTTCGTTATGCACTTTATGCAAAACGGGTAAATTCTTTGTCTTTGAACAAGTTTTGATGAATCTTTTTAAATTCTTTTTTAAAATACTTCGATTTCAATAGTTATAATTCATTGCGCAATTTCAATTTTGGATCAGTAGGATTTGAAATAATATAAAATAAATAGTTTAATTATATGCGATAGTGGCGGCCTGATATCTTATTGGCTAGCGTCTGGTATTTGGTATCGTAGGCTTCAGGTTGGAACCCTGGCGATGGCGGCCTGAAGGTCAACTGGCTAGCGCTCTGTCCTTTGGTGTCATAGGCTTCCGGTTTAAATCCTAGCGATGGATGTATGTTTATTAGTAGTGTGAAATATACGTTAAGCTGTATGACCCGGACTAATTAGCCTAAAATGTGCAAAAAGTGACCGTATAGTGACCAAACTTATCTTAAATTTTTTTTTTGTTATATTTCCTCCTGGCACCATTCTATTGCCAGTCCAACTGATTTGGTTTCTTGCTCAACGATAAAAACGATCAGATTGCTCAACGATCAACGATTTTGCACACTATGGCTAATTAGTACAGGACCTACAGTTTCAAATGGACTCTGAACCACTAACAAACATCCGTTCCATCGTCAGGATTCGAACCTGAAGTACTAAAGGCCAAACTGCTAGCCACTTAGCCGTCAGGCCGTCACCATGTCACACATTAATGTGTTTTGATACAATAATGGCGCAATCTTTTGAAAGAAAATAACGAGATGTGAAATTATATACAACTCCTGATATATGAATGAATTTTTAAGTTTTCCCATCTTACCAAGAGAAGTTGAAGTTTTTCCCCTCACACTTAGAATGCTCGAATGAGTATGGCGAGTGACTTGAGGTCAAAGTGTCAGGCGTTCAAAAACAGCAGTATTAAAATAAAATCCGCTGGGGTCAGCGTATGTGGCCCACAAACGTAAAAAGTTTCTTTAAAAAATGCAATCAATATCTTTGGGACGTGAATAAAAAGTAAATTTTAAAAAACCCGACTTGTGTGGATGGCCGAATTTCTCTTGCCATTCAATATCCAAAGATCAGTGAAAGATGTGGCAGAAGAAATGGCAAGGTATAAAAATCCCTTCCTTTTCATGTAGTTCGAAGTTAACTTGGAGCTCTGCTATCTATAAAACTCTCTCCAGATAAATAGTTTGGATAATAGCGACGGCGGAAGGATTTGCGATTTTATTTTGCTCGAAAGATTATTTATTTTAGTGGGGAACATCTCATGGGAGGTTCGGAGTGAATTCATAACAGGTTTCGGAAGCTTTGTTTTCATTTTATCAGAGAATGAATCTGAATCTGCATTTAAGAAAAGGGTTAAGAAAGTTACCTATAATTAATATTAGTTACAGATATATTTTTGCGTCTTCGTTGTGTACTTTATGCAAAAATGGTAAATTCTTTGTCTTTTTGTGAGCATGTTTTGGTTGATCTTCTTAAATTCTATCTTTAAAAGTATTTTTTTTCCTCAATTACATTGATTTTAATTTTCAAGTCATTGCATAGTTTAAATTTTGGATCAGCAGGATTTGAAATAATATAAAATAAATGGCGGCCTGATAGCCCTGTGACCTTTGGTGTCATAGGCGTATGTTCGAATCCTGGTAATTGTAAATTGTAGGTTCGGGTCTAATTATCCTTAAAAAAATTACCATATTGTGACAAACCAAACCAATCCTAATTTTGGTTATATTTCCTTCTATTCTCAGTCCAATTGATTTGAGTTCTTGCTCAACGATTATTTTTTGCACACTTTGGACTAATTAGACCAGGACCCACAGTTTCAAGTGGATTCTGTAACACTAACAAACATGCATTCCACCGTCAGGATTCGATCCTAAAGTACCAAAGACTAAAATGCTAATCACTTAGCCATCAGGCCGCCCCAGTCCAATTGAAGTCAAAACCATAAAAGAATATCCGACTAAACGTTTCTGTAAGATGCGTAAATGTCTTTAGTTTAACGAATAAGTTTTAATGTATAACGAATAAGTTTTAAGTTTTAATGTTTCCCAGTAATTCTGGACTGCGGCCTGAGTCGCCGAGTGTCTAACGCGCAGTGCCAGAGGTTTCCTGTTCATGTCCCGTACCATGTATGTTTATAGTGGTTTGGAATCCACTTTAAGTTGTAGGTCCTGGTCTTATGTGACTGCAGAACGTCATGGAGCCCAGTCAGACTTCTCCTGACATCATTCCCAAAACCGTAAAGAGGCAACTCAGTTCTAGGCATAGTGATGTGGTGTAGTAGTAATTCTGGACGGAGCTATCTCCTTTTTTTTACACCAGCCTAATGTAAATCTAGGTCAACATCACCCGTAATCAATCTAGTCAATAAGTGCTAATTTTCATTTATACTCAGTCTTTAACAAAAAACATGGAAATGGCCTCAAGCGAACTATTCCGAAAACTATAACTTAAAAAGAATCCTAATTGAATGGCAGAAAAATAAAGCTGCGCGCTAAAGATTTCCGCTCTAGAGTTAAACGAAAGATTATGAAGAAAAAAAGACTTCAAAAAATGGTGCATACACTTAAAATTTCTTGTTTTGTATTCGCAAGGAGAACCGATAATGTAATATTCCCATTTTGCTTATTCAATTACGCCACAAAAGGAAACAAATGCCCAAATGAGCATTAGCATTCATTTTAATATAGATCCTTTTTTTATTCCGGGCGATATGAATAAACAAGCGGAGGCGGTCCTCATTTGCATACCAGAATCATTTACTCGTTTCCCTTTCTGTTTTTCACCAGAAGAGAATCATTCTTCGCCATTTCACGCTCAATCCGCCCGGCCAACATCATTGAACAGTTTTTTACTATATCGATTCTCTGAACCATTGATTAACTGTTTTTTATTTCATTAATTCATTTCTTTCAAAAGTACAGTTTGAACTGTGATTATCAAAAAGCTTTTAAAAATTTCAGGTTATTTTAATATTTTCTAAAAAAAAAAAAAACATATATATGTATACCTTTATTATTATTTTAGTGGTTTATTCACTCAGCATTTAAGTATTAATTCTCAGTCAATATCATTTTAATTTCTATGCTTTCTTTCCATAATTTTCATGATTGATCGTATAAACACAATTGAAAAACTGGTCCAAATAAGTTTCCTGTTTAATGATGAGATAAAAAATACTTTACTTTTCACTACATCGATTCTGCATTCAAAATTCTGAACCATTGATTGGCTGTTTTTTATTTCATTAATTCATTTCTTCCAGAATAGTTTGTGGTTCTCAAAAAACTTTTAAAAGTTCCAGGTTATTTTAGTATTTTCTGAAAAGAAACGTATATATGTATAGCTATTATTATTTTTAATACTTTATTCACTCAGCCATCGATTATCAATCAATCTCAGTCAATGCTATTTTAATTTTCATGATTGATCTCGAGTATAAACACGATTGAAAAACCGGTCATGATCTTTGACAAGTTTATAAATAACAACCCATCACTCAAATTTGACAGCTGACAAGCAGTATCGTGGGTAATTATATCACATGCAATTAGAGTTTTGTACTCATGATAACAACTTGTCATTCAAATCGGATAGCAGATATTCGGTATCACGTATAATGAGACTCAGGAAATGAGCGAATACCTGTGAAACCTTCACAGGTGGAAACAACTACATATTGAATATCAACCAATTCATATATCATGAGTTGTTCCATCGTGATGGGTGATAGACCATGAGCTGAGAAATGTCTACTCCAACGAGAAGTGAGGGAAGTTGACCCGCCCAGTTCTTGATAGATTGTCTTAAAAGGAGACTTTTGGTGAATAAAGAAGAGAGTTCTGCGACAAGTCGACAAGAAGTGATGTTTTACTTTTTTTCCCTAAACTGATTGAACAGACATGAGTTTTTCTACTGTTTATAAAGAGAGCCTCTTGTGGTTTCGTGTATGACGCCGTGTGATAATTAAGGCAGTCCTCATTTGCATAGCAAAATCATTTACTCGTTTCCCTTTCTGTTTTTCGCCAGCAGAGAATTATTCTTTGGCATTTCACGCTCAATCCGCACTTCCATCATAATTGGACAATTTTTTACTACATCGATTCTGCATTGAAATCTCTGAACCATTGATTAACTGTTTTTTATTTCATTAGTTCATTTCTTCTAGAACTGTTTGTGGTTATCAAAAAGCTTTTAAAAGTTTCAGGTTATTTTAGTATTTTCCGAAAAGAAACATATATGTATACCTTTATTATTATTTTAATGCTTCCTTCACTAAGTCTGCAATTATAAATCAGTCTCAGTCAGAAGGAGGGCAGGACTTTTAGTTGGAACATAATGTATTTAAGCAAAACCCAGAAAACTCCTCTGACTCACGAGGCAAGATGCTGGAGATCACAAATGCCATGGAGGCTCCTCGTTTTTGAAACAGTGTCTACAACAATGCTGCTAGCGGATTGAACCTCCACCTAATGCTCAATAGCGACGTACGTTGTAACTGAGATACGGCTAGGGCGAGTAAAATGTTCAAATGTTTACAGTTTTCAAAGGTTCTAAGCTCTTATCTGTTGATTTTTCAAATGTTTAAATGGTCAATTAGTAAAATTTTTAAATGTTGTAAGCTCATATCTCTTGATTGTTAAAAGCGGCTTGACACCAATTGGCTAGTGCTCTGGCCGTAGAACGACAAACCAAACTAAACCTGATTGTTAAGATGTTGTATACGTAATAAAATGTCCAATGTGTCTGTAAAATGGTGGTAAATCATTCAGCTAATCTTTTTCGCTTTATAAATTTTGAGCAAAATCTTAAATGCAAAATTTACAAAAGTAATGAGTTCATAGAGACAATTTTTTTTCGTACTTTAGCTTGTAATTATTCAAAAATATTTCAAGATTCAAATATTTTTGTGTCCATGAGAAATGCACCATTCTCATTCGGAATCTTCTGCAGGGAGGTAAGTGCTTCGGAAGAATCGTCTGCAGCAGCAATTAAAAGAGTTCCCCCAACGCAGCGTTTTTCGGGCCCACTTTTCTCAACCCCCGTAATCGGTTCTAAGGGGGGGTAGAGAAAAAAAGCAAGAAGAATAAGAAAACAATCGTCGCTCAAGAGGCATTAAGACAGGGGGTGATTATGGGGCGAATTTTGCGGGGAAAACGCGTAATTTCGGAGAAAAGTAATAATTGCTGGAAAACTTTGTGCGTCCATAATTGCGGGAAGATCACCGAATTCATTTCCACAAGTGCGCCTCCAGTGAAATCGGCAGATGGTTCTCTCGCAGCGCACGGGAAGCTTGCTTCAGTAAATGGCCGGCTCCAAATCATTTTTGTTTGGAAGCAATTAAATTCACAAACCCTTCAATTGAAAAATCGTTCGGATTGTACTGGGTGTACTGGAGGGGGTGGCCAGTGTTTCTCAGGGAATGTATTTTTCTTTTAAAAATCTGATGTACCGTAGATTAGGTGGTTAAATAAATGGAGGGAAATTTCTTCTAAAAAAGGTAAGGGTCTCAGATAAAGATGATATAACGAGGTGCATCGAGAAACGTTTAAAATGTTTAAATTACCAATTATTTCTGACAGAGTATTTTATTATTAACTATGCATATTTGTGTAATGAATTGGTTAGAATATTTATGTGGGCTAGTAGTTAATAATTTGCTCAAAACCAAGCAGCTGAATTCTCTTGCCGCATTGTTCAGATGTTGAATTTCCGTACAGAAGACTAAGTAATGTCTTCTGTGGTGTGATCTTATATGAATGCTGCATCTTTATAAAAAAAAGTAGTATCTTTGTATTTCATTTATAATCATCTTCATTATATGCAATAGTCAACTTGCAGTATTTTGGAAATATATGGGCTTAGATGTAATATAGTCTGGTTTTTTTCAGAAAGTGATTCCCAATAGGGGGCCTGATGGGCGAGTGACTAGCGCTCTGGCATTGAATGCCACAAGCTTCCGGTTCGAGTCCCGGTGTTAACATGGATGTTTGTAGTGGTTCGGAATCCACTTGAAAGTCCCGGTCTAATATGATTATAAAGAGTTGGGTGTAAGGCTGGCAACCATATCCCGTAAAAAAGGAACGTCTCGAAATCAGCCAGCATGCACACGGGCTTGGCCCACCATGGGATGGTGTGCCGATGATGATGATTCCGCAATAGAGTTACTTCCTGATTTTGTTTAATATAAAGTTCTTTATTTCTTTTTCATTGGCGCAACTGCCCCATGGTGGGCCAGGGCCGTCTGTTCACTAGCAGATTTTGAGAGAGCAAAGGTTTTCTTTTTAAGAGGTTGTGTTGTCAGCCCTTCGCCCAACAGTCCTATAAGACCAGGAACTACAATTTAAAGTGGATCCGAACCATTAACAAACATCTATGACCCCGCCAGGATTCGAAACCTGAAGCCTGTGATACTAAAGGTCAGAGCGCTAGCCACTCGGCCACTAGGCCCCAGTTCTTTATTTACCTAACTGAAGTAGTTTATGAAGAAGATTAATTTTTATCAAACAATTGGGGCTATGGTCAATTACAACCATCATTGGTCGAGAGGTCGGATTTTCATTTCCAGACATCCTGCAATGGCGGGGAACCCACAGAAAAACAATCTCTAAGTCAGAAGCAACTGCATTGGACAGATTTATCTTAGCCTCTTCGAATGTACTCGAATGCAAAACAAAGGACAAAAGTTTATTTTATTGGTTTTGTAGCTCGTGGTACAAAAAAAAAAGAACGTTTTACTAATGAAAAACAACGATGTCTTTGAATACCATTTACATAGCTTTAGGGATCCAATAGCGAAGAAGCTGGTGCTGATATTGCGAAGTGAAGTTTCTGTAATGAGGGTGGGTTCACGTGACATGCCACCAAACGGAGAAGGGGGGCAGCCTATGCATTGACAGAAAGCGGGGACTTAAAAATGCCCCCCTCCTTTGAACACCCCCAGTCCCAAATCTATTCTTTGTCTTAAATGAATCTGCAAAATGCATGGCTCAAGTTTTGAATGCACTTTGAAGCAGTATTGTGTTGTGGCTTGGGCTAAATCCGCTCAGATTCCACCCTCTGGAGATTCATGGAGATTCACTTCTCAAATGAAGCGAGGAGTAACTTGAGTCCGCTCTCAAGAATTCCGGGAAGATCAAATCAAATCCTAGTTTTAAGCCGATTGCAAGTCGGAAGTAGTGTAGCTGGATTTGGGAGATTTCATTTTAATAAAAAAAAAAGAAAGAAAACTTTCGCTGTTGAATAATTATAACAACAATAGCCATTGGATTAAGGCGCAGTTGGTTTTTTTTTTTTTATATATATATTGTTAAACATTTCTTTTAACAAAAGCAATACAATTTGGAATTTCGGATTTCTTTAAAGTGTTACTTCATAAAAATTTTAAAAAGCTATTAAAATTTCGAAACAACGTTTTGTAACGAAATCTTTTAACAAAAACACCCTGTTTTAAAAAAGTAACGTCACAACTAATTTAGAACTTTAACTTTAAAATGCCGCTTACATCAAAGGATTATTAAGGGAAATATGTAATTGTAATTGTATATAATATGTAATGTAATTGTTGGGAAATATGCATATGTTATTGTAATTGGGATATATTGGAGTGCCAGGCAGCAGCTTATGCAACTCGTATAGATCATCCCTTTTACTTGAGATATTTAAAATTGACAATTAAGAAATAAGAATATGTTTTTCTAATGTAGATAGCAATACAGAGACTGCTTAGGGCATTAATCTTTATGAATATGTTTTTACTCATTTAGTATGCAGGGACACGTGTAGCTTGCAGATAGGCTACGGACTCGAGTAACACTATCTCCACAATGCTCTTCGATTTATTAGACCGGTACCTATGGTTTAAAATTGATTCCGAACCACTACAAACACCCATGGCATCTCTGGTACTCGAACCCGAAGCCTGTGGTATCGAGCGCCAGAGTGCTAGCCACTCAACCATCAGGCTGCAAGAAAGAAGAATATGTCCAATTCTTTTCCATACTTCTTCACTGGCTGAACAGCCCCATGATGGGCCAAGGCCATCTATCTACTAACAGATTACGAGACAGGAGAAGCTTTATTTTTACAGGGTAGGGTTGTGAGCTCTATGCTGTATAGATATTAGATCAAGACCTACGGTTGGAAGTGGTTTCCAAAACACTACAAACATCCATGGCACCTCTGGGACTCAAACACGAAACCTGTGACATCGTGTGCCAGAGCGATAGCAACTTAGTCATCAAACCCTTCCTTTTTTTTTGTACTTATAATACTAAATCTAATGTGTCTAATGAAAGGCTGAAATTTATTTTATGGATTCATTACAAGAATTTAATTCATTATGTACTGTTAAGTAAACAGGACAAAGTTTTAATATTTCCTTTTCGCATACAAATATATTACACGAATGAAGTCTGCAGCATATGAAGTAAATATTCATTGTCAAAAATTTGCATTGACCTTTATTGACCGCCAGCGAAACTTTATTGAATTGCAAATGGTAGAACAATTTGCAAATCACCAGCACAAGTTATAATCGATATTCGAATACAGAAATTTCAGACTTCCAAAAGATTTCCTTTTACCTTACGAATCACATTGTCTAGTACACAGGCACGCCATCTGATGGTGAGACAAGGACTAAGTTAACACAATTATATATATATATATATATATATATATATATATACATATATATATATATATATATATATATATATGATATTCACAATGATTCTCGAATCAAAAATGGTGTGTCAATTATTATTCTATTAAGAAACACAGAAATTTCAGACCTTTTATAGACTTGTCTATAACGACTAATTTGTATCTACGCTATACATTTCTTATCTACTACCATTTGTATAACTATCCGCTTTAAAAATAATAAATGCTTTATCAATAACAAAGCTGTCAAAATAGCTTTTACTGAACTTATTGCCTCTAAATCAATTGTTCGAAACTGCATAAAAATGCTTTGTAATCCATGGCAAAATTGCATTGATGTAGATGGAGCAAATTTTGATTAAATATGTTCAGACAATTTTTAAATTTTTTTTACTCAAAAGTCCATTTCACATGGAGCAACTCAATAATAACTTGCTAATGTAATTCATTGATATAATTCATTGTCATATTCATTGTGATAACAAGGCAATTCATTTGAATGACAACTTTTCAGTAAATCTGCCCGTCACCAAATTAAACCATTTGCACTTTTATTCGAATAATGGAATTACCGAATAATGTCTCAGAAGAAAAGCGTAGAAATTAGATACATTATACTGTAGAAATTTAAAATAATGGACTTGTAGATTTATTTTTAAGCAAACAATTGATACATAAGTTTATCTTTTTTTCCCAAAATATTGCCCATATACTACGTTTTTATAGCTTTTACTTTCACGGTTTTGTCATCTTTCATGTCTATTGTTATTATTATTATTATTTTACATTATTTGCGGTTCTCTAATTCCACTGTATTATTTTGCAGTAAATGAGAATGAACTGGAATTTGGGTGAACTATTCCATTGTATGTGAACCAATTATTTTATCATATGAGATATTACAGTATATATAATTGTATTCTAGTATTATATGGGAACAATGTAGGATTGACTAGAATGTTAATGTTGAGGGGGCACCACTAACAAACTCAGAATAACTGTATACATCAACTGCAGCAATTTGTTGACTCAGAATTACAACAAGATAGATTTAGCATCATTTGCACAGAATTGGATTAAGACAGATTTTTAAAAAAATTAATCCTATATTAAAAATCTATTAATCCTATATCCTTTAATCCTATGTTACAAATCATTATGTGTATAATTTAATAAGCTAGGAAGTACAGAAATTGAAACTGCAAATACAAATACTACAAATTGAAACACGATTTGGTTTGGTTTTGTCAATCTACGGGTCATTTTGTGCACACTTTAAGCTAATTAAACTGTGACCTACAATTTGACTTGAATTTCTAACCACTAACAAACATCCATGCCACCGCCAGAATTCTCTGAAGCCTGTGGTACCATAGGCCAGAACGATAGCAAATTGACCACTAGGCCGCAATTGAAACGAGAAGAAAAGAAAGAAAATTAGCGTCAATAATCACAAAACAGAATTACGATTTCTAAATTACACGGATTAATACTGTTTCAAAAATAAAAATTCAGAAAATCCAAAATATGAGATTGTCTCAAATTATCATCCTCAACTAAATTTCCAGTAATTTCATTTATACATATCTAATAGTTATAATTCTAGAATAGCTTTATCTTTACCAAAATAAACAGACAAAACAACTGCCATAAAAGATTGTTATATTAGGTTCTTCTCTACAGGGTTCATAATAAATCAAGCTGCAATTCTAGATATATCATTTTATTCCAGTGAGTAAATAATATAGTTTAATAAAATTTTATATGTTTTAAAAAACCATCATGATTTTAGAAAAGTCAAGAAAGGATGCCGCTAATAGTAAAAATAATTTAAAGAACTTTTGAAAGAAAATAAAATTCCGCAAGTCACCAAAATGACCCTTCCCGTCATTCTGATATTGACAGCTCAACGATATTTTGATGGCATCATGTGATCGATTGTGCTGTCTTTTATGGTAGCCATCTTGAAGTCATTTTTCAATATGACAATGCCAATCCCTCTACATTCCTACTATAGTGTTCAAATCCATCTTTGGCCAACAAAGTCATCAAACTTTTTTTACCAACAGAGCATGTATAAGGGATGGTAAGCCACCATAAGATAACGAAGTTCTGTTGCAACAAGTACAGAATGTATGGAAAAACTATCGCATGTATGTAATGTTGTATGAGTGTAACAACGGAGCATGTATAAGGGATGGTAAGCCACCATAAGATAACGAAGTTCTGTTGCAACAAGTACAGAATGTATGGAAAAACTATCGCATGTATGTAATGTTGTATGAATGTAACAACGGAGCATGTATAAGGGATGGTAAGCCACCATAAGATAACGAAGTTATGTTGCAACAAGTGCAGAATGTATGGAAAAACTATCGCATGTATGTAATGTTGTATGAATGTAACAACGGAGCATGTATAAGGGATGGTAAGCCACCATAAGATAACGAAGTTCTGTTGCAACAAGTACAGAATGTATGGAAAAACTATCGCATGCATGTAATGTTGCATGAATGTAACAACGGAGCATGTATAAGTGATGGTAAGCCGCCATAACATGATAAAAATCTGTAGCAACAAGCAGAGAGTGTATGAAAAATATATCGCAATAGCAATGCATGAAATCTATATAATTCCTCACCTACCTTTGTAGAAGCATCCAGGGAAGGTCTTACTCATTATTGATTTAATAATCAATAGTCATTATTGCCTTCTACGCCGTTGAAATTGTAATCAGTTTATTATCGATGTATGCGAGTGGTGCTTGCATTTAATTTCAACCAAGACAGGCAGACAATGGTTTATTTTATTTTTTCAAAATCTGTGAGAAGAATCGACAACTTATTGGAATCATTCCACCACCCTTAACTGTGTTTTATTGTGAGTTGGCTGCCAAAAAAAATCAGAAAAGCTTACAGACAGTTGAGATTGTTTTAAAGTAAGGGATTCAAAATCAATGGCAACATTAGAAGTAGCCGTTTATGTATAACTTTTAAAATAATGTAATGCCAAATTATGTGACAAGTGCGAAAGTAATCCTGCTATCTCTAAATACTGTTGTGCCAGTCATTACGACTCATCTTGAAATGGGATTTACAATGGAAGATAATTTCAGGTTGATCAAGACCGGTCTTTCTACAATCACATTGGAAGTTATATCTTGGCAAGGATTTGTTTTCTGAATCACCTATCAGTGGGTCTAAATGTCTTTTATTTGGAAATCGTCGGATGATTCGGAGATTATTTTTGCCTCTTAAAAACAGTAAAAATATATATATTTATTGCACATGTGCCCTATTCTAAATAAATTTATAGATGTTCAAAATTTAGGTTTTAAATCAGAAATCTAGTGAAATCAGTCTCAATAATCTAATTGATTTTTCTGACGTCAAATACGCGATTTCAATCTCTTGTAAATTTTATTTATTATTTTTCTATATGTTTATTTTAAATTCAAATATATGTCTGCTTTACTTTTATTGCTTTATTCGGCTTAAAAAACATTGCTTAGAGAATGTTAAAGTGCTTGGAGCAACTTGCGTAATCTAGTCCTTGTGTGCTCAGTCTTATGTATTTAGTCATGTGTGTCCACTCTTCGTATCAACTCCTTGCTTGTGCAATCGTATGTTTAGTTTTCAAATCAAGTCCTTCCGTGTTCAATCACATGTCCGGTTTTCAAATCTAGTCATTAGAAAATCATTCAAATCTAGTCTTCAAACATAGTCCTGATGTCCTCTTCAAATCTAGTCTTTGCGTGTTTAATTGTATTTAATCGTATATCCAGTTTTCAAATCTAGTCATTGTTGGCACAATGTTGTATATCTAGTCAATGTGTGTTCAGTCTTATGTATCTAGTCGTGTGTCAATCTTCAAATCTAGCCCTTGTGTGTCCACTCTTTAAATTTATTCACTGTGTGTACAATCTTGTATATCTAATCATTGTGTGTTGAGTCTCGTGTATCTAGTCATTCTATGTTCAATCTTGTATATTTAATCGTGTGTTAGTCTTCAAATCTAGTCATTCTGTGTTCATTCATGTGTATTTAATCGTGTGTTACTCTTCAAATCTAGTACTTGTGTGTCCACTATTCAAATCCAGTTCTTGCATGTTAAATCGTATGCCCAGTCTTCAAATCTAGTCGTTATATGTTCAGTCTTATGTACCTAGTCCTTGGTTGTTCAGTCTTGTGTACGCGTGTTGCAACATCATTCAAGAAAAAACATTCTCAGAAATAAGCCCGGCATCATCTCGCATTACACCACTCCACATGGGACAGACAGCAGAAGTTCCTTAGAAACTGACTTTACTCTGTATTCATTAAAATTTTCCTCCATTTTTCCGCGCATTCATTTTGCATATTAAGTCTAGGATATTAAAAGCAGCATTCGTTACTCTAAAAGCTGATTGATGAGTCGCAGACACTTGCTGCTGAAGAACCCCCAACTCCCTCCCTTTGTCTTTCCCTCTTGGAGTAAAGGGGGCGGGGAAATCCCTTTCTTTTACGCATCTCTGGGGAAATTAGCTGAGGCGTTCACTTCCGGAGGAAGAAGCCAGGTGAGCCTCGTCCATCACGCGGGATTTGCCACGAATTCATTACCTTTTCATAAGAGCTTCCTACACTTTTATTTAATGTTGCTTTCTGCCTCGAGCAAAAGTGGTCGAAACAGTTACTCTTTGCGACTATTTTCTTTTTTTTTTTGCACATAAATGGATGTACCTGTTGTGACATTTAATTTAAAAGGCAAAATAGTTCAGAGGAAATATAGCACCCAAAGTAATTCACGGAAAGTTTATTAAATAATTAGAATGATTCACACACTGAAGTGTTATGAGCTTTCTACATTCGAGTACTGGTGATGATTAGAGTGTTAATTTGCAACAGTTTTGAAATCAGCTAGTGCTTGAATGCTTTTAATAAGACTTGATGATTTCTAACCATATTAACCAATCTATAACTCTTGACGGCCTCGGCCGCATATGTGGACATTTAGTTTCTGATAATTATAATTCATCATCTTCAATAGCACGACAGCCCAGAGTGGGTCAATGCTTTCCTTTAAAGAGATTTCCATGCATTCCTCTAGGTGACAAGGGTCCTCTAATTTTTACCCCTAGTACACCAAAATCCTTCTCAACTGCGTCTGTCTATCCCAACTTGGGTCGCCCTCTTCCTCTTTGTCCCTGTGGCTTTGACAAAACGAGCCTTTTTACAGGTTTTAAAATTATTCATTCTAAATACATGAGTAACCGGTTTGATCTATTGATCTTAATAAATTATATAATATCTGGGTCTTTATTTCATTTATAAATTTCTGCGTTGTACCGTCTTCTCCAACAATCACTTTCCTTAACACCTCCAAGAATAACCCTTAAAATCTTCCGCTCAAATATGTCCAAATGGGTCTCATCAGATCTTGCCAAAGTTCAAGTTTCAGAGTCATAGACCAAAATAGGTCTAATAAGGGTTTTATATAACAAGAATTTAGTTTTTCTGCTTATGAACTGGATTTAAACAGATTTCTTAACTCAATAAAAAGACCTTATTGGCAGACACAATTCTGTTTTTTTATAATTATAATTACTATCATTAATAAAAAGAACACAAATGGGATAATAAGTTATTCACTAGAGAATCTCTTAACAAAGAAAATAAAAATCTTATGCACTGTACTGATAACGGTATTTACAGTGTACGGTTAGGAATATGAAAACATAGTATTTTGACCGTAACTATTGTTGGATTATTGACAAATTTTTATTATTTGTTAAAAATAATACATAATATATATTAAATATATTTACTTTTAATAATGAATTGTTATTTTTTTAATGAATAGTTAATTAGTTATTTTTTTAATGAATAGTTAATTAGTTATTTTTACCTGAATGTACGAAATCATTTCGCTCGTAAATTACTTTTAACTCTCAGCGGCCACAAATGTGGAAGTTACGATTTTGGGGCATTTTTATTGTTCTCCTCAATAAAACGTAATAAACCAAATATTTAAATATTTTTTTTTCTCACTATAAAAAAATTGCCCTTGAAGACGTTAAAGAATAAGTTGAAAAAAAGTTTATTGTTATCTATTTTCTATTATATATTAACTATTAATCTAATTATCTATTTTCAACTTATTTTATTGTTAATTGAATATAATACGCCATCTAGTACAATGCCGTACAGACGTAATATATTTCATGATTTTGAATTTTTGCTTGAAGAAATGAAATAAAATTGGGTTTTTTTTTTAAAACTAATATTATTTTTAATATAGATCTGTATTAATTATTAATCTTTGTGTAAGTGTATCGGTATTATTATATGGATGCCAACGATCCAATGCCGAATTATCAGAGAAACGTCGCTGGCGGGGTACCCATAATGGTGATTGAAAGTAGCATCTTTGATCAGAAAAGTTTTATGACGATATACACGATAAATATACACGATCCTTTAAAATGTGATCAATGATCTTATAATCATCAGCCTCGTATAAAAAACATTTCTATGAGTACTATTTAAAATTTAAAACTTAAAAGAGTATTTTCTTCTTTTGAATTTTTTGTAACTTTCTAATCAATAAGAAGTTTCAATTATTTAAATTTGAATAAAAGTTCAAAATATTTCGCTTTGATGGAGCCTGATGGCCGAGTCCCGGCGGTGCCATGGATGTTTGTAGTGGTTCGGTATCCACTTTAAACAGTAGATCCTGGTTTTATAGGATCGTAGACCGTTGCAGGGGTAGTGTTACTTGCTTCCGTAGTCTATCTTCAAACTGCACATTACCCTTAGCCGTGGACCAGTCGCTTGCGACGGGGTCTTTTGGACCTAGTGTAGGTCTTTCTGCATGAGAGAGATTAATAACATTAAGTATAGGAAAAAATTATTTCTTCTGCCAACGGCCATACCATGCTGAATATACCGGTTCTCGTTAGATCACCGAAGTCAAGCATCATTGGGCGCGGTCAGTACTTGGGTGGGTGACCACCTGGGAACACCGCGTGCCGTTGGCCTTCACACATTTGGGACCTGAATGTCCGAGTGTCTAGCGCTCTGGCGCTCGGTACCACAGGTTTCGGGTTCGAATCCCGGCGGTGCCATGGATGTTTGTAGTGGTTCGGAATCCACTTTAAGCCGTAGGTCCCGGTCTCCTATGACTGTAAGAGCGTCACGGAGCCAAAGTCAGACTTCTACCTTCGGGTGCTCCATCACAACAGAAGCTGCTTCCTTCCCCTTCAATCATGAGTAAGTATGGGCTCGTGGGCTTGGCCAGCCAAGTGGGATAGGAAACAACAACAACAAACAAAAATTATTTCTTAAAAACCCCTGTTTGTATTTATTGACATAGATTATCGTCAGGTGTTGTTAATTTTAAGGCAAATTTATCCCTGAATTTTATGCAGTACGTTTTTGTTGATGTAGACTCTCAAATGTACAATTATTGTACTGTCACAGACACGAACGCTAGATTTGGACGATGGCGAACTCGCCAAGGACCGCCTCTCTGCATCCTGTAACCCCGCCACTGAAAACGAGGTCTTTATAACGATCTGAAAGGGGCTTTTTTTATGGCCCCCTAATTAGTGCAGCAAGGATTGCGTGCGTCGGGAAAGCCCCCCTCCCCTCTTTAATCCCTCGCCCTTGTTTCCGGCAGGTAATCTTTTCGTTACAGAAAAATATCTTTTCTTTTTACCCTGTAATCCCCCTTCCCTAACAAGCAAAATGGCCGAGATTTAAAAGCGCGTCTCGTATTACTCGCCCGCCGGTTCAACTCCGTCTGCCTCTGAGATTACCGAATTTCTCCCTGCCCTACCCCCTACAACCCCTTCTTTCTCCGTTTTGGCGCCGTTTTGAATTTTAGGGAAAACGGCTTTTGAAATGGATTGGCTCGGGGCAGGAACGTTTTGCTCTTTCACAAAGGAGATAAGAGAGAGAAAATAAAGAGAGTTTTCGGCGCTTTACAATTCACGCGCGAATGAGACTTGTGCAAAGTTCTTTTTTACTACGTTTTGAAGAACAAAAAATAAAGATTATTAACTAATTATTATTCCTCAGGTTTCACAGTTAAAACTGAAGGACAATTTTTAAGGCACTTATTAAAAATTTAGTTTGCTGTTTCTAGGCCTCTTTCGGCTTTGGACATTGAATCAAGACATTTAGTTCATAAAAGCAACAATATGAATTTTAAATCTGAATCTTTTATGGTTATTTCTAGTACTTTTTGCGTACTAGTTACCTGATATGAGGAGATTAGGACATCTTTACAAACCCAAACAGAGACACTAGCTTTTTTGGTTATTGGTGCATATTGGTCCTTGGTTGTATATTAGCTTTCTTGGTGGTCTTTTAAGAATTAATAAACTAACAATTTACTAACCTTCAACCAAAATACAGTCAATAGTAACTTATAGTTACAATAGTAACAATAGTCAGTAGTCCTAGTTCTTTTTTACTACGTTTTGAAGAACAAAAAATAAAGATTACAAACTAATTATTATTCCTCAATTTACTAACCTTCAACCAAAATACAGTCATTAGTAACTTATAGTTACAATAGTTACAATAGTAACAATAGTCAGTAGTCCTAGTTCTTTTTTACTACGTTTTGAAGAACAAAAAATAAAGATTACCAACTAATTATTATTCCTCAGATTTCACAGTTAAAACTGAAGGACAATTTTTAAGGCACTTATTAAAAATTTAGTTTGCTGTTTCTAGGCCTCTTTCGGCTTTGGATATTGAATCAAGACATTTAGTTCATAAAAGCAACAATATGAATTCTAAATCTTTTATGGTTATTTCTAGTACTTTTTGCGTGCTAGTTACCTGATATGAGGAGATTAGGACATCTTTACAAGCCCAAAGAGAGACACTAGCTTTTTTGGTTATTGGTGCATATTGGTACTTGGTTGTATATTAGCTTTCTTGGTGGTCTTTTAAGAGTTAATAAACTAACAATTTACTAACCTTCAACCAAAATACAGTCAATAGTAAGCAGACAGTATTAACTGAAGGACGATTTTTAAAGCTGTTTTAAAAATCTATTTTGCTGTTTCTAGTCCTCTTGCAGCTTTTGGATATTGAATCAAGACATTTAGTTCATACTAGCGATAGTATGAACTTTAAATTTGAAACATTATGATACTTTTATCCTTATTTTTAGTATTTTTTGCATACTGGTTACCCGATATGAAAAGTACCGTTACAAACCCTAATTTGTTTTGTCGCTCTACGGTTAATTTATGCACACTTTTAGCCTTAGGCTTTTATCTACACTTTAGGCTTTACGGTCATTTTATGCACACTTTAGACCGAGACTTAGAGTTTAACGTGGATTCCGAATCACTAACAAGCATCTATGACACCGCCAGGATTCGAACCTGAAGCACGAAAGGCCAGTGCGCTAACCAATTGGCCGTCAGGCCGCAGTAACTGGAGGAGAGACGTTTTCCTGGAGGTCTTTCAAAGATTAATAGATTAAATTTTTTATAGATTATAAAATTTTTCCTTCAATTAAAATACCTACGATAGTAAAGCCTGTTTACATATATTTGAACTAAACAGAAAAAGAATCACGTTCATCTTCGATTGACGTACTTGTACGACGTAATAAAATTAAAACATGCAGTAAGTTTCATATTCAAATAAGCCCGACTCGTGGCTCAGTGACAACGCTGATCGTTGGTGAGCAGTAGGTAGGAGGTTCAATCCACTGGCGGATTTGTTATAGGCGCTGTTTAGAAAAAAACGAGAAGGCACGATGGCGTTTGTGATTTCAGCCTATTGTCTCGTGAGTCATATTATTTGGTAGGAATTTTTCTGGGTTTTCACCCATACGATAAACAAATGCAACGTAGTTCTCCCCAAAAAAGTCCCCCAGAAGGTACTGCCATCTTCTTCAGCGACACGAAACCAAGTCAAACTTTTACCTGTTCCATTACAACAGAAACTGCTAACCCCTTTCCTTTGGTTGGCCCACATGGGTTCTTGGACTTTGTTTAGATATTGCTGTCATCCAAGTGAGATAAGAAAAAAAAATGAAAATAATCCATATATAAATAAATAAATAAAAAATAGAAGTTAAAGAAAGAAAGGAGAAAATAGAAGAAAATTAAACTTACAGAATTATAAGAATAAAATTACAAAAACAAATATGTTACATAAATGATAAGTTTAATTTGAATATGACAAGTAATTAACTTAGAACTAAAAATTATTAAAATACCAAATATTAACCAAAACATGAATTATGAACTGAGTTGGTTGCCTTGTCGTATCTTTTTTTAATATAAATTCTAATCTTTCAGATTCATTTGAAATATCGATTATCCTATTTTCTAATTTCAATTTCGATTTGCCTTTTGATTTTATTGTTTAAATTTTTTAACTTAATACATCCCCTTTTGGAACAAGAATTAATACTCTCTCTCTCTCTCTCTCTCTCTCTCTCTCTCTCTGTCTCACTCTCACTCTCACTCTCTCTCACTCTCTCTCACTATATTGCATCTATAACATTTTACTATTTTATCTTAGAAACTTATTTCTTCAGAAATGCTTAAGAAAATGCTTCAGAAATACTTAGATTTATAGTTAAAGATGAAAAAAAAAGCAATTTTTCACCCTTCTCTGAGTGAACTGTTGAAAATATTTATCTTTCTAAATCTATTCATAAACCTTTTCTTCACGTTTATTTGTTTATAGGCATATATCGCTATTTATGAATGTATATATACAGAGTGATTCGACGGTCATGAAATAAATTTTGAGGGGCGGTACTAGTCCTAAAACATTTTTTGCATGTAGAGGAATACGTATTTAGGCACGAATGATATATGAGAAGGAGGCATGAAAAAGGAAAACATTGTTTATTGGCAACATTATTGCCTAGTGCTTCTTTGATTCAATGTTTACAATAAACGGTGAAAATTGTCACCGCCCACAGTAATACATAATAGCGTCGAAGGAGTGTTTAGCGAACAAATGCCAGTCATTTCGCAGCCTGCAATGAATAATCGAGTAACGTGGTCCTCAATTGAGTCAACTAAAGTTACGTAAAGGAATACACGGTTGGAAACACAGGATAAGGATAAATTAGAGTGCACATCGGGGTTGTCAGCCAGAGAACTTGAAACTCGTTACGTGAGTATCAGCTGGGGCATTTCTGGCTGCTGCAAGAAATTCGTTTGGAAGTATGTTAGTTCCGCAACACGTCACTTCCGACCCTATATTCCTATGAGAATTATGCATATTTTAATAAGCTGTACCATCCCTCAAACTTAGTCACATAATCGTTGTATCACCCTTATATATATATATATATATATATATATATATAAGGGCCTGATGGCGCCGAATGACTAGCGATCTGGCGCTCGGTGCCACAAGCTTTGGGTTCTAGTCCAGGCGATGCATGAATGTTTGTAGTGGTTCGGAATCCACTTTAAACAATAGTTCTCGCTCTAATATGATTGCGGGGTGTAGGGGGCTGACAGCCCTACCCCGTTAAAAAGCCTCTCTTGTCTCAAAATCTGCCAGTAGGCAAATAGCCTTGGCCCCGTATGGGGCGGTTGTGCCAATGAAGCAGAAGATATATATATATATATAACCCTTCTTTCATTGTCCTTCCTTCCGTTAGTCGCACTCTTTAGTAACCTTTCCATGATCCTGCACGTTCAGGGACATGACCGTGTTGGATGGACCAATTTTGCCGAGTGACAATATAATTTTAAAGAATATAGAAGATAAAAAAAATACATAAGATAAAAATTGAAGCAGTTAAAAAAATGTACAGATTAAACAAGAAACACTGCACTGAAACCAAAACTAACAGTTATCATAAACACAGCGAAAACGCTAGCCCTGGGTGTGAGTATCTGGTGGTTAAGGTCAACAAACATGAAAGCGAAGTCTCAATCGGCACCTGATTGTAGAATATGCCGAATAAATAATTTCCTCATGCCGAATTAAAGAGAGGTTAGTTTAGCATGATAAAATACTGTTTGTGCACTAAAATTTCTCTCACTTCGTTCCAATTAAATGGCTTCACTTTTATAACGTTTGAAGCACACTCTAAATATTATCATCATCACCTTCAGTGGAGCAACAGCCCCATGGTGGGCCAAGATCGTCTGCCTACTAGCAGATTTCGAGATAGGAGATGTTTTTCTTCTTACAGGGTGGGGTTGTCAGCCTGACGCTCAGTCACATTAGACCGGGACCTACGCTTTAAAGTGAATTCCGAACCATAACAAACACCCATGGCACCACCGGGACTCGAACCCGAAACCTGTGGCACCAGAATACTATTCACTCGACCATCAGGCCCCAAATATTATGTGAAATAAAAATAAGTTATTTAATTTGAACAATAATTATATATTTTTCACGTAATAAAAAAATTAGTTTTTTTTTTCTTTCTATGGAATGTTATCGATACATCGTAAAGTCTGATATCTTAAGAACTGCTCTATATTGTTCTTCCTAAAAGCAATAATACGAGTCGCTCCTGTTTAAAGATTGATCAGGGAGGATTTTGTTGTTGTTGTTGCACATTATGTTTCTGTATCGCTTTGCTTATCGAAGTCCCAGAAGCACGTCTGTAGGAGGCCAATCGATACAGTTCATCGATTTGTTTCTGATAAATATTTGTTTCGAAATTCGCTGTTTATTTTGCTTCAAAATGAATAATTCACTGCAGGCAATACTGCATTTGGGCCTGCAGGCAATTGAGGCATTTTGGGTGCCTCTAGTTTGCCTGCAAAAATACTTCAACTCTGTTTGTTTTTTAATATCAAAGCAGTTTTTTTCGAGTTTGGGATTATTTTGTATATTTAGTGAATTCTTTTAATTTCTTTATAAAATTGATAGGAACTATTATGCTTTGGTAATTTTTTTTTCTTATGGTCTGCTTTTTTTTTTTTATTATTATTTTCTTTGTATATTTCACGTTTTCAGAAAAGAATTTTTATTATTTTTTATAAAATGATTATTTATTTTGTGACTGAATTATACTACATATTTATGCGTTACTTTTTCAACTGATAAAGCATGCCTACTGTTAGTAAGTAAAGGGGGAAAAATACTAATTTAACTGAAAGGAAAAATGATTTTCCTTTTTTTATTTGTAAATAGTAAGCTTTATATATTATTTATTTTAGTATTTAATTGTATTATTGCTTATAAAGCGTTAGTATTTATTATGTAATAATGTGTATTGAGAATCTTTAAGTGCCAATAAAAAGATGAAGAAAAGAGGGAAAAAAAACCAATAAGATCCTCTAAAGAAAGAAATCCTTGCAAATAGTTATTTATCTGATCATCTAAACTCGAAGAATAGCTTACTTAATGAAGATTTAAATGAAGATCTTATACTATAAATGTGTTTTTTGGAACTATAACTTAAATTTTTTAAGCGATTAAGTAATTGTTTGGAAAAAAATTATCAGACTCCACTCAATTCAATTAAACCATGTAACCGAGAAAAAAATAATACGTGTTGACTAATTCCACTGATATATTTTTTTTTTTCAATGCAGCTGGCAAACAGACATGGACATCTTAGATGCCTTAAGGCAAGCGCTGCACAGACGTTACTCACTTTGCATTACCCAGGGGGCGCGTGGAACTTGACGATAAGCCACGGACGCGGAGTAACAATGCCCCCGCAACGCTCTACGATCCTATTAGACCGGGACCTACGGTTTAAAGTGGATTCCGAACCACTACACATATCCATGGCACCGCCGGGACTCGAACCACTCGGCCATTCAGGCCCCCCACTGATATTTATTTTGGCAAAAATTTGAAATGGACGATGAATCAACATCTTTTTTGGGGGGGGGGCAATCCTGGAGCTTTCACTTGAAGAAGTTGAAATGCAAACAAGCCAGATGATCTGTAAACAATGGTGAAAGATGGTATGCTGGATTAAGAAATTTGATACTTACATATTAACCGCATGAAACCGATTGATCACTGTCATTGCCATTGATACATGACTTTAGCGAATTTGCAAACAAGTTTTCTTTCGCGCCGAAATTGTTCCGCAGAAAATGTTCTAAAAGTTCTAATGTTCGAATGTTGTTGTTTCGGCAGAAAATATTAATACGAACGATCAATCTTTTATATTATTATGGACTGGGGTATATTTTTAACTAATTAATCGCTGACATGAGGTTAGTACTTAAGTAAAGCAAATTCTTATCGTTGAGATGGCTGAAAAAAAAAAAGCAGTATATTTGCTTCAGATCCAATAGTTTGAACAAAATGGACTTACCACAAGAGGTAGTCATACTAGCTGTACATTATTCAATAGTGTAAAAATAATAGTAAATTTTGAGAAATCTCAATGATATAAATTAAAAAGAATAGAAAAACAACAAATTGAATTTACTATGGATGAGGATGTTGTAGCATTTTTTTTTTCTCACGAGAGACGGCATTTCATTCCCCGGAGAGAGGAATGGTTGCTATTTGACAAATATATACTACTGTTCCCAAAAGGAAGACCAATTATTTGTTTTTCAAAAATTCTTTATTTATTCTTCCGCAAGCAATCCCCTCCTGATACAATGCACTTATGCCAACGTTTTTTCCAATCCTCAATGTATGCTAAAAAGTCATCGGCAGGGACGGCCTTCAAAGCGTAACTGCGATTCACGATTTTTGAAATGTCTCTTCAATCGACTCACAACAGTGTCCCCGGAGTGGTCTTTTGAGTTTAAAGAATAGCCAGAAGTCGCACGGTGTGAATACGGTGGTTGTGGAACGATATGGGTTTCATTTTTCGTAAAAGTCACGAAGAATCAACTCAGTGTGAGCTGCCGCATTCAGTGTTTTTGGTACCAAAACGTTTGAGGCCCAAAACAATCCTTTTGAAATTCCAACATCCTCAGCAAGGTCTCTAATTGTAAATCGACGGTTTGCAAATACCAAATCTTTAATTTTTGGACGTGAGCTTCGTCGGTTGAGGTTGATGGTCGATCAGAGGGCTCTTCATCTTCAACGCCTTCTCTGCCTTCTTTGAACTCTTTATATCACTTATAACATTTCTTTCCGACATAGGAATGCTCACTGAATGCCTTCTGCAACATTCTATACGTTTTCCGCAAACAAAAGTTAATGCAAGTTCTTTGCTCAATTAATTCAGACATTTCAAAAATCGCCGGAATCAGTTTGAGCGTCTCACAAAGTCAAGCGTAACTCAAACACTAATGAATATTTTGACGTCAAATTTCACACAGATATCAAGGACAGTGCCAGCAACCTAAAAAAGGAGAGAAAAAAATTGAAATTCCATAATTCCTAGGAATTTTAAATTGAAAATCGGTCTACCTTTTTGGACACAGTAGTACATAAAAGTGGGAAGAAAACTTAAACGCAAATTCTCATACACGAGAGTTGGAAGCAAGGTTTCTCAGGTCATTAAAGCAATATTGAAAACACTCTCATGAGTGCATGGAATGATATGCAATTGCATGCATGGCTCTTCAAAAATAAGTTTCTAGTACGCTTACTGAAACGAAAACGTCTGATGCGAAGTCTGGTGGGAAACTGTCAAACCAAGATACCTGCAAACATCACTCTGACACAGTGCCAAACAAAATGAAGAATGATTTAGATTACTGAATCCATCCCTCCTCTAGAGCTCATGAATCTTCAAATCATTCAGTCTAGCCGTTCATGGTAATGTAAAGCCAACATGCTGAGGATTTGGATGAAATACACAGAGAACGCAAACAGAGACGAATCATTGCTGTGACTGGGATGGATAACGTATTGTCTCAAATTGTTTTTGTCTGAGCATGCATGCCAAACTTTCGTGCAGAATTCATTGAATTGTTTTAGAATTTTTTAAGCTAGACATATAATAGTCGATTAAAAGTAGCAAGGTTATACAAGTTTATTCAGTTTTACTTTACGCCAGTATCATTTGCAACAACACCTATTACTAATAAAAATTTATAACTACTAAACAAAAATATGCGAAATGTAGGTGACAATAAAATATTTGAACTTGTTAATCTAGAATTTTATATTGATTTTTACGTTGGCAACATAAATAATTTGCTTCTCATTTTTGCATATTTCATCTAAAAATTAGCCTAGTGGCGTTTTTTACCACAAGTTTCTAGTTCGAGTCCCGGCGTTGCCGTGGATATATGTAGTGGTTCGGAATGTTACTCGTGTACGTTGCATATTTTCAAGCTACTTGCTACTACTGCACTACTTGCCTGGGTAGTGCTAAATGAGTAATAGCGGTGCAGATTGCTTATGGTATAAAGATTAACTGTTCCTGTGCTGCCAGCTGCATTAAAACAACATATATCGTCTAAAACGGTATGTTCTCTAAATTGTAGTAAATTCGCTGCAGTGATGACTATCGAGCAGATCTCTTTTACGAATCGATATTTTACATGAGATTGATATTTATTTGCAAATAATGTTACTTTTCACTGAAAGATTTGATATTTGTCCACATTCGTAAAGGTATACTTTGATTTCCCAAATTCTTTTGCGTTTGCAAAGTCAGTATTTACATTTATTTATTTCTTCATAAATATCTTGAGCATTTTTTGTTAATTTCGTTGTGAAGCTGTCAAAAATAGTGAGCATTAGTTAACCGATAGTTTTAAATTGATTTTTAAGTTGTCAGCATAAATAATTTGCTTCACATATTTCATATAAAACGTCATTTTCTCTAAATTGTAGTCTTTTCTTTGCAGTGTTGACTAGAGAGCAGATCTCTTTTACCAATCGATGTTTGATATATAGGACCTGAATGGCCGAGTGGCTAGCGCTCTGTACCATGTTTCGGGTTCGAATCCCGGCGTTGTCATGGATGTTTGTAGTGGTTCGGAATCCACTTTAAGCCGTAGGTCCCGTTCTAACAGGCTTCCTCGCTTCCATAGCTTATTCTCAAGCTACACGCACTTGCTGGGTAGTGCTAAATGAGTAACATCACTGCAGCGCTTGGCTGAAGGCATCAAAGACAACTGTCTAAGATTTTGCCAGCTGCATGAGAACAGCAAATATATATATTCGATATGTGATTGATATTTATTTCGAAATAATATTACTCTTTAACGCAAGATTTGAGATTTTCCCACATTCGTAAAGGTACACTTGAAAGATCTGAAGATAAGACATCTTGAGCATTTTTTGCTAATTTAATGGTGAAGCCGTCAAAAATAGTGAGCATCAACTGGAAATCCTATTCCATTTTAATGAATCTTTCGCCCTCAAAATTCGCATTTTCCACCGCATGCACCCTTTACACCCCCCCCCTTCCAAGAGCACCCCTGTCCTCGCGGAATATCCCCCCTCAAATGTCTTTTTAAGCCGTCCGAAGCGAAATGATATTTCTTCCTTCTGTCAACCGTCGCCAAGGCGGATCGGCAGTAATAACTGCGCCAAAAACAAACACTCCGGAGAAGGGCCGGGGGCTCACGGGGGATTTTGAGCGGCGCATATTGAAAATATCTCCGCCTGGCAAAGGAATCCGTCGGAATTTGCTGTTTGCTGAAGGGCCCCGCTAATGGGAATTTTCTGGGGTGATTCATTTATTGCGCCAGGCTTCTCTCCAGGGAGATTCATTTTTAAGCTCGATTCACATCATTCAATGAAGGTATTTATTTACAACAAGAGGTGGTATGGTCTAGGGAAAGCCCTGTAAATTAATTATTTATTCAATAAAGGTATTTATATCGCAAGAGGTGGTAGAGTTTCTGAAAAACCCTGCAAATAAAAAATATTTAAGTAAGGAGAAAAAAAACCCATCACTCAAATTTGACAGCAGACGAGCAGTATTGTGGGTAGTCATATTACATGTATTGTGGGTAGTTATATTACAGGTATTGTGGGTAGTTATATTAGAGTTTTGTACTAATGAGAACAACCTGTCACTCAAATCTCATAGCAGATATTTGGTATCATGTACTATATAATGAGGAAATTAGCGAATGTCTCTGCGACCTTCACAGGTCGAAACAACTACAGATTAAATATGGGCTACACCATGAGTTGTTCCATCGTGATTGGTGATAGACCATCAGCTGAGAAATGTCTACTCCTATGTGACGAAATTACGCCCCCTCTTGTCGAATTGTCTTAAAAGGAGATTTTGGGGAGGAAGAGTGAGAGTTCGACGATGAGTCGAACAGAAGTGTATTTTTCTTTTCTTTTTCTTTTTTTCTCTGAAGTGACTGAGTAGGCCGGAATAGTTACAATAAGAAAGTTGACAATCGATGTCAATATTTCAGCCTAGTCGACGGTTACCATCATGCATACCTCTAGAAGAACTTTTAACAACTCACATACTAGATTATCTAATCAAACACGTTTCTTTCCATAAAAAATGCTTCAAGATGGAGGGGGAAGTGGATGGCATTCACGTGAAAGTTTGTGTCAACCACATAATCAAATAGTTACATACTTAGTGGTCCTTAATATGCAATCACTCTAAATCAGAAATAATCACAATGAAGAAGTACTTTGCATATTATTTGCTTCGAAGAAGCAAATATCCGCAGCTTTCAGGGTTTTTGAGGGGTAGAGTCATAATAATGGCAGGAGCTTGATTGTCAACCTCTTACAATACTATAAGGAGGTGTTGAGGCCAGTGGACGAGTTTAGGACGTCCTCAAGCAAACAATTAACCAAAAGTACGACCGCATCATTGTCCTATAATCGTATGTTGAGGTCTGTACTGAACATTGATATCCTCCATTTGAAATGATACTTTGCTCGGTGGGACTGGCCTTTAATAATAATTCGTATTCAGAGACGAATTGCGATTAAATTTGGGAATTGAAATGGTTCTTCGCTTGACAAGATTGGCCTATGATAACAGTTTGTCTAATACGTCTAGAGACGAATCGCGATTCAATTTGGCTTGATAGCATCTGTGTTTGGAGACACCTTGATGAACATTTCAATATCACCTGTTGTTTGGCGAGGCACACCGCGCCCATATTTGGTTTGGGGAGCTAGGGCATACAATATTCGATTCCTTTTAGTATTATAACCTCCCAACTGTACTTCACAACTGTAGGTCCTCCAGGTGATACTCTCCAACCTGATAATTCTCGGCCACAGGATGTAATAGGACTGCCTTCTCAATATTGTCACTGCCTTGATCCGCCAGATTCGTCACCTATTAAAACAGTGCGGTTGAACATACTAAGCAGCGCAGGAATTTGATCACGCTAGATACACGTTTACAAAAATTGAGAAATTGCAGATACCCTAAGAAAAATCATTGTATCATTGCAGTCAAAGTTAGTAGTATTCCAATAGATACTAAATCCTGTATTGCACTGCGAATTTCCCTCATAAATTATCGTTTTGATTTTATTTTTTAATCCCTTACTTTCCTCAATGGCACTTATAAACATATAACATTTAAATTGGTTTTAACAATTCTTTTGGGTGCTAGAAGATTCATTATCATTCATTATGAATCATTATTTTCATGTCCATAACTATATTATTATTATTATTATTATATTTATAATTTTTTGGGGTTTACAGAACTAAATGTCCACTTGCGTTACCGTGAATTACATTTTAACATAAACTCAAATTTATATTTTAAAAATATTGTGCAATCAGTTTCTTTAGCTCACACTTATCATTTTAATACTAAATATGCTATATAAAAACATAAATGATTTTTATTAAAAAATTATTGTTTTATTAATTTTTCTTGCTACTTCAGTATCTCCTAGGATCGTTAACGATACCGCTGAATGTAAAGCAATGTTTGGCTGCGTTATTCATTGTCAGATTTTGATCACCAAAATAGCAGAAGAGTACTTTTCCTTCAATCTTTTGCTGTAATTACTTCATTCATTTTTTTATCATGTCTGAATTACTGCATGACATGTCGATATTATTCACAAAATATTAATGTTAGCAAAGAAAATTTTTTACTTTCATTATAATAATAAATTAAATTAAATAATTTTAGAACAAATACTGATTTACGTTCTGTTTAAAAAATTCAGACCAGTTATTTATACTTATACTATTTAAATATTCAGTACTAAAAAAAACTAATTTTCAGGATTTTTTAAAAAATTTTTATTGTTTGTTAATTTTTTATCGTTGATTCTATTTAACATAAAAAAAGTAAGGATATTTCACGGCAAAAGAAACGATATTTAAATATTACATAAAAATAATTTTCAATTTTTTATTTTCGTTTATTAATTTTTTTTAAAAAATTTATAAATTTTCAATTTATTTTCGAAAAAAAATTTAGTTTACTGTCCAACAAATGTCAAAGGACAAATTTAACAATTATTGAATTAGATAAAAGGGTAAGGAATTGAAATTGAAATAAAAGGAAATTTCATTTCCAAATTGGAAAATTTTATTTCCAAATTAAGAAAAGGAAATTATTTTTTCCAAATTTAAATTTGATTACTCAGTTTCTTACGATGTCATTTTTCAATTCCTTCTATTAGCTCACACTCTCCCTATATATATTTTGTTCACATTTTCAATCGTTCATAAAATACTTTTTATTCATACACTCAAGTTCAAATACATTTTTTTTAACTTGTAGTGGAGGACACTACAGTTACAATACAGTTTTTTTCAAATATTAATTCAGTAATTTAATTTAATTAATTAATTTTAGGTTTTTTTTTAGATTTAAGTTGCATGTATCTACCAATAGAGGGCGCCAGATAAACTTAAAAAAAAAAATGAATGAAAATTATTTATAAAGGACTTTCTGCAATATAATGAAAAAAATTAGGAATTGACATTAAATTTTTTTTTTTTATATATTACTTGTTTTTTGTTACGATCGTTGGAAAGCGGACGTTTTGAGAGGATAAAATATCCGTTCATTCCTTGGACTTCTGGTTGCTGCAATCTGCTGCCCAGTGGCGTTGCGCTTTGTCACCATGGTAACCGAAATCTTTTGGATTGGTGTCTCTGCTGAAGGAGATTGATATTCACCAGGCATTGATGGAGGGCACTCGGGGGAAACTTGAATGCGACAGCTATTGCATGAAAATGTTCAGTTTTTTGGAAAACAGTCTGTATTAGCTCAACGTAGGTTTTAGTTTCTGTACCATGGCTCAGGTTCTAAAGAGTGTCTCACTTATCAGTTTATAAATTTTCTAGGACACACCTAGGTGTAATAAATACTTTCCATAATCAGTGGATGACATTACATGGGCTTAGAGATTTCGAACTTTCTAGCAGAGGATATTCTTCCTTTGATCCACTTATGTAGCGGTAGTAGCATGGCTAATTCTATGAACGTGGAATTAGCCAATATACAATATACATTCCTTAATGTAGCGATGGTGAGCCTGAATGGCCGAGTATATAGAGCTCTGGCACACGATGCCATGGATGTTTGTAGTGGTTCGGAATCCATTTTAAGCTGTAGGTCCCGGTCTCATATGACAGTAGAGCGTCACGAAGCAAAATCAGACTTCTCCATCACAACAGAAGCTGCCCCTTTCCCTTCAACCATGAGTCCATACGGGTTCGTGGACTTAGTCTAGTTGTCTGCCAAGTAGGATAAGAAACAACAACACTATATCTGATTAGGCGTACTCCCAGAAATAGTTTATTTTGGTCAACTGCATCAATAATTTTTTTGAGAAGGATTCTTTCCATAGAGTCGTCATGAATCGTATGATACACACTCCAATCTTCAAAAGACTGTAAAAAATCTGGTGTAGCAGAATTAAAATTCTAGCACACGAGTTACAGCCCAGCATACCAGGATTTTCCGTTGTAGCACCTGGAGGAAAAGTGATATGCATTCGTAGTTCACTTTTGTTATTGATGGCTTTTTTAGTTTTGTTAATGTACATTGATCAATAATAAACATATTATTTGAGTGGTGTCCTTTCATTTCTGGCATTTTCCATGTACACTATCGCGTCAAGGAAGCATTTTCAACCCCTTATTGCCATATGATTTCGAGGTATCCAGTTATACCAGGGATGGGCAAACTACGGCCCGCAGGTAAACTCTGGCCCACCGGAACATTCTATCCGGCCCGCGGATAGAATTTTAATTTGCCGTTCCGAGGCAAATTAAAAGAAATTTTAATTTAATTTAATTTTTACCATGCTTTTCAACTAATTTCTGAAGCAGTGAGGTCAGATTTGCAGGTTGAATTAATTGAGTTGTAATCTAACTATCATCTCAAGCAGTTGTTTCTAAATATGCCAAAGTTCGAGTTTTACAGATCATTATCGAAAGTAAGTTTCTCAAATTTAGTATCTCACTCCCAGAAAATCAGTGCTATGTTTGTTTCATCTTATATATGTGAACAAGTGTTTTCAACTATGAACCTTAGAAAGAATTATTTCCGACAGATTTAGCCTCGTTTCTTAGAATCAGTACATCTCACTTCGAACCTCGACACATGGAGCTGTTAAATCTGAAACCACACTTTCATTCATCTCATTAGCATATTTAAATTGTAATACTTGTATATCGTTTTTAAAATTTTAGAAAAATTTATCTTGGCCCGCCAAACTTTTTTTTTTTCGATTTTTGGCCCGCAACCGATAAAGTTTGCCCATCCCTAAGTTATACCTTCCTACCCCTGTATATGGTCGAATTGAACATCATATTTTCGATGGAGCTATTGTTAATGGTGATCGCTATTGTTCCTTACGTGCATTAGTTGTAGGGTATAGTTGGTTCAAATTTTTTTTTGTATGATGATAACAACAGAACACATAGGAGCTGCTGTAAAATAACTCGAAAGTATTGTTCTGGGCCCTACCTTAAAAAGAAAAAGTGGAGCATGAACTGTGTGGCGTTTCTGTCCTATTCGCTCGACACCTGAAGCAAAGTAGTTGGTACTTTTATCCCAACAAATGTTTCATAATAATTTGTTGGCTTGGTGTCTCGGGGCATGGTGTATTTCATGCATATTGTATAAAGTAATTTATTATGTTGGTTTCTGTAATGAGGTATAAAAGATTCAATTTGATTTAAAGCATCCCTTTTAGTAACAATTTATTATTAGAATGAATTCCATTAAAAAAAAATTATGTAGTTTTCTTTTTTATTTCCCAGGTTTTTCCCTTACCTATGAACTAATTACAAGTTATCCACCCCCACCCGCCCCCATCCTTTCGAAACCTCCACGCGGAGTGGCTCTCATTAAGATACTCGACATCGGATCACCTCATAAAATTCAGAAGAATCCAATTTTGAATTTTTTTTCAAGAAAAAAACTCGCTCTTATATATGAGCACATAATTAAAAAACCCCTGTGGTAGTATCTGCCCTCGAAGCTGACAATGAGCCCTTCCACTTGAATAAATTTGTCTTCTTCTACTTGGAGGGGAGGGGGGGAAGGGACGAGGCATTTTATGGGCACTCATTATGCCCCAGAAGTTAATCTCCAGATTCAGCAGCAAGCAAGGGATACGAGACAACAGCTGTTGCCACCGACGCGGCGCTATTCTTCTCTCTTCTTCCGACTGAATTGAATTCAAATGGCAGCCATCAAGAATCTCGCTGCTGTTTCTAAAAAGCCCCTCCCGAAAGAGAGTCTTCCCTCCCCTCCCCTTTCAAGAAAGAGGAAGAACCCTTCCTCAATGAATGAAAGCAACGGTTAAGAAGATATGGATTTTCCCATTACGATAATTTTGAAAAGGGGTTTTTTATTCGTTTTCAGTGTGAAATCTCGTAGAAAGGGTTTTGCATTATTTTCCAGCACTTTTAAAATCTTCAAATTTGTGGGAATTTCACAGATTTGTACGGCAGACGTTTCAAAACTTGTTCTGTCTCGAAATGTAAGTACGGCATTGTATAATGATATAAGCTCTTCAAATTGCGGCTTGAAACTATAGCTTGTGAATAGCAAACAATAGCTTTGAAATTTGCAATGTGCTTGTGAAGAACATTGCAAATTTCAAAGCTTCTACACAAAATGAAAAAGTGTCAGAAGAAAAACTCTTTTTAAGCAAACAAAGCTCCTTTAAGCTCTTTTTTAGAACTGTGTTATTCCTCCCTGATACAAAGTTTGACCTGACTATAGCTTTGTGGGAATTTCACAGCTTTAAGCAGCATTTCAAAAAAATTTCTGTCTCGAAATGTAAGTACAGCATTGTGCAATGATAAAGATATGCACATTGACAGTTCTTCAAATTGCGGAAGGAGTGTCTAATAGGTTATGTTGTTTGTTGTTTCTTATCCCACTTGGCTGGCCAAGCCCACGCAGCCCATACGTATTCATGATTGAAGGGCAAGGAAGCAGCTTCTGTTTGTGATGGAGCACCCGTAGGTAAAAGTCTGACTTTGGCTCCGTGACGCTCTTACAGTCATAGGAGACTGGGGCCTACGCCTTAAAGTGAATTCCGAACAACTACATGGCGCCGCCGGGATTCGAACCCGAAACCTGTGGTATCGAGTGCCAGAGCGCTAGACACTCGGCCATTCAGGTCCCAAATTTGTGAATGCCAACGGTACGCGGTGTTCCCAGGTGGTCATCCACCCAAGTACTGACCGCGCCCAATGATGCTTGACTTCGGTGATCTAACGAGAACCGGTATATTCAACATGGTATGGCCGTTGGCATCTAATAGGTTATAAATTTGCAATGTGCGTGGGAAGAACATTGCAACTTCTGCACAAAATAAAAAGAAGTGTACTACGAATAACATAGTTCTTTTTAAGAACTGTGTTTTTCCTCCTATCATCTGTTTAGGAAAATTAATTATGCATCTTCTAGAAAAGAAAGGCTGTTACAAAGTTTCAGTTTTACAGAGATTTCTCATCAAGGCTATGAATCATCCTTCAGAAAAATATTTATATGTATTAGATGAAATCATGCAACGTTTATATGAACTTGAAATTGACGAATGCAGGAGGGACGAATTGATCTATATAAATATTTGCACCAAGCTTGTCATACCATCGCATAACATGAGACACACCTTGCGTATATATTAATCACAGATCGTATTGTAATATCTAGATTAGTAGCTCAAGAAATAAAGGGCGCTTTTACTCTAACTTGCATCACTTTTCGTGGACGTGCACAGTGTTAATTGGTTCAAAGCTTCGATTGCTGTCACTGCCTTTAGCATTATACCAGATATATCTGCGATTTTAATAGATCTCGGAACGCCATACATGGCCAAAAGAGTGGGTATGTGTGTAATATCGAAAAGATTCGGGAAACTATTCAAAAAAGCTAGAAGTTTCATTATCAGCACACTGTCACAATTTGCAGAAGCTTTTTCTAACAGTTGTTGGTTCACCGGGTCCCTATTGTATTCAACAGAAATGGAAATAAATTGTTGCTATGCTTTGTAACTCTCCAATAAAAAGACAAGGTTTAATCTCTTACATTGGAAACTACTGATATAATTTAGATGTGTCTTGAAAATTAGTTCAAGAGTATCTTTAAAACTCGTACTTTTAAATTACCTACAGATTTTCAATCTTATCTCTTAACTTCACACTTTTATCTGATGTGCGTATATATTTATTCTTTTGTTATGCTTCGAATGAGCTTAGGAATACAAAGCTGCTGTAAATAGAATATTTTTTTTTATTTGCCATGCTTCGATCTTTTTCACAGATTTGTTCCCCATCAGAAAAAAAAAAAAAAAAAAAAAACTGTTCGCAAAAGTCTTTCCCACATTTACATTTCAGAAAAGAAAGAAAAAATAATGTTTTTTTTTCTTTTTCTACAGTGAGTAAACTGAGTAATCCGGCAAAGAGAAACACGATCTGTCGGATTAGTCGAACAGTTTTATTCTAATTCGTCTCAAATGAAGCGGAACTGCTTGCTGTTTGTGAATTTCTTTTGGCTCTCGTCGCGAGTGCAGTTTCTGCGGGGCTTCTCCACCCCCCTCCAAGAAATAAGAGACCTCTGCTTTAACCCCCTGCTCCCCAATTTCAGGGAAGCCACGGCGCTTCGAGCGGAGGCTCTCCTTCTCTGCTCTGTAATAGACATCTAACTGTTTGGTATTGAAAAGGCTTCCTTTTATAAGCGTTGTTTATTTAAAATGAAAATGATTCGATCAGGAAACAGAGATTGGTAAAAAAAGAAAATATCATTTAAAAGAAGGATACATGAAAACAGTTTAAATACTAAACTAATTAAAAAAAAAAAAAAAAAAAAAAAAGAACAAATCCTAATAACTATATCATGTTTTATATCGTTATAATGATAAATATTTCTGTTCATTATATATATTTTTAATAATAGGACTTGAATGGCCGAGTGTCCAGCGCTATAACGCTCGGTGGAACAGGTTTCAGGTTCGAGTACCGGCGGTGCCTTGGATGTTTGTAGAGGTTGGGAATCCACTTTAAACCGTAGGTCCCTCTCGAGTATCGTAGAGCGTTGTCTTGATGTTGAGTCAGCCTTCAGCCCTATGGGTTCATCACTTAAAGTGAAGGTACCTTCTTACTAAGTTCTTCATATTACCCTTAGTCGTGGACAGCCTACACCTTTGGGACGGGTGTAAGTTATCCTGCACCAGTAGGATCAGTAACAACAACCACAACAGGTACAGGAACTATTCAAAACAATCTAGAAATTTCGTTATCTGCCAACTGTAACAATTTGTAAAAGCTTCTTCAAGTACTTGTTGGTTCGCCAGAACCATATTGCATTCAACAGAAATGGAAATAAGTTGTTACTGTGTCTTGTAACTCTCCTGTAATAAAATTGCAGTTTAATTTCTCACTTTGGAAACTACTGCTACAATTCAGATGCGTCTTAAAAATGAGTCCAAGAGTCTCTTTAAATCTCGTACTTTTAAATTACCTTCGACTTTTAAATCTTATCTCTCAACTTCACTCTTTTATCTGATATGCATGTATATTTATTCTTTTGTTATGTTTTGAATGAGTTTAGGAATAAAAAGTTTCCTCACATTTTCGCTGTTGCTGTAAACAGAATACTGTTTTTTTACTAATGCTTCGACCTTTTCACAGATTTGTTCCCCATCAGAAAAAAAAAAAAAAAAAAAAAAAAAAAAAACGCTGTTCGCAAAAGTCTTTCCCACATTTACATTTGAGAAAAGAAAAAAAAAATTGTTTTTTATCTCTTTCTACAGTAAGTAAACTGAGTAATCTGGCAAAAAGAAACACGATCTGTCGGATTAGTTGAACAGTTTTATTCTAATTTGTCTCAAATGAAGCGGAACTGCTTGCTGCTTGTGAATTTCTTTTGGCTCTTGTCGCGGGTACAGTTTCTGTGTGGCTTCTCCACCCCCTCCAAGAAATAAGAGACCTCTGCTTTAGCCCCCTTCACCCCCGTTTCAGAGAAGCCCCGGCATTTCGAAGCGGAGGCTTTCCTTTTCTGTTCTTTAATAGAGATCTCTCTGTTTGCATTGAAAAGGCTTCCTTTTATGAGCGTTGTTTATTTAAAATGAAAAGGATTCGACCAGGAAACAGAGATTGGTAAAAAAAGGAAAATATCATTTAAAGAAAGATACAAGAAAATAATTTAAATGACAAGTTATATTGAAAAAAAAAAAAAAAAAAATTGAAAAATTTTGATAATCATGTGATGATTTATATTCTTCTAGTGATAGATATTAACTGTCTCTGTATTGTCAGCTGCATTAAAACGACAACATAGTGATAGATATTTCATTTTATTATATATATTTTTATTAATAGGGCTTCAATGGCCGAGTGCCTAGCGCTATGGCGCTCGGTGCCGTAGGTTTCGAGTCGCGGTGGTGCCATAGATGTTTGTAGTGATTCAGAATTCACTTTAAGCTGTAGGTCTCGGTTTTATATGATCGTTGAGCGTTGTCTTGAGGTTTAGTTAGTCTTCAGCCCTCGTGGTTCCTCGCTTTAAGTGAAGGTGCATATTACCCTTAGCCATGGACAGCATAGACCTTTGGACCTGGTGTAGGCTGTCCTGCACTAGGGGATTGGTAACAACAACCACAACAGGTACAGACAACTATTCAAACAATCTAAAAATTTCGTTATCCGCACACTGCAACAATTTGTAATAGCTTCTTCAAGTAGTTGTTGGTTGTGTCCCTATTGCATTCAACAGAAATGGAAATAAAATTATGTTGAGTTTAGTAACTCTCTTGTAACAAAGCTAGAGTTTAATTTCTTACTTTGGAAACTGCTGCTATAGTTCAGATGTGTTTCAAAAATTAGTCCAAGAGCTTCTTTAAATCTCTTACTTTTAAATTGCATACAGCTTTTCAATCTTATCTCTTAACTTCAATCTTTTATCTGATGTGCATATATATTTATTCTTTTGTCAGGCTTTGAATAAGCTCAGAAATAAAAAGTTTCCTCGCAATTTTCGCTGGCGCTGTAAATAGAATATTTTTTTTTCTTTCGCATGCTTCGACCTTTTCACAGATTTGTTCGTCATCAGAAGAAGAAAAAAAGCTGTTCGCAAAAGTCTTTACCACATTTACATTTGAGAAAAAAAAAAAAAAAAATTTTTTTTTCTTTTTCTATAGTGAGTAAACTGAGTAATCCGGCAAAGAGTAACACGATCTGTCCGATTAGTCGAACAGTTTTATTCTAATTCGTCTCAAATGAAGCGGAACTGCTCGCTGTTTGTAAATTTCTTTCGGCTCTCGTCGCGGGTACAGTTTCTGCGGGGCTTCTCCACCCCCCTCCAAGAAATAAGAGACCTCTGCTTTACCCCCCTTCACCCCCGTTTCAGAGAAGCCCTGGCACTTCGAAGGAAGGCTTTCCTTTTATGTCCTTTAATAGAGATCTATGTGTTTGGTATTGAAAAGGCTTCCTTTTATGAGCGTTGTTTATTTAAAGTGAAAAGGATTCGATCAGGAAACAAAGATTGGTAAAAAAAGAAAATATCGTTTAAAGAAAGATTCAAGAAAACAATTTAAATACCAAGTTAAATTGAGAAAAAAAAAAGAAGATAAATTAAAAAATTCTTTATTACCATGTGATAATTTATATTGATATAGCAATAAATAATTTTTTAATAATATATTTTTCAAATTTCTTATTTAAGTTTCATTTTGTTCCTCAAATGCTTTGCGGCCTGATGGCTAATTGCCTAGTGGTCTGGCATTTGGGACCACATGTTTCTGGCTCGAATACCGGTGTTGACATGTATGTTTGTAGTTGCCAGGAATCCACTTTAAACAGTAGGTCCCGGTCTGATAGGACCGTAGAGCAATGTCTTGAGGTTCAGTCAGTCTTCAGCCCTCGTGGTTCCTCGCTTTAAGTGAAGGTGCATATTACCCTTAGCCATGGACAGCGTACACCTTTGGACCTGGTGTAGGCTGTCCTGCACCAGGAGGATTAGTAACAACAACCATAACAGGTACTGGAAACTATTCAAAACAATCTAGAAATTTCGTTATTCGTCCACTGTAAAAATTTGTAAAAGCTTCTTCAAGTAGTTGTTGGTTCAACGGGTCCCTATTGCATTCAACAGAAATGGAAATAAAATGTTGCTGTGTCTTGTAACTTTCCTGTAACAAAGCTACAGTTTAATTTCTTACATTGGAAACTACTGCTATAATTCAGATGTGCCTTAGAAATTATTCCAAGAGTCACTTTAAATCCCTTGCTTTTAAACTATCTACAGCTTTTCAATCCTCACTCTTAACTTCACCCTTTTATCTGCTATGCAAAGATATTTATTCTTTTGTTATGCTTTCAACGAGCTTAGAAATAAAAAGTTTCCTCGCAATTTTTGATGCTGCTATAAATAGAATATTTTTTTTTTTTACATGTTTCGAACTTTTCACAGATTTGTTCCCCATCAGAAAAAAAAAGTTGTTCGCAAAAGTCTTTTCCACATTTACATTTGAGGAAAGAAAAAAATTTTTTTTTTTTTTCTGCAGTGAGTAAACTGAGTAATCCGGCAAAGAGAAACACGATCTGTCGGATTAGTCGAACAGTTTTATTCTAATTCGTCTCAAATGAAGCGGAACTGCTCGCTGTTTGTGAATTTCTTTTGGCTTTCGTCGCGAGCACAGTTTCTGAGGGCTTCTCCCCCTCCAAGAAATACGAGACCTCTGTTTTACCCCCCTGAATTCCAGTTTCAGAGAAGCCCCGGCACTTCGAAGTAGAGGCTTTGCTTTTACTGCTCTCTAATAGAGATCTATCTGTTTGTATTGAAAAGGCTTCCTTTTATGAGCGTTGTTTATTTTAAATGAAAAGGATTCGATTAGGAAACAGAGATTGGTAAAAAAAAGAAAACATCAATTAAAAAAAGATACAAAACAATTTAAATACCAAGCTAAATTAAAAAAAAAAATTAGATAAAAAAAAAATAGAAACATTTAAAAAATCTTGATTACCATGTGATAGTTTATACTTGATACAGTGATAAATATTTCATTTTATTACATATATTTTTAATTTCTTATTTAAGACTAATTTTCTCCCTCACATATTTTGCTCAGGAATAGAAAAAGTAATATTAAAAGTATTTTTAATTTTAAAAATAAAGTAAAAACCAGAGATTAGTAATATAATAGAGCACGCGTAGGGATTGTCAGTGTGGCCTCATATGCTTTACTCAGAAATAGAAAAAGTAATATTGAACGTATTTTTAATTTTAAAAATAAAGTAAAATCCAGAGATTAGTAATATAATAGAGCACGCATAGGGATTGTCAGTGTGGCCTCATGTGCTTTACTCAGAAATAGAAAAAGTAATATTGAACGTATTTTTAATCTTAAAAAATAAAGTAAAAAACCAGAGATTAGTAATATAATAGAGCACGCGTAGGGATTGTCAGTGTGGCCTCATATGCTTTACTCAGAAATAGAAAAAGTAATATTGAACGTATTTTTAAATTTAAAAATAAAGTAAAAACCAGAGATTAGTAATATAATAGAGCACGCGTAGGGATTGTCAGTGTGGCCTCATATGCTTTACTCAGAAATAGAAAAGTAATATTGAACGTATTTTTAATTTAAAAATAAAGTAAAAACCAGAGATTAGTAATATAATAGAGCACGCATAGGGATTGTCAGTGTTGCCTCTATGCTTTACTCAGAAATAGAAAAGTAATATTGAACGTATTTTTTAATTTAAAAATAAAGTAAAAACCAGAGATTAGTAATATAATAGAGCACGCGTAGGGATTGTCAGTGTTGCCTCATATGCTTTACTCAGAAATAGAAAAAGTAATATTGAACGTATTTTTAATCTTAAAAATAAAGTAAAAACCAGAGATTAGTAATATAATAGAGCACGCGTAGGGATTGTCAGTGTTGCCTCATATGCTTTACTCAGAAATAGAAAAGTAATATTGAACGTATTTTTTAATTTAAAAATAAAGTAAAAACCAGAGATTAGTAATATAATAGAGCACGCGTAGGGATTGTCAGTGTTGCCTCATATGCTTTACTCAGAAGTAGAAAAAGTAATATTGAACGTATTTTTAATTTTAAAAATAAAGTAAAAACCAGAGATTAGTAATATAATAGAGCACCCATAGGGATTGTCAGTGTGGCCTCATATGCTTTACTCAGATATAGAAAAAGTAATATTGAACGTATTTTTAAATTTAAAAATAAAGTAAAAACCAGAGATTAGTAATATAATAGAGCACGCATAGGGATTGTCAGTGTTGCCTCATATGCTTTACTCAGAAATAGAAAAAGTAATATTGAACGTATTTTTTAATTTAAAAATAAAGTAAAAACCAGAGATTAGTAATATAATAGAGCACGCATAGGGATTGTCAGTGTTGCCTCATACGCTTTCCAGAAATGAAAAAAAGTAATATTGAACGTATTTTTTTTAATTTAAAAATAAAGTAAAAACCAGAGATTAGTAATATAATAGAGCACGCGTAGGGATTGTCAGTGTTGCCTCATATGCTTTACTCAGAAATAGAAAAAGTAATATTGAACGTATTTTTTAATTTAAAAATAAAGTAAAACCAGAGATTAGTAATATAACAGAGCACGCATAGGGATTGTCAGTGTTGCCTCATATGCTTTACTCAGAAATAGAAAAAGTAATATTGAACGTATTTTTAATTTAAAAATAAAGTAAAAACCAGAGATTAGTAATATAATAGAGCACGCATAGGGGATTGTCAGTGTGGCCTCATATGCTTTACTCAGAAATAGAAAAGTAATATTGAACGTATTTTTTAATTTAAAAATAAAGTAAAAACCAGAGATTAGTAATATAATAGAGCACGCATAGGGATTGTCAGTGTTGCCTCATATGCTTTACTCAGAAATAGAAAAAAAAGTAATATTGAACGTATTTTTTAATTTAAAAATAAAGTAAAAACCAGAGATTAGTAATATAATAGAGCACGCATAGGGATTGTCAGTGTTGCCTCATATGCTTTACTCAGAAATAGAAAAGTAATATTGAACGTATTTTTAATTTAAAAATAAAGTAAAAACCAGAGATTAGTAATATAATAGAGCACGCGTAGGGATTGTCAGTGTGGCCTCATATGCTTTACTCAGAAATAGAAAAAGTAATATTGAACGTATTTTTTAATTTAAAAATAAAGTAAAAACCAGAGATTAGTAATATAATAGAGCACGCGTAGGGGATTGTCAGTGTTGCCTCATATGCTTTACTCAGAAATAGAAAAAGTAATATTGAACGTATTTTTAATTTAAAAATAAAGTAAAAACCAGAGATTTGTAATATAATAGAGCACGCGTAGGGATTGTCAGTGTGGCCTCATATGCTTTACTCAGAAATAGAAAAAGTAATATTGAACGTATTTTTTAATTTAAAAATAAAGTAAAAACCAGAGATTAGTAATATAATAGAGCACGCGTAGGGATTGTCAGTGTGGCCTCATATGCTTTACTCAGAAATAGAAAAAGTAATATTGAACGTATTTTTTAATTTAAAAATAAAGTAAAAACCAGAGATTAGTAATATAATAGAGCACGCATAGGGATTGTCAGTGTTGCCTCATATGCTTTACTCAGAAATAGAAAAAGTAATATTGAACGTATTTTTAATTTTAAAAATAAAGTAAAAACCAGAGATTAGTAATATAATAGAGCACGCGTAGGGATTGTCAGTGTGGCCTCATATGCTTTACTCAGAAATAGAAAAAGTAATATTGAACGTATTTTTTAATTTAAAAATAAAGTAAAAACCAGAGATTAGTAATATAATAGAGCACGCGTAGGGATTGTCAGTGTTGCCTCATATGCTTTACTCAGAAATAGAAAAAGTAATATTGAACGTATTTTTAAATTTAAAAATAAAGTAAAAACCAGAGATTAGTAATATAATAGAGCACGCATAGGGATTGTCAGTGTGGCCTCATATGCTTTACTCAGATATAGAAAAAGTAATATTGAACGTATTTTTAAATTTAAAAATAAAGTAAAATCCAGTGGTTAGTAATATGACAGGGCAAATTTTATAGTTGTTTTTTTAAATTGAAAAGAATATTGAAATTATACATTTTTTTTCTTAGTATGGTTATAAATGTTTATTAATCAAAACAATTTATATTTGAATTTTTTACTTTACTGTATATTATAAATAATTAGCAATTATATATATATATATATATATATATATAAACTAACATAACTCGGCATACGTCGTCCTTCCAAAAAGAGATGCATTGTAGAAAATTACATATCTCGAATATATTCTCCATGTTCCAATATATGTGCATACTAATTTTCATGGATATCGTTTGAACGGCATTTTGCTGCAACACCATCTGTTGGCAAATAACAATGAAGTGGATAGCGCGAACTATATATATATATATAGATAGATAGATAGATAGATAGGTAGATATAATATATTTACGTAGTTCGCGGAATATATATATAATCCTTTTTCCTACTTCAAATTGAAATCCATCTATTTCCTCTAAGCTTATATATGATCCTATTTTATCGCACAATTATTTTTAAAGATGTATTTTATTTTATTTTTACTATAATATTTTACTGCAGTCGTAATAGCTTAATAAATCAACTTAAGACAATTTTTTTTGTCAATTCTTTTTTAAATATTATTTGGAATAAATCTGTGTCAATTATATTATGTCTCTTTTCGATGTCTATTTTAAAAATTTCTACACTAGAGGCACTGCTATTTATCATTTTGGTGTGCCATTTTATCTGACTTGCTTCACTACAACTGTAGAAAGTGATTTCAGAATGAAGGAACTTTATTGCACGTTCTGTATGAATTTCTTAAGCAATTCTCATTTGAATCATTAATTTTATTTCCAATTTTACACTGAGATAATTTAGGCAACTGAACTGTTTAATGAGAAGGTAGCTTATAACAACGAAACAGCTATTCTTTTAATATTAATATCGAAATCGGCTTAAATGATTATAAATTGTTGTTGTAAAAAGATTTGATGTAAGGGAATGAGAACAATTCGTTTTCACTATTTGAAATGAATAAATCTCTCAATTCTGTTGACTTCAGTATTAGATGATTCTAAGATACCTATTGTCACAATGCTAATCTTATTTTAAATAAAACATGATAATCCCTTTTAGGTATTTTCCCGATTCGTTTTGGTATACTTTCTGCTTATTAAGATAAACTTTCTTATTTATACTGCGTTCTCAGTAAATTTATGGTTACCTGAATATAGAAATAAATATATTTTTAAATTAAATTAGTTGTAGCATATTTGTAAAATACCATTAGTAACATTAAAGCAATAAAATGTATGAAAGACTGTACATTTTATTGATATGGCAATATGTATTCCTTCGCTTAAGGACTGCATATTGCCATATCAATATATAATCCTTATTGAAATATTGTCATATCAATATATAATGGACTATATTGCCATATCAATATACACTCAAGAGCCAAAACATTATGACCACCCCTACATTTTGCAATGAACGCGCCTGGATGAATGGAATATATAATCCTTATTGAAATACGTGGTCAGGTGGAATATTGTCATATATTTAACTGGTATTAAATGGTGGTATTAATCCATGCCTTATTGAAATAGGCGGGTTGAAGCTGTGTTGCGTCATATCGAACTATATTGCCATATCTCGTTATTGATATTGGTGGTCATAATGTTTTGGCTCTTGAGTGTATAGTCCTTATTGAGATATTGCATATCAATATATAGTCCTTATTATCATATTGCCATATCAATATGGATTATATTACCATATTTGATTTTAATTGTTGAACATACTTTGATGCCCATCACAGATATAAATTGCTTTAGAACGAGATAATAATTACCGACAACATTGTTGTTGTTAAAAGTTGTTAATAACAACAATTAACAACAACAATGTTTAGTATATGATATTGCCGTAGAAAATATCAAGCACAGAATAAATATATTTGACTTTCACCTTGTTTTGATTTTCTATATATATCCCATATTTATGAAAAGTATTGCATTTTCTAATTCATTTTCAAAATTACATGTAAAAACCAGTACTTTTATATTGTATCAAATATATTTTGTATTATGTTTGAATTTATAAATAAACTTCACATTGATTTAATAATTTCCATTTTTTTTTTCAGGTAAGTTCCTTGCTTGAATTTTATATATCCTTTGACATTTTCTGAAGTTTGGTAAGATGCGCATGCCATTGCAGTTTGAACTCATTATTTAAGGTATGAAAAAATATCTGTTTGTCTTTCATTACTTGAAGAGAATGCAGTTGCTCAACTTTCTTATAAGAATCTATTCATTAATTCTGAAACAGTATTTACAAGAAAGCACAAAATTAGTATTTGTCACATTGAAACTTAGCAACTAACTAGATATAAAATAAACTATTACAAATTTATTTCAGATACAGTGGAGGTATTTTATTGCAATACTATGAAAGTGTTTATATATTTTTATTTTGTAGCTAGCCGAAAGATAACAGTAATTAGTCAAAATCTTTATAAACGTATATTGCTTTAGAGTGCTGTATACTAAAATACTTTCTGTTATAATATATTAATCCCTATTAGATGAGAAAATTTGGCGAAATAGTCTGAGATTTCTTTATCAAGCTCCACTTTCCACAAGGACATTTGTTGCTTTCGATTTCTTCTTTTGGATGAGGGAGCTTTGTATATTTTCGTCTCTTTTAGTGTGTTGAAAGAAGAATAAAAGCGGCAAATGTAATTAAATATATAGTTGTTTGTTGTTTCATACTTATGCAAAGAAATTACTTTTGAACGAAAAGTTAGATTTGTAAAAGTAATGCCAATTAGAACAATGCAGCAGTATATTATATATTATAATCTGGGATTAAATACAATACCCGTAGTCGTGACTTCGGAGACTATGAAAGATAATGATAAATTTCAGTCGGAAAAAAGTTTACTAAGTTGTTGTTGTTGTTGTCGCATCCCCTGAAGAGTACCGGAAAATCAAATATCGTGGTGCTCCCGAATAATATTGGCTATGCTGATTGCCAACTTGCAGTATAAATACTCTTTCGAGGGACGGTCCAGACAATACGCGGCGGCTGCAACAGCTGGGCAATAAAAGACATGATGAAGACTAAGCTCGACATCAGAGCACTTGCCACAATTTTGGTATTTTTTAACGCCATCAACAGACATTTTCATATTTTTGTGGTGCTTCATCCTTAATCTTGTGAGGATAGTAGCGATTTTTCTGTCGGCATTTAGTTCTGTAATTTGGCATTTAATTTTGATCTTAGAAGGAAATATAAGTTTATGTAGTAAGTTGCCGATGTAATATATAATAACCCTTTACGCACACCAATAACTTAATTAGAAACCCTGAAATACAAATCCCATGGTTCCCCGTCATAAAATTGTCATTATTGTCATCACACAACCAAGAATTTTTTCAAAACAAAATCTGTTATTCTTCATAGTTGTAAAATAGTTGCTGTATAAAAATGAAAACCGTACGTGATACTTTAATCGGAAACATAAGTTGGTGGCGGGAAATCTTTCCAGGATGGAATCTTCGGCGAGTTGGTGACGAGGATGGAATCTTCAAGTTTAACCAGGATTAGAAATATTAATAAGGGGCATTTGTATGGAATATGGCTTAGGTTTTGGTCATTCCTGTATAATGGAGTCCTATCATGTTATCATCAGAGATGATAAAGTTTTTCTTTGGTAAAATATTTATTTATCTTTTATGGGGGTAATGTAAATTGCCCACCGTTGTCTCTTTACTTAATTGCCCTGAATTTCTTCTTATAAGATTACATAAAAGACCAAGTATACAGTTTACCACAGCATAAAGTTAACGGTATGCGGTTAACGATATATGTATAACGTCTAATTAACCTAAAGTGTGCACAAAATGACCGTCGAGCTACAAACTAAACATCCAATTGGAATGTTTTGACCTTCCTCTACACTATGCTATATTTAGATTGTATAAATTATGTATAGTTTTGAATTTTTTTTCATGTATAGTTTTGAAGTGATTAACATTTCAAACTGAACATGAAGACATAAATCCAGAATCCTGAATCGGCTTCCCATACAAACTAATTTTATAAATATTTTGAAAATGCCAGTTTCTTCTTCTTTGGAAGCAGAAACTTGCACAGAATCATTAAATTTCCAGAGCAATCGGAAGACAGGAATAGTCTTATGAGCACATCTTAATGTTTATCCTTATTAAGTCGAGAGGTTTTCCCTCCCACTGATACCACACCACTGTTTGTCGCAAGAAGCACTTAAAGCGCCGACAGGGCAACACCTCTCAAGGACCCTCGCAACGAACGTCGTCAGTGGTTCCAGAAGCAGCCACTGTCGCCTGCGAGGCGCGTATCTCAGAAAAGTCACCCCACTTAGCCACGTTCGAACTTCCTGAGGAGAACATCCCTATTAAAACCGGATTTCCAGATCGTGCTCACGAACCCTTCTCAGCTGCCGGATCTCTTTCGAATATTCAGCACTCCCTGATGGAGTGGATCTGCAAAAATCAATTCCATCTCTTTGCTGCTGATGGAATAAAGGAACGGACAGAATTATCGCTTGCAAAAAGAAAAAAAAATGGTTTTATTGCAAGTAAAGCCAATCTTGGATATCAAATAGGAAATTCTCTGTGTTACAATCATAGAGTAATAATATAATAGGGTGCGCATCAGGATTGCCAGTGTGGACATTACTTTTACTTCGTAGTTTAGCATGTGTGATGATAGCTTGTCAAATTTGGAAACAATCTTTACTCTCGGCCGTTACTACTGTTGGCCATTACTATTCTAGGCTCTCACAACTTTACTTTTACTTTGTTGTTTAGCATGTGTGATGATAACTTGACAAATTTGGAAACAAACTTTATTGTCTGCTATTTCTACCTATGCTTTCACTACTTTATTTTTACTTCGTCGTTTAACATGTGTGATGATAGCTTATCAATATTTGACTACAATATTTACTGTCGGCCATTACTATTCTAGGCTTTCACTACTTTATCTTTACTTCGTAGTTTAGCTTGTGTGATGATAGCTTGGCAATAATTGGCAATAATCGTTACTGTGGGCCGTTACTACTCTATGCTCTCACTACTTTGTGATTTAGCATGTGCGATGATAGCTTGGCAATGTTTGACAACAATTCTTAGTGTCGGCCGTTATAACTGTATGTTCTCGCTAGTTTAATTTACTTTGTAGTTTAGCATGCGTGATGATAGCTTGGCAATATTTAGCAGCATTCTATGCAATCGTTACTACTCTATGCTCTCACTATTTTACTTTTACTCTGTAGGTTAGCATGTGTGATGATAATTTATCAACCATCTTTACTATCGGCCTTTAATACTATATGCTCTCACTACTTTAATTTTACTCTGTAGTTCAGCATGTGTGATGATAGCTTGGCAATATTTGGTAACAATCTTTACTGTCGACCGTTACTACTCTAGGCTCATACTACTTTACTTTTACTTTAATGTAGCATGTATGATGATGGTTTAGCAATATTTATCTACAACTGTCGGCCGTTACTATTCTATACTCTAACTGGCGGCCTGATGGCCAATTGACTAGCGACCGTACTAGCGCCTTTGGTACCGTAGGCTCCAGATTTGAATCTTGGCCGTGGCATGGATGTTTCTGAGTGGTTCGGAATTCACTTTAAACTGTAGGTCCCGGACTGTTTAGCCCTCGTGTGCACAAGATGACCGTAGAGCGACAAACCCAACAAAACTTATTCTCACTACTTTAATTTTACTCTGTAGTTCAGCATGTGTTATGATAGCTTGGCAATATTTGGTAACAATCTTTACTGTCGACCGTTACTACTCTAGGCTCATACTACTTTACTTTTACTTTGTAATGTAGCATTTATGATGATGGTTTAGCAATATTTATCAATAATCTTCTATTGAACAATCTTCTAATCTATTTCTCAACAACTGTCGGCCGTTACTATTTTATACTCTAACTGATGGCCAATTGACTAGCGTACCTTATTAGCGCCTTTGGTACCGCAGGCTCCAGATTTGAATCTTGGCCGTGGCATGGATGTTTCTGAGTGGTTCGGAATTCACTTTAAACTGTAGGCCCCGGACTGTTTAGCCCTCGTGTGCACAAGATGACCGTAGACCGTAGACCGTAGAGAGAAACCAAACCAAACTTATTCTCACTATTTTACTTTTACTTTGCAGTTTAGCATGTGTGATGATAGCTTTGCAATATTTGTCAACAATCTTTACTGTAGGCCATTACTACTCTATGCTATTGGTGAGAAAGGAGAAACGGATCACGAAAAGATTGTTTGCCCCAAACGCTTTTTTACTTAACGCATACTACACTTTTTTCCGATTTTTTTTTTCACTATCTGTCAAAGTGGGTTTTTTTCCCAGGAAAATTCCTGCAATTAATAATAAATGTTCCACAATTTATTGTTTTTTCTATTAAAAAACAAAAACCCGAGTTGATTTGAAACTTTTTTCGAAACCGACAGACGATGTGACAAATGATACAAGGTCGATGACAAACGAGTAAAGTCACATTAGACTGGAGCTCCCCGAGTGGGAAAACTAAACTCTCTCTCTTCGTTTTCTTCTGTTGATCGTTCGGAACCTATTAACAATCGTTTGATTCAACGAAGCACCCTCCCCCCTCTCTCTCCCTTATCGATTGCCAGATTCATTTCTCCTTTGAACACAGCAGTAATTGATTTTTTAGCGATGATATTTTATTAACCTTACTTCCCCAAATTTTTTTTTTTATTTCGCAGAAAAAAATGGTGGTTCCCTTTTACTCTTTGTTCTCCCGTTTTAATATTCTCTCTCGTGGAAGACAAAGGCCTTTGTTCTCTGCCGCTCAGAATGTCACTCAGAACTGCCCCCCTGAAAAATCACCCCCCTTCTCCGGTTAATCTCTTAATGAGAAGAATTTTTTTCACTCGGGAATGAAAATGATTTTTTTTTGTTGAAGTGCCTCGTAAAGAGCGGGTTAAGAGCTGTGGTTATCGGAATACCCGATCCATGTTTTGCTCTGAGCAAAATGTTTTTCGTCTGTTTAGTGCCCCTTTTCCATAGAAAGGCTGTTCTTAGAGGGAGAAAACTTCTTTTTATCTGTATTCTGGGCCTTTTTTTCTTAGTTTTTAGGGCCTATAGTTTTGACAGATTAAAAGGAATTTTGCCGTAAGGTAACCCGCCACGTTCAGGGTAAACATTTTCAAACAATGTTTTATTGAAATTCTTTTTTATGCTATTGTTCAATCACGTTATACAACATTAACATGAACATTAATATATATATATACATAAGAATTTTTTTGTCAAAATATGGCAAAAATTAACAAAAAAGTGGGTTTTTTTGTCTTCCTAATAAACAATTAACAATTAATAATAATTAACTTCTATAAAAAGAATATGTAAAACATATTACATAAAGGTAGGCTTAGATCCATGATAGATCCATGGTAAAGATAGGCATAGATACACGTTAAAAGTAGACCTAAATGCATGATAAAAGTAGATCCATGTTAAAGGTACACCTAGATACACAATAAGGTAGACTTAGATCTATGATGAAGGTAGACTCAGACCCATGATAAAGGTAGACTTAAACTCTGTTAATCTCTTAATGAGAAGAATTTTTTTCACTTGGGCATGAAAATCATTTTTTTTTTTTTTTTTTTTTTTTTTAAGTGCCTTTTAAAAAGCGGGTTAAGAGCTGTGGTTATCGGGGTGCCCGATCCATGTTTTGCTCTAGACAAAATGTTTTTCGTCTGTTTAGTACCCCTTTCTACGGCACTGAACACATAGAAAGGCTGTTCTTACAGGGAGAAAAATTCTTTTTATCTGTATTCTGGGCCTTTTTCTCTTTTTTTAGGGCCTATAGTTTTGACAGATTAAAAGGAATTTTGCCTTAAGGTAGCCCGCCACATTCAGAGTAAACATTTTCAAACAATGTTTTATAGGAATTCTTTTTTTTTATATTCTATTTTTCAATTACGTTATACACCATAAACAGGAATGTTAAAATATATATACATGAATAGTTTTTGTTAAAATTTGGCAAAAATTAATAAAAAAAGTGTATTTTCTGATTTCCTAATAAGCAATTAACAGTTAATATTAATTAACCCCTAAATAAAATATGTAAATCATATCACATAAAGGTAGACCTAGATCCATGATAAAAGAAAACCTAGATGCATGATAGATCCATGATATAAGTAGATGATAGATCCATGATAAAGGTAGACCTAGATGTATGATAGATCCCTGATAAAGGCACACCTAGATGCATGATAGGTCCATGATAAAGGCAGACCTAGGTCCCTGATAAAGGTAGATCTAGATCAATGATAGATCCATGGTAAAGAGAGACCCAAATCCTTGATAAAGGTAGATCTAGATCCCTGATAAAGGTAGATCTAGATCCCTGATAAAGGTAGATCTAGATCCCTGATAAAGGTAGACCTAGATCCATGATAAAAGAAGACCTAGATGCATGATAGATCAATGATATAAGTAGATGATAGATCCTTGATAAAGGTAGACCTAGATGTATGATAGATCCCTGATAAAGGCACACCTAGATGCATGATAGGTCCATGATAAAGGCAGACCTAGGTCCCTCATAAAGGTAGATCTAGATCAATGATAGATCCATGGTAAAGAGAGACCCAAATCCTTGATAAAGGTAGATCTAGATCCCTGATAAAGGTAGATCTAGATCCCTGATAAAGGTAGATCTAGATCCCTGATAAAGGTAGACCTAGATCCATGATAAAAGAAGACCTAGATACATGATAGATCCATGATATAAGTAGATGATAGATCCATGATAAAGGTAGACCTAGATGTATGATAGATCCCTGATAAAGGCACACCTAGATGCATGATAGGTCCATGATAAAGGCAGACCTAGGTCCCTCATAAAGGTAGATCTAGATCAATGATAGATCCATGGTAAAGAGAGACCCAAATCCTTGATAAAGGTAGATCTAGATCCCTGATAAAGGTAGATCTAGATCCCTGATAAAGGTAGACCTAGATACATGATAAATCCAAAGTAGATATAGATCCAGGATAAAGGTAGACCTAGATCCATGGTAAAAGTAGACCTATATCTATGATCCATGATAATAGATCCATTGAAGACAAAGGGTTGAAATTTCATTAAACTCCATAAATGATTATAATAGTTATGACAATTATCATATTGTGGTGTAGCAAAAAATGACTTTTCACAAATTCATTTGAAAGATATGAATGCATGAATTCAATATCCGAATTGCCCGTGATGGGCCTGATGGCCGAGTGACTAGCGCTCTGCAGGTTTCGGGTTCGAATGCCTCTGGTACCTGTTTGAAAAGACAACGCTCTACGGTCATATGAGACCAAGACCACTGATTAAAATGAATTCCAAACCACTATAAACATCCGTCGCGACTTGAACCCTAGACCTGTGCCACTGATTACCAGAACACTAGTCATTCGGCCATCAAGACCATAATTGACATATGAGTTCCATAAAAGTCATTGAATTTATTCCACGCATTTTTTCAAAATCCATTACCATAGATCACAGTACATAAAATTACTATAAACAGGCGGAGTTGATATAAAAAAATTCGTCTTCAAGAGTCAAATTTTTTTATGGCCGACTCTTCGTCCCTTTTATACCTGTGAAATAAAAAACGATTTCCAAAGTAACTGTGCTCTTTATGTAACCATCCTCATTTGCTGTTTTTCCTGAACATCGTTGAAAACTTTTCCACTGACACTTGCGGAAACAAAAATCCGATACAACTCGGTGATCTCGGCCAAACCTCGATGGGGCCTGCCGCGAAAAGGATCGTAAAGGGCTTTCCACTCACAAACATTCATGCCAATGCTAGGATTCGAACCTGAGGCTTTTGATTTCAACGGCCAGACAGAAAGTTTTTTAATGAGATAAGCTTTCCAGCCCAACGTCTACAGTCATATTAGACCGAGATCTGGGGTTTAAAGTGATTTTCAAACCACTACAAACATCCATGGTACCACCGGGACTCCACCAGAAACCTGTGGAACTGAGTGCTAATCACTCAACCATCAGGCCTTTTATTGATATACGAGTTCATCAAAAGTCACTGAATTTATTCCACTTCCACAAAATTTTCAAAATCTATTACCATAGATCATAAAATTACAATAAAGAGTCCGGAACTGGTATAAAAAATTTTGTAAAACATGTGCGTGCCATCACATGCTTTTTCTGGTAACCGGATGCCTGTGTGCAAGCACATGCTTTTTCTGGTAACCAGATGCATGGGTGCCACCACAAGCTTTTTTCTGGCAATCTAATTCAACAAAAGTCATTGAATTTATTCCACTTGCACAAATCTTTCAAAATCTATTACCATAGATCATAAAATTACAATAAAGAGTCCGGAACTGGTATAAAAAATTTTGTAAAACATTAAAAAAAAAAAATGAAAAAAGGTCTAAAGGGTCAATTTTTTTTATGGCCGACTCTTCGTCCCTGGTTATACCTCTAAAATAAAGTAATTGGGCTCTTTCTCTAACATCCTCATTTGCTGTTTTCCCTTAGCATCGTTGAAAACTTTTCCACTGACACTTGCGAAAACAAAAATCCGATACAACACGCCAAACCTCGATGGGCCTGCCTGTGAAAATGATCGTAAAAGGCCCCTCGGCGAACTGGGAAAAAGGAATCAATTAATTAAACAAGCAACTGAATCGAGTAATCCGATAATTAGAACTCCAAATATTACTCTTGCTTTATGGACTGCCCATTATTAAGAGTTCAGTCCATCCGAGCGTTTATTAATGAATTATCTGTAATGGCTTTGAGATGTTTATCTGAAAATTGCGGGATTTTTTTTTTCTGCTCCCGTTTTTTTGTGCAGCTCTCTTTATTATTTCATGCCCGAAACGCATCGATTGGTCTTCGGGAGTGAGTGCTCTCTGCTCGAGGACCAGAGCACGACTTGCTCTCAGAAAATTCATTAAACAGTTAACGATTCATTTTGAATAGAATGAATAGAATTAAAAAAAATAGAAATACCGATCTTTAAAAAAAAAATTAAAAGTCGTATTGTGTTCGCTTTGGTGTGAAATGAAATACGGGAAGCCATTGTGGAAAGGAAATGCCCAGAAGAACCACAATTGAAAAGGTAGGCTAAGGAAGGGATCTTTTCCATTCTTGGATTGAAAGAATTTGTAAAACATATGAATTTCATCCAACTATGAAGGGATACAGTAGTGGACAAATTTGTAAGATTTTTTTTTGTGTAACAAGAAAGGTTTTAATAGTAAATTAAATTCTTTGTTGAAATTTCAATCTAAAGGAAATTACTGATTCAGATAACATAAACTATAGATACATTGAATAGTACATCTCTATCAAAATAAGAATCAGAGATTTATTGTATTTTTGTACTAAATTTATTTTTTTAAATATTTGTGTACTTAATTAGTTATAAGACTATTTGAAAGAAACCTACTAAGAAGAGAATGAAACTCACTGTGGTTTAAATTGTGTAATGAAATTTGGAAGGACATGTATATGACTAATAGTAATATATACATTTTATTATTGCTAAAATCGCTTCATAATTGCTAGTCATATACATTTTATTATTGCTAAAATCAATAATTTAAATAAGAACACAATTCCTTCATGTCGCTGCGCGATTATTTTGAATCTGTGAATTACTTCGAATCTTGCAGTGCACGGGACCGTTATTAGACCACCAGCGTCTATAATTCGTCTAAAACTGAAACTGTTTTTTCGGGTAACCACATTAATGTATGCCACTAGATGCTTTTTCTGGTAACAGGATTCATGTTTGCCACCATATGCATTTTCTGGTAACCATATTCCTGTATGCCACTACATACTTTTTCTAGTAAACGCTTTCATGTATGATGCCTATAGATGCTTTTTCTGGTAACCACAGTATTTTGTGCCCCTACATGCTTTTAGCTGGTAACCACATGATTGTGTGGCACAACATATTTTTTCTGATAACCAGATGCGTGCCTTTACGTGCTTTTTCTGGAAACGACATCCATGTATGCCACCACGTTCATTTTTTGCAGTCACAGTGTATGCCACTACATGTTTTTAGTAACCACATGTATGCATGTCACCATATGCATTTTCTAGTAACCATGTTCATGTATGCCACTACATGCTTTTTCTGGTAAATACATGTAGGTTTGCCACCACATGCTTTTTCTGGTAAGTACATGTAGGTTTGCCACCACATGCTTTATCTGGTAAACACATGTAGGTATACCACCATATTCATTTTCGGTTAATCACATTCGTGTATGCCATTACATCTTTTTTCTGGTAACCACATGGTGTACCACCACATGCTTTATCTGAAAACCACATGCTTGTGTGTCACTACAAGCCTTTTTCTGGCAATCTCATACATGTATCATGTAGAATTCCCCTTTTTTTTTCTTCTGGCAGACAAAGTGACGTACAGGCTGTCAGTCCACTTAACTGAATATTTTATATCACGAAGACAGTGCCGCATATGAGACGAAATAAATAAATATTCTGTTGAGCGAGTTTTACATAGTGTGCCACTACAGACCTTTTCTTTAACTACACACAAGCATGCCACTGCAAATGTTTTTTTCTGATAAATACTTGCGAGTATGCATTTTTGATAACCACATTCATTTGTACTGCTACATGCGTTTTCTGGTAACCATGGTAACATGTGTGCCACTATATGTTTTTTCTAGTAACCACATGCAGGCATATCACTATATGCATTTTCTGGTAACCATGTTTGTGCAACCACATGTTTTTTCTGGTAAACACATGCAAGTATGCCACCTTATACATTTTCTGATAATCCCATTCATGTATGCTTCTACGTTTTTCTAGTAACCACATGCATGCATGTCACAATATGCATTTCATGATAACCTCATTCATGTATGCCACTACATGCTTTTTCTGGTAACCACAATATGTGCCACCTCATGCGTTTTCTAATAAATACATTCATGAATGTCAACACGTGCTTTTTCTAGTAACCACATGCATGTGTGCCATCACATGCGTTTTCTGGGAACCGGTTGCATGTGTGCCACCACGGGCTGTTTTTCTAGCAATCTCATATATGTGTAGAATTCACCCCTTTTCTTTCTTCTGGACACAAACAAAGTGACGTACAGGCTGTCAGTGCACTCAACTGAATATTTTATATCGCGAAGACAGCGCCGCACATGAAACGAAATAAATAAATGCTCCGTCGAGAGATTTTTTCTGTCGAGCACAGCGCCATTTCTTTGAGCATATCCTTTCCACAGATTTCCAACCACCGGAGACTGGTGCTGCGTGTCGTTTCTCGCATTCGGGAAGATTAGGCAGCGGCTGGAATATCATCTCCTCCTCATTGGGATCCTTTTTTATTTATTCGAAATAAATCCCGTCGCTTTGGCTCCCAAACACCATTAGAAGAGCATCGATTGACATCCGTGAGTCTCGCTTTCTTTTCCAGTTTTCCAGTTTTTTCTATCTTGTGTTTTATTTCAGACATCCTGTGTTCTTGTCGTCCTAACAATATTGCGATTATTTTTTTGTGTTGGGTGCTTTAAAAAAATCACGCCAATCAGCAAGGAGCCTATAAATCACTAAATCTCTCGAACGACAGAAGGATTCTCTTCCTGGTTTTTTATGCAGTCTGTCCCAAAAGTCTGAATGCACATTGTAAAATAACTGTTGTGTGAACTGAATTAAAATGCTACCTAATGTTCGGTTTATTACTAGTTGTTAGTTTATAAAAAATATTTTTAATTATAGTAAAAAATTATTAAATAATAAAAATATTATTAAATTATTAATAAATATTATTAAATTATTAAATAATATTAAATTATATTGAAAATGTACATTTTTTTCAAGTAAGTATTGAAGTATCAAGTATACTTTGATTTAAATTGTGTGATGAAATTTCAAAGGACTGAAGAATCGGTAAAGAACATTCATGTATATTTGATTTACATGCTTTTTGTGTAATGAAATGTGTGCCAAAGGACTGAAGAATGCCATTACATGCTTTTTCTGGTAACCACAATGTGCGCCACCACATGTTTTTCTGGTAAATACATGCATGTATACTACTAGATCCTTTTTCTGGTAAATAGATGCATGTGTGCCACCACATGCATTTTCTGGCGACCACATTTATGTATCACTATACGCTTTTTCTCGTAACCCCAATGCGTGCCATCACATGCTTTTTCTGGTAACCGGATGCCTGTGTGTCAGCACATGCTTTTTCTGGTAACCACATGCATGAATGCCACCACAAGCTTTTTTCTGGCAATCTCATTCGTGTGTTTTGTAGAATTCTCCCTTTTCTTTCTTCTGGAGCCAGACAAAGTGACGTGCAGGCTGTCAATCCATTCAACTGAATATTTTATATCGCGAAGACAGCGCCGCATATGAAACGAAATAAATAAATGCTCTATCGAGGGAGTTTTTCTGTCGAGAACAGCGCCATTTCTTTGAGCATATCCTTTCCAGAGATTTTCAACCGCCGGAGACTGCTGCTGCGTGTCATCTCTCGCATTCGAAAGATTAGGCAGCGGCTGAAATATCATCTCCTCCTTATTGGGATCCTTTTTACTTATTCGAAATAAATCCCGTCGCTTTGGCTCCCTCAACACCATTAGAAGAGCATCGATTGACACCCGTGTCTCGCTTTCTTTTCCAGTTTTCCAGTTTTTTCTCTCTTGTTTTTATTTCAGACATCATTCGGATCCTGTGTTTTCTTGTCATCCTAACAATATTGAGATTCTTTTTTTTTGTGTTGAGTGCTCTAAAAAAAACAGACCAGCCAGCAATGAGCCTATAAATCACTCGAACGGCAGAACGATTCTCTCTCTCTCTCTCTTATTTTTTATTCAGTCTGTCCCAAAAGTCTGAATGCACATTATGTACAAAAGTGTAGAATGCGAAATAAATAGTGTTATTATGGCTAAAAGCAGTAGTTTAAAGAAGAACACAATTCCTTCATGTCGCAGGACGATTACTTCGATCCTTGCAGTGTTGGTAACATTTATTACAACTCCAGCATCTATAATTTTTCTAAAACTGAAGCTATTTTTTTCTGGTAACCACATTAATGTATGTCAATTGATGCTTATTCTGGAAACCAAATGCTTGTGTGCCACTACATGCTTTTTCTGGTAACCACAATGTGTGCCACCGCATACTTTTTTCTGGAAAATACATTCATGCATTACACCACATGTTTTTTTGGTGACCACATGCACGTATGCCACTACATGCCTTTTCTGGTAACCGCATGTAGGTATGCCACCATATGTATTTTCTGGTAACCACATTCATATATGCCTCAATATGCTTTTTCTGGTAAATGCATTCATGTATGCCGCCGCATGCTTTTTCTAGTAACCACATGCATGTGAGCCACCACATGATTTTTCTATTAACCACAGGCATGTGTGCCATCACGCGCTTTTTCTGGAAACCACATCCATGCATGCCACCATATTCATTTTCTGGCAAATAAATTCATGTATGCCAACACGTGCTATTTCTAGTAACATCATTGCTATTTCTAGTAACCACATACATGTGTGCCACCACATGCTATTTCTGGTAGCCACATACATGTATGCCACCACAACCTTCTTTAACAATCTCACACACGTATCAAGTAAAATTCACCCATTTTTCTTCTTCTGGAGCCAGACAAAGTGACATACAGGCTGTCAGTCGACTTAACTGAATATTTTATATCACGAAGACATCGCCGCATATGAAACGAAATAAATAAATGCTCTGTCGGGAGGGATTTTTTCTGTCGAGAACAGCGCCATTTCGTTGAGCATCCTTTCCAGAGATTTTCAACCACCGGAGACTGCTGCTGCGTGTCATCTCTCGCATTCGAAAGATTAGGCAGCGGCTGGAATATCATCTCCTCCTCATTGGGATCCTTTTTATTTGTTCGAAATAAATCCCGCCGCTTTGGCTCCCGAACACCATTAGAAGAGCATCGATTGACACCCCGTGTCTCGCTTTCTTTTCCAGTTTTTTCTCTCTTGTGTTTTATTTCCAACATTATTCTGATCCTGTGTTCTTGTCATCCTAACAATATTGCGAATTTTTTTTTTTGTGTGTGTTGAGTGCTTTAAAAAAATCACGTCAGCCAGCAAGGAGCCTATAAATCACTAAATCTCTCGAACGACGCATAGATTCTCTCTCTCTCATTTTTTATGCAGTCTGTCCCAAAAGTCTGAATGCACATTATAAAATTATGTGCAAATGTCTAGAGAGTGAACTAAATGCTGTTGTTATTAAAATGCTACGTAATGTTTGGTTTATTATTAGATGCCAATTTATAAAAAATATTGAAATACATGACTTATATTGAATACTTTATACTTTTATTATATTTTATACATTTAATATATTTTTATTACTTATTATGTCTGACTAGCGCTCTGTTCCACAAGTTTTGGGTTTAAGACCCGATGGTGCCCTGTGTGCTTGTAATGGTTTGGAATCCACTTTAAGTCGTATGTCCCAGACTCATATGACCTTAGAGTGTCACAGAGCCCAATCAGACTTCTCATCAATATCATTCTCAAACTTTAAAGGGGCAATTCAGCTCTAGGCACAGTGATGTGGTGTAGTTTTAGTAGTAGGTTTTGGTCTAATATGACTTTAGAGCGTTAAGCGAAGGCTGACAACACTACCCCTTAAAAAGGAAACATCTCCTGTCTCGAAATCTCCGAAATCCCAGCACTCAAGTCCATCTGACAATAGGCAGACGGACTTGCCTCACCATGGGGTTGTCATTCTATGGAGAAGAAGTTTAAGTCATAAATGTTTATTTATTAAAAAAAAAAAATCTCTAAAAATATTTATGACTGTAAATGTACATTGATTATAATCTCTGAGGTGTGATACAATAAAACATTTTCTGAGATTGAAATGTCTGATATTTCTTTTAAATTATGCTTCCATTATCTAATTAAATTACCCTCTTCCAACTTCAGACTAACTCCGCCATCGGAGTACATGCAGAATGATGAACTGTGGATAAACATTAGTCTGATCCTGGTACGCGGTGATGCAGCACACATGGCTTCATTATCCTCCCCCCTCCCTTCCAAAGAATGTTCATTTTCCTTTTAATTGTTTTTCTTTTTATTATTTCATGACTTGCAAGCAATGCTTTGTTCCATTAAATATCAAAATTATTTGGATGATGCATTGTTTCTGCCATGTTACACTAATAATTGGCGCCCAATGCATCATATGTGTTTCGCTTTCGAGTTAGGCTTAGGCTTATTGAATTTACGCATGCCTAAAAAGTATCCAGTAGCTTCTGACAAATCGAAGAATCTTTTTTCTTGACATGCTTCACTACAGTTATATATATTTATATATAACGGTTTTTTTAAATATATGCTTTCCTCAAGAAATATTTGTCAGGATACATCCAATATTACCTTTGGCACTTACACTTTTGAATCTGTATTTAGTTTTCAATACTAAGGATCAGAAATTAACTGTCAAAAAAATACCTTACCTGAAAGTAAGGCCTTTTTGGGGTTAAGAAATCTGTTTAATCCGCAGTTCATAAGCAAAAAAACTAAATGCTTCTACATAAAACCCTCGTTAGACCTATTTTGGTCTATAGCCCTAACTTGAACTTTGGAAAAACCAAGGAAAGTGGTTAGGAAAAAGTGATTGGTGGAGAAGACGGTACAAATTAATAAATGCTATAACACAGAAATTAATAAATGCTATAAAGACCCAGATATTATGAAATTTATTAAACCTAATAGATTAAACTGGGCTGCTCGTATATTTAGAATGAATAATTTAAACCCTGTAAAAAGGCTCGTTTGGGCAAAGCCACAGGGACAAAGAGGAAGAGGACAGCCTAGGTTGCGATGTATAGACGCAGTTGAAAAGGATTTTGCTATACTAAGGGTTAAGAATTGGAAGGCCATTGTGACCCAGAGGAATGCATGGATATCTCTTCAAAGGAAAGCCTTTGTCCACTCTGGGCTGTCGTGCTATTGATGATCATAATGATATATTACTACTACTACGACACGTCACATCACTGTACTTAGAGCTGAGTTGCCCTTTTACAGTTCGGGAATGATGTGGGGGATGAGAAGTCTGATTGGGCTCTGTGACGCTCTACGGTCATATGAGACCCGGATCTACGGCTTAAAGCGGATTCCGAACCACTACAAACATCCATGGCGCCGCTGGGATTCCAACCCAATATCTGTGTTACCTATGGCTAGCCACTCGGCCATCAGGCCCCATTGATGATATATAAGGTTTTTATTTTATTAATTTTTATTTTTTCATTTATTTATTTATTTATTACTTCTTTAAGTGTTTAGTTATTATTCTTAATTTCTATTTAGATTTTAATATGGCCATTTATTTTCTGTGAATATTATCTGGTCTGCCAAAATGTGTGTAGTATAAAACTTCTTTGTTAGTGGGTGCGTGTGTCTTTTGCGTAATTTGTGAACCGGAGCCTGATGGCCGAGTGAGTAGCTCTCTGGCTCTCGGTACCACAGGTATCGGGTCCGAATCCCGGCGGTGTCATCGATGTTTGTAGTGGTTCGGAATCCACTTTGAGCTGTAGGTCCAGGTCTTATATGATCATAGAACGTCACTGAGCCCAATCAGACTTCTTCTCACCCACATCATTCCCAACCTGCACAGGTTCAACTCAGCTCTAGGCACAGTGATGTGGTGTAGTAGTAGTAGTCATTTATTTGTGAACCCTATTTTTCAACGCACATTATCAAATCAGAATCCTCCACTCACACAAAAGGCAGGACCATCTGTCGTCCACTTCATTAAAATTACCAGTGCACACACGAACGCAACCCCTCCATCACTCTCTGAAAGGGTGGAAGCAATCATTTGGAAAAAAAAGAATAACCTTGGAACAAGATCCCCGAACTTCCCATCAGATCCTACCCCCCCCTTAAACTCATTGAAAGGGGTTGAAATTACAGAGTAGTAATAAAGCAGAGAGGGTCCCTCTATTCTGAACGAACAAAAGTTAGTGACCAGAAACCATAAAGTAATCTGCTCTCTCTCTCTCTTGCTATATAATCTCTCTCTCTCTTTCCCTCTCTCTCCTGGCTATATTATATCTCTCTCGATGTATATACTACTCTGTCCAAAAAGTAAGACCAATGTTCAATTTAAATTTCCCGGGCATATGGTATTTCAATTTTTTCTTTTTTAGGTTATTGGCACTGTCCTTGACATCTGTGGGAAATTTCACGTCAAGACATTCATTAGTGTTTGAGTTGCGCTTGGTTTTGTGAGACGCTAAAATTTATCCCGGCGATTTTTGAAATGTCTGAATTAATTAAGCAAAGAACTTGCATTTAATTTTGTTTGTGGAAACGTATAGAATGTTGCAGAAGGCATTCGGTGAGCATTCCTATATCGGAAAGAAATGTTTAGAAGTAGTATAAACAGTTCAAAGAAGACAGAGAACACGTTGAAGACGAGGAGCCTTCTGGTCCAAAAAATTAAAGATTCGGTGCTCGCAATTAAAGACCTTGTGGATGGTGTTGGGATTTCAAAAGGATCGGCCAATTCCATTTTGGGCCTCAAACGTGTTATATCTCGATTGGAATGAATGAACACTGAATGCACCAGCTCACACTGCATTGATTCTTCGTACGACTTCTGGCTTCTTAACTGTGCGACTTCTGGCTATTCCTTAAACTCAAAAGACCACTCCGGGGACACTGTTCTGAGTAGATTGAAGAGATTCAACGTGAATCACCGCGTGCTTTGAAGGCCATCCCTGCCGATGACTTTTTAGCATGCATTGAGGATTGGAAAAAAAGTTGGCATGAGTACATTGTGTCCGGAGGGGATTAGTTTGAAGGCGATGAAATAAATTTGGAAAAATAAAAAAAAAATAAAAAAATTGGTCTTACTTTTTGGACACAGTAGTATATATCTTTCTCAAAGTTTGCGTGTGTCCGCCTATCAAAAAACCTGAATTTACATCCAAATTTCCCGAAATTTGGCAGAGATACTTCTAGTATAGAGCCTAGATGAAATAAATAAATAAATAAAATCGAAATTAGATTAATATTCGTTAAAAAAAATTACTCTATTTGGGAGAAATTGTTTTTTACATCAATTTGGCAACTTTTCTTGGGTAGGGAATTTTTCATGGTGGAAGTTATTTTTTACGCTGTTGTATTGTCTGGATTTTTAGCCTCTTCTTTTGAATGGAATTCTCTATACTCTCGTCACCGGTTGTTCGTTGAAATTTGCTTTAGAATGTGCTGGTTTATATTATTAAGTTTGCAATGCCGCCTAAGAAAAGAAAGTTATTCATTCAGACCAGAACTGACACTAAATGAAGAAAAATACTGAGATCTACAGAAAATGTGGAGATATCAGAAGGTCAGAATGGATCTATAGATCGAGAATGGCCAATGCTAGGACTGAAGGATTGATAGAACTGATAAGGACTGTAGGAAGTGAAGAAATTGCTTGGAAAAGATGTAAATCTAAAAAAAGTTAATAAGTTTTATTTTGTGAAACAGTACAACGCCAGGTTATATACACTGAAGTGACAAAAGTCATGGGATACCTCTTAATATCGTGTCGGCCCTCCTTTCGCCCGGCGAAGTGCAGCAACTCGACGTGGCATGGACTCAACAAGTCGTTGGAAGTCTTCTGCAGGAATATTGAGCCATGCTCTCTCGATAGACGTCCATAATTGTGAAAGCGTTGATGGTGCAGGATTTTGGGCACGAACAGACCTCTCGATGATGTCCCATAAATGCTCGATGGGATTCATGTCGGGCGATCTAGGTGGCCAGATCATTCGTTGGAATTGTCCAGAAAGTTCTTCAAACCAATCGCGAACAGTTGTGGCCCGGTGACATGGCGCATTGTCATCCATAAAAATCCCATCGTTGTTTGGGTACATGAAGTCCATGAATGGCTGCAAGTGATCTCCAAGTAGCTGAACATAAGCATTTCCAGTCAATGTTCGGTCCAGTCGCACCAGAGGACCAAGTCCATGCCATGAAAAAACAGCCCACACCATTACGGAGCCACCACCAGCTTGAACAGTGCCTTGCTGACATTTGGGTCCATGGCTTCGTGGGGTCTGCGCCACACTCGAACCCTACCATCAGCTCTTGCCAACTGAAATCGTGACTCATCGGACCAGGCCACGGTTTTCCATTCATCTAGGGACCAACCAATATGCTCACGTGCCCACGAGAGTCGCTGCAAGCGATGTCGTTCTGTCAGTAAAGGCACTCGAGTCGGTCTTCTGCTGGAATAGCCCAAGAAAGCCAAATTTCTCCGCACAGTTCTAACAGACAAGTCCCTTGTACGTCCCACATTGATTTCTGCGGTTATTTGACGCAGTGTTGCTTGTCTGTTAGAATTTACGACTCTTTGCAGACGTCGCCGGTCTCGGTCGTTAAGTGCAGGCGGTCGACCACTGCGCTGTCCATGGTGGGATGTTATGCCTGAAATTTCATACTCTCGGCACACTCTTGACACAGTGGATCTGGGAATGTTGAATTCCCTAACGATTTCCGAAATGGCATGACCCATGCGTCTAGCTGCAACTAACATTCCGCGTTCAAAGTCTGTTAATTCCCGTCGTGCGGTCATCATCACGTCAAAACCTCTTCACATGAATAACTTGAACAGAAATGAAAGCTCTGCGAAAGCACTGCGCATTTATACCTGTTCTACGCGATGCTACTGCCATCTGAAAATTTGCATATTGCTATCCCATGACTTTTGTCACTTCAGTGTATACTAGTGTAACATAATTATTACTCTATGGTTAAAACTCCAACCATTCCGAACTCCATGATCATAGAAACATATTAAACAATAAAAAATTAAAAGATGTGAAGCAAATTTCTCGCAGTTAAGCAGATTTGAAAACTGTACTGTAAAGTAAAAAAAAAAATAGTTTGGGGGGGCATCGCAGCATAGGCAATTTAAATGGGTTACACATTTTATGTAAGAAATAAAATAATGCTCTAATTACTGATGCATTTCAGACCAAAGTAAAAAAAAAAAAAATTAAATCTCACATTTAATCATCTAACAAACCGAAAATCGCATTTCAATTGCAAAGAAACACATCGTTCCTAGAAACCTTTTTTAAAGTTTTGACACTAACTTTGTGATTAATTACTTTCAACTTAAAAAAGATAAAAAAAAACGAAAAGAAAATTAAAATTAAAATTGAAAAAAAAATTGTTCCTCGACTGTTATTAAAATGTCATTACAAGAAGTTTCGTATTTATCAACTTGTTTTCCTTTCCAATGACTTCGCTCCTGAATCGAGAAAGTGCAGACATTTCTTTTTTTTTTAACTTCTCTGATCAGCCTGTTTAAAATGTTAGCCAATAGAGGGCGCCACATGCTCTGTTTACTTTTCGTCCTTCGTTTCAGTTCTCGTTCACAGGAAGAGTCGTTGTCGAAGTGGGAGAGCTCCACGTGTGGAGAAAAGGGGCGGAGAAATCGCCGCCGAAAGGGTTGTCAGAAAGTTAATATTCGAAAGATATTTTGTTATTCGACGGTGCGTCCTTCTCAAATAATAGTAACATTGAGATATTGAATTTTTTTAGAGGCAGAGAGTTAATTTACTTTCTGTCTTTGTTTTTATCGAAAACTCGTCACTTAAAAATAGTTTTGAAAAAAGGATTTTATTAAGCAGTTTTTACTGTGCCTTAATAATTATTTGTCGCAGAGTGGTACTCCAGGTACAAAATCTTCCTGAAAGGATATTATTATTTTTTAAATCTTATAAGACACCTGATAATTTTACAAAGAAAAATTAAGAGAAGGACCAAAAAAAAAAGAAAAATGTCCTAGGGAGAGAAAAAAAGATTTAAAAAGGTTAAAAAAATTGTTAACGGTTTTTCCTGGTTCCCTTATTAGAGAAGCAAATGTGGGTCAGTTACCTCTAAAAGTACTTCTTTCAGGTAATGCATGCCATTTCGTCTGTTCATAGTATACGTAAGGGAAACGCAAGTACAGAACGAACAAAAGAATTAATTAATTAATAATGCGAAATCTGACTTTCACTGAAGGCATTGTTGTATCAGAAATTCATGAATCTGTTCAAGTTTGTTACTTTTTTTCCGTTCATTTACTGTTTCACAACATTGTCACTTTGAATACACAGTTTTCCTGAGAGTTTGCTTCATCGCGTTTACGCAACCTATTAAATAATAATCAAAATCGTTATGTGTTCGAATACTTAAAACCGTAACGTGCGTACGCAGGACTGCATAGCATCGAATCCGCTAGTGAGGTCCGTTACTGTCTACTCAATTTCTGTCTACTCTTTGGAGACTCATTAGAGATTGCGATAGCGTGCATAAACACCTCGCATCTACAGGAGGATTGGCTGATGGAAATTTACTTGGTTTCCTTATTAGAGAAGCAAATGTGGGTCAGTTACCTCTAAAATTACTCCTCTCAAGTAATGCATGGGTTTCCGTTTGTTCAAGGCATACATAACTGAAACGCTAGTACAAAACTAAAAAAAAAAAAAAAAAAAGAAATACCGTTGTTTCTCTTTTTAAGTATTGTTGATTTTCAAATATTCTACATTATCTGATATCGTTGAAAGTTCTTTGGAATTATCTTTATAAAAAGACAATCGGGAAATTTAGGATAATGCTCATTTCAGTACAAATAAGAATTTTTTGTTCAGTAGATTATTTTAAAGGATAGTTATAGTAGGGATTTTGCGGAGGGGAGGGGGGGGCAGCAGATTTCTAGGGGGATGGGACATTGAGGGGATTGTTTTTTTTCAGCAATCGACCCTTTTATCAATAGCTGAAATTTATTTTATATGATCCTATTTTTTTTCTTTTTTTTGAAGGTTTGTTATTTTATTATTGCTGTTATCTTTGATCTTTATATTACTACTTTATAAGTTTTTCTAGAACCAAACAAAAAGTCTGTAATTTTTTTTATTTGTATGTTATTTGAGAGTTGATTTGGTGGTTCTCTACAATTTTCCAATTTTGTTCAAAAAGTTAATATCGTGCATGGTAGTAGGGGGGCAAGGAGTCTTCAGGGGTCTATCGTGGGGTAGGGGCAAGCGGTCTTCAGCAACCTTTCATTCAGGCGATTCTTGACCATCATCTAACGTAAATTTCTATTTTCCTTCTAACTGCCTTACATCGAATGAAAAAAATAAATAGAAAAATAAATGTGTTCATTTACTGCAAGATTTACTCGTGTCGAACATTGTCATTATGCGCTATCCGATAATCGATCGCCTTCTATGATCCTCCTACGCAACACCCATCTGGAAGTGACATTAAAGTGTTCAAAGCTTATTCTCTCTCTTTATTGCTAGGTGAAACATTTTGCAATACTTGATCATCTTCCCCATTTCATGTTGTATTTACTCTTTTTAACGTAGTGTAGTTAAGTAACGAAGTACAATTCTTTGTCTTATTTTCCTCCTGCCATTCACCAATTTCTGGAAATTACTGTGCTTGTTGGCGAATTAAAGCACTAGCTTAACAGTTACTAGCAAAATTAATAGTAGTTAATAATAATAGTTACTAGCAAAATTAATAGTAGTTAATAATAATAGTTACTAGCAAAATTAATAGTAGTTAATAATAATAGTTACTAGCAAAATTAATAGTAATTAATAAAGTTAATAATAGTTACTAGCAAAATTAATAGTAGTTAATAATAATAGTTACTAGCAAAATTAATAGTAGTTAATAATAATAGTTACTAGCAAAATTAATAGTAATTAATAAAGTTAATAATAGTTAGTAGCAAAACTTGTAAACTATCAAAAATTACAAAGCATCTATAAACAAAACAAATTACTACAATTAGGAGAACATAAGTCAATTCTCATTTGCAATTAACATTCATTTAACATTATTTTTGAAAGAATTGTAATATATCATTAATTATATTATGATCAATTGAACCAATCAAATTCAGAAGGAATTTCGTAAAAAATCATCATCGCGTAATAAAATCACGCCAAAAACACAAACGACTACAATAAACAAAATAAATTCAAAATGCATTAAAGAAATGCAACAATAAAATAAACAAGGCATGCCACAAGTATTCAAATCACGCCAAAAATATGAATAACTACAATAAACAAAATAAATTCAACAAGGCATGCCGCTAATAATTCAAATCACGCCAAAAACAATTACAAAAGGCATTAAATATCTGCAACAGCAAAATAAACAAGGTACGTAGCAAAGTATTCAAATCACACAAACGATATAAACAAAATAAATTACAAAATACTTTAAGCAACTGCAACAACAAAATAAGGAAGGTATGTAGCAAAGTATTCAAATCACAGAAATGACATAAACAACTACAATAAACAAAATAAATTACAAAATGCATTAAACTGCAACAATAAAATAAACAAGACATAGCGCAAAGTATTCAAATCCTATCAAAAACTAAAACGTATAATAAAACAGCAACTATCACACACTTTCTGTTGCACAAAACTTCTTTTATTCCAATTATAAATAAAGTTTCCCATTTTTGCAATCTGTACACAGAAATCTGGAGTGGGTGGGGAAGTGATGTCCTATCATAGAAGCAAATTGTTCTGATGAATATTTCTTTCAAAGTGACCTTGATGTTTTCAAGGTCACTTTGCTTGTTATTTTGTGGCAGCAATTTATGTCACCAAGCAGACTTAGAATGTCAGCAAACAAAAACGACTCTTCTTATTAGGGAAGAAAAACTGAATAAAAATATTTAAATATGCTATTTTATATTTTTATGTTTATTATATATAATTCAAAAAAATTATTTTATGCAAGTTATCATATTTACAGCTTTCTTCATAAGTGTTTAACTGATCTCTCCAAGTCACGCGAATCATAATTAAAAAAATTGAAATAAAATATTATTTTTAAAATTTTGCTGTTTGTCTCGCTCAAGTTTACACAGCTATAGGTACTTACAAAATAATTTATTATTGAAACAGTCTAACGGTCATTATTTCAACGATGATTTTTTTTTTTATTATCCAAATATCTGAACAATCGTTATTTTGTCCTCAACGTTCGAAAGTTTAATAAATAGTTGTTAAGTATATTAATGTATTCCTGTCAGAATGTGTCATAAGAATGCCTGCCTCTAATTGAACATAGTTTTTTTTCTTGATCTTGATGAAGTCCAGATGGTTGTAATTCATTATGTTCAAATAAAGATAACGTACAATAACTGTACAATATTGCAATCAAATCACACGTTTTATTTAATTGACATAGATACTTATATAACCCTGAATGGTCGAGTGGCTAGCGCTCTGGCGCTCGGTACCACAATTTTCGGGTTCGAGTCCCGGCGGTGCCATGGATGTTTGTAGTGGTTCGGAATCCACTTTAAATCGTAGGTCCCGGTCTTAATAGGATCGTAGAGCGCTGCGGGGGCATTGTTACTCCGCGTCCGTGGCTTATCTTCAAGTTACACGCGCCCCCTTGGTAATGCAAAGTGCGTACGTCTGTGCAGTGCTTGCCTTAAGGCGACCAAGCTGTCTAAGTGTTTGCCAGCTGCATTAGAAAGAAAAAAAAACATGGATACTTATAAAGCATATAATATTGTTCAAGAAGCTTGATTGATGTTTTTCTTATTTAAGGTATGAAATATATTTTTTTTTATACTAAAGAACATTTTTTTTTTTTTTGGTTAATTGCCTTTGATTATAAAATTACAATTTAATATTTTTTTCATTCTAATTTCTATTTTTTTTCCGTATGGCTTTCCTAGTTCTCCCTGCATTTTATGTATGTATTTTTTTTAGTTTCTTATGCTTTTTAATATATTTTTTTTTCCTCGTGATATTCGTTAAACATCGCGAATCCAGTGTTAGGCAACAGGTCAGGGGCTCTCTTATAAGATATGCAAACATGTTATATATATTTCTTTTATTGTATAACACGGAGATCATTGGCCGCGTAGCTGCCACTAGCTCCTTCACTGTAAAATGTTGAAACACAGCGGTGGTCTCATGCCCTTTGAGTTAATAAGAAAAATAGATAATTAAATGCCCTTTTTTAAAAAAAGATTTATTTATTTAATAAAATGAAAACATGAAAAATAACAAAAATTTCAAAATTATAGATGTTGATGAAATCAGTTGCATGTAAAAAAAAAAAAAAAATAATAATAATATAAATATAACAGTAGCGAACTTATTTCATTTGGCAGTTGTAAGGAATTAATTTAAAATATTTAGAACAGTGCGAGGTCTTTTGCTATGTTTGCTGGAAGAAATATCATAATCGTAATTTTGTAGGGTTATATATATTTCAAGAGATACTAAATGACCAACGCGAAAGCGTAAAGATGTTATATTAGGCTTGGGCAAAATTGTTAAGATAAGTGCTCTTAGAGCCTCTGTTAATCACAGCTCTTTGGTACTTCGTAATGTGAGTATTTCTTCCAACCATACTTGATGCAGCCATCTTTAACCGATAACTTGACGCACCGATAATTTGACGCATGCGTCCTTAATATACTTATATATATTAAACATGAAAGATATTAAAATTGTTTTTCTTTTGATTTTTGTTATTTCTTGAGGACTAATTTCTTATTCTGCTTTCCTATATATGTTGTATTTCTTTTTTGTTTTGCCGTTTATCTATTGATGTTTATGAACATTTTTCCATTTCATCGTTACAACTTATGTGCGTTTCGGATTATGAATGATTTTATTTTAAATTGTTTTCTGTTTTTTTAAATTTTTTCGATGGGATTAATTAAAAAACAAATATGGCCACTTATTTATTGCGAATGTTACATTCATTATCTTGATATACAAGCTGCTAGTGTTTCTGTAAAGAACTTCGCCCATTCTTTTTACCATTTTTCTTAAGTTTTTACACTTTTTTGTAGTTTTCGTCACATATATTCATCATGAACACGATCCACGACTGTACAGTAATGAGGAGATTGGCAGGCAGGTATTTAATTATTCTAGTAGCAGTGTGTATGTATCGCGGAAATTTCTCAAACAGAACACTGTTTATTTCAAGGATTCTGTAAAGACAGATCTTTCAAAATAAAACCTCACTGTGTACCGAACATCACGCACAGCTGTAACACATATGCAAAATAAAAAAATGAAAAATAACAAAAATTTCAAAAGTATAGATTTTGATGAAATCAGTTGCATGTAAAAATAAATAAATTTAATTTAAATTTATGTGGAAATCAATATACTTGTACACTATTTATTTTTTCTTGAAAGGATGACATCGCAACAAGAGCTGTTTAATCAGCAGAGTGCGTCTATGACAGCTGAGTTGTCGCCAATTCCATCGTTGCTAGACTTGCTCTATTGCAGATGGCAGCCATTTTGACCACCTTCTTTAACATAACATGCAGCCTAATTGATGGCTCCGGTCTTTGGTACTATAGGCTTCAGATTCGAATACTGGCGCGGCATGGATACTTGTGATAGGTTCGGAATCCACGTTAAACTGTAGGTCCCAGTCTAATTAGCCTAAAGTGTAGAGCGACAAACAAAACCAATCTTTAACAATATACACAAATGGCTGAATAACTATTTTTCTGTAAATCATATGCATCATTATTTTATTTTTTATTCTTCCTGCACACAACAATGACAGATCTGTAATAAAAAATGCATACTGGATAGGTTGATTTAAGAAATTTTTTTTTGTTCTAATGCAGCTGGCAAACACTTAGACAGATTGGTCTTGGATGCCTTAAGGCAAGCGCTGCACAGACGTACTCACTTTGCATTACCCAGGGAGCGCGTGTAACTTGAGGATAAGCTACGGGCGCGGAGTACAACGCTCTGCGATCCTGTTAGAACGGGACCTACGGTTTAAAGTGGATTCCGAACCACTACAAACATCCATGGCACCGCCGGGATTCGAACTCGATACCCGTGGTACCGAGCGCCAGAGCGCTAGACACTCGGCCATTCAGGTCCGATTCAAGAAATATAGTACACAAAAAACGCAGTTTTAGAGTTAATTCCATTCTCTCTTCTTGTAATCACAATTGAACTGGATTGTTAATTCATGATGATGCCTTAACGGTAAATCAATGTCCAGCATCTTAAAGGTGCATTCTTTTTGCTGACTTTCAGGTGACGCTTGATATTTACACCCACCTTTTTGTACATTCCTTCCTTTTTCTACTTTTCTTTTTCCTTTCTTGTTTTCTCCACTCTTCCTTTTTTGTCAGTTATGTATAGTATTTGTCCCTTTTCTATTTTAAATTCGCAATATGCCAACGGCCGTACCATGCTGAATATACCGGTTCTCGTTAGATCACCGAAGTCAAGCATCATTGGGCGCGGTCAGTACTTGGGTGGGTGACCACCTGGGAACACTGCGTGCCGTTGGCAAATTTGGGACCTGAATGGCCGAGTGTCTAGCGCTCTGGCGCTCGGTGCCACAGGTTTCGGGTTCGAATCCCGGCGGTGCCATGGATGTTTGTAGTGGTTCGGAATCCACTTTAAGCCGTAGGTCCCGGTCTTCTATGACTGTAAGAGCGTCACGGAGCAAAAGTCAGGCTTCTACCTACGGGTGCTCCATCACAACAGAAGCTGCTTCCTTCCCCTTCAATCATGAGTCCATATGGGTTCGTGGGCTTGGCCAGCCAAGTGGGATAAGAAACAACAACAACAACAACAAATTCGCAATATGGTATTCACTGCAGTTACAGCGCACCTCGGATCAATATATCTTTGCAAAGGTTTATAATTTTTCGAAATAGGATGAAGCTAGCTATAGGATGCAATTTCTGCACACAACGCTTACAACGTACTTCCTCTTTGCGTTTTGGTTCTGACAAATCCCAAATCTCAGTTTTAACTTTTCCAATTCTGACAGGATTTACACTGCAATACGTGTAAGTGCTTACAGTCATAAATCAACAATATATTATGAAATTACATTATTAATTAAAATACATTAATTTAATTGGTTAATATATTCTAAATAAAACTTTATATTTTCATTCACGAAATTCACTCAATAACGGCTTAAGACGATATTCCCTTTTTAATTTTCCTAAATTAGCTCTCGGTACCACAGGTTTTGGGTTCGAGGCCCGGCGTTGTCATGGATGTTTGTAGTTGTTCGGAATCCACTTTAAACCGTATGTCCCGGTCCAGCATAATCGTAGAGCGTTGCGGGGATGTTGTTACTCCGCGTATGTAGCTTATCTTCAAGCTACACGCACCTCCTGGTTAGTGCTAAGTGGATAACATCGGTGCAGCGCTTGCCTAAGGCATCCAAGACAATTGTCTAAGTGTTTGCCGGCTGTATTAGAACAAAAAAAATTTTTTTTTCTTAAATCATCGTTAAGTGAGATTAAAATGGATTGCAGAAAAAGAACATTGCTGTTTGGCGGAAACCTTAATTCCATGGTAAATCTCAAAATTTCTGAACACAACACTTAAAACGTACCTCCTCTTTGTATTTTGGTTCTGACGTTGGAAGTTTGGTCTGACTTTATTTAAAGTTTAGTTTTTATGCAAGTTTTTTATGTATCAATTTTACCTTTTCCAATTCTGAATTTCCATTGCAATACATGAGCATGCTTACTGTCATAAATCAACAATATAATTTGAAATTGCATTGTTAATTAAAATACATTAATTTAAATGGTTAAAGTATTTTTGATAAAACGCTATATTTCCATTCATGAAATTCACTCTAACGGCTCAGGACATCAGCAGCTAGGTCTCTAATTGTAAATCGACGGTTTGCAAGCACCCAATCTTTAATGTTTTGAACGTGAGCTTCGTCGGTTGAGGTGGATAGTAGACCAGAGGGCTCTTCGTCTTCAACGCTTTATCTGCCTTCTTTGAACTGTTTATACCACTTCTAAACATTTCTTTCCGATATAGGAATGTTCACCGAATACCTTCTGCAGCATTCTATACGTTTCCGCAAACAAAATTGAATGCAAGTTCTTTGCTTAATTAATTCAGACATTTCAAAAATCGTCGGAATCTTTCTTGGCGTCTCACAAAGCCAAGCGTAACTAACACTAATAAATATTTTGACGTGAAATTTCACACAGATATCAAGGACAGTGCCAGCAACCCTAAAAAAAAAATTGAAATACCATATGCCAGGGAATTTTAAATTGAAAATTGGTCTTATTTTTTGGACACAGTTGTATTCCTTTTTGAATCTTCGTCTTAAATTATCGTTAAGTGAGATTAAAGCGGATTGCAGGAAAAGAACATTGCTGTTTGGCGTAAACCTTAATTCCAAGGTAAATCTTGAAATTTCTGCACATACAAACTGCTTAAACATACTATAAAATCGTTTGGTTCTGACAAATCCCAAACGATTTCACCCAAAGCGATACCGACAGGTACCTTTCCTGCATGTGAACATCGCCATTTGTGCTTCTTTTTTTCTTACGGTTTCTTTGAGGGTTGCATCTCCAGGATTCAAGAGAGCTGCAGAAATGGCGAGATTTTTACTCTTCGCTCTTTGCCGAGCGAAAATCTTCTATTATTGAGGTAAGCTCCCCGTGGGAACTGTTCGCGTGCTTCCCCGGCAGACGATTTTTTACATTCCTGTCGTACGTGGTCCCCACCCTTGCATCAAAATCCTTCCATTACTGAAACTCCCCCTTTTTTCTTCTTACCATCTTTTATTAAAGCACCCCGCATTTACCCATCCCACCCCCTTCCTTTATAAGCATTGCAAAGCATTTATGCTGACACTTGTTTCATTCACTTGCGAGATGGATTTTTTTTCCCTGCCTGTTCGTAGGAAAAAAAAAAAATCTATCTTTACTGCGGTTGAAAAAGCCCGTCAATGAAAGAAAATTATTCTTTTTATAGTGTGTTTCACTGCTTCTGTGCTCTCTTCTTTCTTTTCTTTTTTTCTTTTTCAAAAAATGGGAATGCTTCAAATTTTTTAAAGTAAAGAACCAAATGTGCACATTTTTCTTTTTTTTGAAAGTCGTTTTATGTGTAATTTACCACTCCAACTGTGTTTCTCCGATGTCTCTCTTATGCAAATTTCCATCACCTTCAAACTTAATTGCTATTTCCTGCAATTAACAGTTGCCTTTTTTTTAATAGTTTTATGTAATTAAAAATTATATTAGTTATAGTAATATTAGCAGAAAAATAAGCAGAATCAATTATAAAGCAGTTATTAGTTATAAAGCAGAATCAACTCTGCACAATTTGTCTTCGTGTTGAGAGTTGTTTTATGTGTAATTTACCACTCCAACTGTGTTTCTCCGATGTCTTTCTTATGCAAATTTTCATCACCCTTAAAATCAATTGCTATCTATTGCAATTAACATTTTCATTTTTTCTTGATTTTTAAATGTTTTTTTTTATATAATTAAAAATTATATTCATTATAGTATTATTAGTTAAATTATTAGAACCAAATGTACACATTTTTGTCTTTTTCTTCTTGTTGAAAGTCTTTTTATATGTAATTTATCACTCCAGCCGCATTTCTCTGATCTCTCTCTTACAAATTTTCATCACCCTCAAACTCAATTGCCATCACCTAAATTGCTATTTTTTCAATATTTCTTATATAGTTAAAATTATATTAGTTATAGCATTGTTAGTTATTAAGCAGAATGAAAGCAGTTCTCTCTTATGCAAAATTTTCACCACTCTCAAATTCAATTGCAATCTCCTGCAACTAACATTTTCCCTTTTTCCTCATTTTTTAAAATATTTTTCTGTATAATTAAAAATTATATTCGCTAATGTATTATTAGTTTTAAAACAGAACCAAATGTGCCCAATTTTCTTCTTGTTGGAAGTCATGTTATGTGTAATTTACCACTCCAATCTCTTTTATGGAAATTTTCATCACCCTCAAACCTAATTGCTATCTCCTGCAATTAATACTACTTCTGCTACTTCTAGAAAATTTGTGCTTTAATGTAAATCTAAATAATGAAATTACTCTTATATGTTCCAAGAGTATTTGTAATCCTTAAAAAGTTTAAAATCCGTGCTTTAAATCTATAAATCCTTAATGAAATCGTTATTAATTCCTTATTTTATTAAAAATAAGATAAAAATCCCATTAATAGAATTATCTAGCCTACCAATAGGATAGAATAGGTTATCTTTACCTTATACTACCTAAATACTTTTCCCAGAATGTATACCAATTGGATAGGAGGGATAATCTTTACCTTATCCTATCTAAATACATTTCCACCAATGCCTACCAATAAGATAGGATAAGTAACCTTTACCTTATTCTACCTAAATACTTTGCTCAACGTAGTCCAGGATTGTTGATATTCTGTTGCAATACAATTGTACTCGAATATTACAGTTCTAAAAAGTCATTAAAAATATAAAGTTTTATATTATTATTATTATTATCATCTTCTCTTCTATTTCTATCTAACAAAACATGTATGAAAATTTGAATGAGATGATCGAGTAAGCAGCTAGGTTAGGAGTTTATTTGTATCTACATAATTCTGATAGATGGTAGCACGTGCTTTTATATGTCCATAAGGACTATATGCTACCGGTAGAAACTTTTCGCTTTAATGCACCTCAAATACATGGATTTACTCTTATATCTTGAAAGAGTATTTGGATCAGCTTAAAATCCGTAAAATGGCCTTAAAATTATAAATCTTTAATGAAATTCTAATTAAATCCTCAATTTCTTCAAAAATAGGATAATCCCATTAATAGAATTACCTAGCCTACCAATTGTATAAGATAATAATCCTTACTTTATCCTGTCTATATACGTTGATAATTTGTTGTAATGCAGTTGAACTGGAATATACAGTTCTAAAAAATCATTAAAAATCAAAGAATTTTATTAAAGAAAGCTATTCATTAAATAGTTTTATTTATATAAAATTAAAACCATAATAAAATGTGTAAGTGTGGTAAGTGTGGTAAGTGTGGCACATTATGTCACTTTTATTCCTTAAAAAAACACAATAACTGAAATTAAAAGTCCCCTATAAATAGCGTTAATAGCGAATAGCTTCTTTTTCTTCTTTTTTTAATGATTGCTTCTCCGTGGGGTCTATTTAAACCAGTTCCCATCCCATTCAAAACCGTCCTCAAGCCCCAATGAATCGCGTTCCCTCGACGACGCGGAGCACATTGTCAGCGACTTCGGGGAACTGATTGTTTCCAGGGCTTCTCTGTTCCCACGCCTTTTGTTCGGGATTTTTTTTCATATTATTATTATTATGATTCTCTTTTTTTTTTTTTTTGCTTAAACTTCTTTCTTATTTCGCAAGAAGATCGATTGCAAGCAGGAACGGAAAAAAATTAACTTAACAGAGTAAATACCTTATCCTACCTAAACACTTTCACCCGAAAACCTACCAATAGGATAGAATAGGTAATTTTTACCTTATCCTACCTATATACTTTTCCCAGAAAGCCTGCCAATAGGATAAGATAGGTAATCTTTACCTCACCTACCTATATACTTTTCCCGGAAAGCCTGCCAATAGGATAAGATAGGTAACCTTTACCTTATCCTACCTAAATATTTTTCCCGGAAAGCCTGCCAATAGGATAAGATAGGTAATCTTTAACTTATCCTACCTAAATATTTTTCTCACAATCCCCACCAATAGGATAGGAAATCTTTACCTTATCGTACCTAAATACGTTTTCTAGAATGCCTACTAATAGTGTAGGATAGGCAATCTTTACCTTATCGTACCTAAATACATTTCTAGAATGCCTACTAATAGTGTAGGATAGGCAATCTTTACCTTATCGTACCTAAATACATTTCTAGAATGCCTACTAATAGTGCAGGATAGGCAATCTTTACCTTATCGTACCTAAATACATTCTCTAGAATGCCTACTAATAGTGTAGGATCGACAATCTTTACCTTATCTTACCTAAATACTTTTCCCCAGCGTAGTCCGCGATTGTTGGCATTCTGTTGTAATACGATTGAACTCGGACATACACTTATAAAAAATCATTAAAAATCAAGTTTTATGAAAGAAAGCTGTTCATTAAATAGCTTTATTTATATAAAATGCAAAACTATAATAAAGTCTGTAGTTGGTAAATGCGACACATTATGACACTTTTATTCCTTAAAAAAACCCAATAACTGAAATTAAAAGTCCCCTATGAATAGCGTTAATTAATAGAGCGTCTAAAAGCAGTACTTCTTTTTCTTCTTTTTTTAATGATTGCTTTTCCGTGGGGTCTATTTAAACCAGTTCCCATCCCATTCAAAACCGTCCTCAGGCCGCAATGAATCGCGTTCCCTCGATGACGACGCGGAGGACAGTGTCAGCGACTTCGGGGAACTAATTGTTTCCAAGGCCTCTCTGTTCCCACGGCTTTTGTTCGGGATATTTTTTTGTATTATTATTATTATTATTATTATTCTCTTTTTTTACTTAAACTTCTTTCTTATTTCGCAAGAAGATCGATTTCAAGAAGGAACGGAAAAAATTTATCGTAGCAGAATAAATATCTTATCTTACGTAAATACTTTTCCCAGAAAGACTACCAATATCCTACCAATAGAATAGGATAGCTAATCTTATCTTACCTAAATACTTTTCCCAGAAAGCCTACCAATGCCCAATATCCTACCAATAGAATAGTTTAGGTAATATTTACCTTATTTTACCTACAGAAAGCCTACCAATACGTAATACCCTACCAATAGGATAAGATAGGTAAACTTTACCTTATCCTACCTAAATACTTTTCCCAAAACGCTACCAATAGGATAGGATAAGTAATCTTCACCTTATCCTACCTAAATACTTTTTCCATAATGCTTACCAATAGGATAGGATAGGCAATCTTTACCTTATCCTACCTAAATAATTTCCCCAGAGTAATCCAGGATTGTTGACATTCTGTTGTAATACAATTGAATTGGGATATACAGTTCTAAAAAAAACATTAAAAATCAAGTTTTATTGAAAAAAGCTGTTCATTAAATAGCTTTATTTATATAAAATCAAAACTATAATAAAGTCAGCAGTTGGTAAGTGCTCCATTTTATGTCAGTTTTATTCCTGAAAAAACCCAATAATTGAATAACTGAAATTAAAAGTCCCCTATGAATAGCGTTAATTAATAGAGCGTCTAAAAGCAGTACTTCTTTTTCTTTTAATGATTGCTTTTCCGCGGGGTCTATTTAAACCAGTTCCCATCCCATTAAAAACCGTCCTCAAGCCCCAATGAATCGCGTTCCCTCGATGACGACATTGTTAGCGACTTCGGGGAACTGATTGTTTCCAGGGCTTCTCTGTTCCCACGGCTTTTGTTCGGGATTTTTTTTTAATATTATTATTATTATGATTCTCACTTTTTTTTTGCTTAAACTTCTTTCTTATTGCGCAAGAAGATCGATTGCAAGCAGGAACGGAAAAAAATTAACTTAAGAGAGTAAATACCTTATCCTACCTAACAACTTTTCCCCGAAAACCTACCAATAGGATAGAATAGGTAATTTTTACCTTATCCTACCTATATACTTTTCCCAGAAAGCCTGCCAATAGGATAAGATAGGTAATCTTTACCTTACCTACCTATATACTTTTCCCGGAAAGCCTGCCAAAGGATAAGATAGGTAATCTTTACCTTATCCTACCTAAATATTTTTCCCGGAAAGGCTGCCAATAGGATAAGATAGGTAATCTTTACCTTATCCTACCTAAATATTTTTCTCACAATCCCTACCAATAGTATAGGAAATCTTTACCTTATCGTACCTAAATACGTTTTCTAGAATGCCTACTAATAGTGTAGGATAGGCAATATTTACCTTATCGTACCTAAATACATTTTCTAGAATGCCTACTAATAGTGTAGGATCGGCAATCTTTACCTTATCTTACCTAAATACTTTTCCCCAGCGTAGTCCGCGATTGTTGGCATTCTGTTGTAATACGATTGAACTCAGACATACACTTATAAAAAATCATTAAAAATCAAGTTTTATGAAAGAAAGCTATTCATTAAATAGTTTTATTTATATAAAATTAAAACCATAATAAAGTCTGTAGTTGGTAAATGCGACACATTATGCCACTTTTATTCGTAAAAAAACCCCAATAACTGAAATTAAAAGTCCCCTATGAATAGCGTTAATTAATAGAGCGTCTAAAAGCAGTACTTCTTTTTCTTCTTTTTTTAATGATTGCTTTTCCGTGGGGTCTATTTAAACCAGTTCCCATCCCATTCAAAACCGTCCTCAGGCCGCAATGAATCGCGTTCCCTCAATGACGACGCGGAGGACATTGTCAGCGACTTCGGGGAACTGATTGTTTCCAGGGCTTCTCTGTTCCCACGGCTTTTGTTCGGGATATTTTTTTATATTATTATTATTATTATTATTCTCTTTTTTTTACTTAAACTTCTTTCTTATTTCGCAAGAAGATCGATTTCAAGAAGGAACGGAAAAAATTTATCGTAGCAGAATAAATATCTTATCCTACACAAATACTTTTCCCAGAAAGACTACCAATATCCTACCAATAGAATAGCTTAGGTAATATTTACCTTATTTTACCTACAGAAAGCCTACCAATACCTAATACCCTACCAATAGGATAGGATAGGTAAACTTTACCTTATCCTACCTAAATACTTTTCCCAAAACGCTACCAATAGGATAGGATAAGTAATCTTCATCTTATCCTACCTAAATACTTTTCCCATAATGCTTACCAATAGGATAGGATAGGCAATCTTTACCTTATCCTACCTAAATAATTTCCCCAGAGTAATCCGGGATTGTTGACATTCTGTTGTAATACAATTGAATTGGGATATACAGTTCTAAAAAAATCATTAAAAATCAAGTTTTATTGAAAAAAGCTGTTCATTAAATAGCTTTATTTATATAAAATCAAAACTATAATAAAGTCAGCAGTTGGTAAGTGCTCCATTTTATGTCAGTTTTATTCCTGAAAAAACCCAATAACTGAATAACTGAAATTAAAAGTCCCCTATGAATAGCGTTAATTAATAGAGCGTCTAAAAGCAGTACTTCTTTTTCTTTTTCTTTTAATGATTGCTTCTCCGCGGGGTCTATTTAAACAAGTTCCCATCCCATTAAAAACCGTCCTCAAGCCCCAATGAATCGCGTTCCCTCGACGACGCCGAGGACATTGTCATCGACTTCGAGGAACTGATTGTTTCCAGGGCTTCTCTGTTCCCACGGCTTTTGTTCGGGATTTTTTTTCATATCATTATTATTATGATTCTCTTTTTTTTTTGCTTAAACTTCTTTCTTATTTCGCAAGAAGATCGATTGCAAGCAAGAAGGGAAAAAAAGTTTTTGTTTTTAATTTTTTTTTTCCCCTCCATTTTGTTTGTTTTCACCTCGGTTGAATATTGCCATTAGAACGCTTATAAGAGAGTAAGACATACTGATTCAATAGCTGTTAAACAGAAAAGAAGTGATGCAATTATCTTGGCGGAAAAGGAGAGGACTGACATATATACGAAGATATTTTATTATAAACACGTGTACCGACAATGTTGTGGTTCTCCGTAGTCGTTCTTGAAATTATTACCTCCAGCTTTTGCTTACAATTTTGCACACTATCAATTATTTACAGCTTTCTTCAATCAAAGTGGGCCTGAATTGTCGACTGACTAGCGATCTGGCGCTGGGTGTCACAGGTTTCGGTTTCGATTCCCGGCGGTGCCATGGATGTTTGTAGTGGTTCGGAACCCATTTTAAGGCGTAGGTAACGGTATCATATGACTGTAAAAGCGTCACAAAATCCCAAGTCAGATATCTACCTAAGGGTGCTCTATCACAACAAAAGCTGCCCCCCCCTCTTTCCCTTCAACCATGCATATGGGTTCATCCCCATATGGGTTCGTGGGCTTGTCTAGATGACTAATAAGTGGTATAAGTAACATCAACACAATCGAAGTAATTCTGATCCACAGTGATCGTTAAGCACAGCATTTAATTAAGCAATTAAAGAAGTCTCGAACTAAGCTCAACTGACCTTTACCTCACACCCCATCCTGCACCCAGAATTATGTAGCCTTTTACCAATTAAAAAGGTGAGGGGAGGAAATAAAAATACTAAAAATAAAAATAAAAACTATTACAGTAACATGTAAGTAACAATGGCAATGAATTTTATACGCTATGTTAACTAACACATCAGTGACAATGTAACTGATCTAATACTATAAACTTACATAAGCATAATAATACTTAAGAAATACAGAATGGTGAAACTCCTGTAAAAAAAATTAAAGAGTATGGCATGGGATACAAAATGCTTAGAACGGCTTTCAATAACTTCACTTCTGCGCAGTGATTCTTCAAATAATTACATCCAGATTTTTCTTAAATTTTTATACAGTATCTTTTATTTACAACTTGTTACAATCGAAGTAATTCTGATCCACATTGATCGCCCATCACAGTATTTAATTAAGAAATTAAAGATCTGGAACTAAGCTCAACTGACCTCCGCATCAATTGATTTTCTCATCTCTTTCAGATACTTTACTTTACTTTGCCTCACACCTCACCCTATCCCTGTACCCAGCCCTTTACCAATTAAAAAGGTGAGGGTGGAAAAATAGTATTACTAAAAAAAAGAAGAAAATCAATTACTTAAACACGTGAATAATAACGGCAATAAATTTTATATTCTATGTTAACTAACATATCAGTAACAATGTAACTAACCATATAACTAACATAGCGTGGGATACAAAATGTGGACTATGTAACTGTCCTCAAGCCCGAATGAATCGCGAATAGCGTGGGATACAAAATGTTATGACAGATGTCGATGACGAATGAATCACTTTTGTTCGCAGTGACAGAATGGGCGCAGATAATTCAATTTGTATTTCAACGGTAATGGTTTCTTGGGATGATTAAGTGTTCATTTTCTTCTATAAAGTTCATTCATTTGATGATTTTCCATCTGGTCCATGGGTTATAAATTATATTTCTGTGCCAATGAATGTAAAAAAGCTGAGAGGAGATTTCAAGAGGCCATGATTCTGTAAGAGGACAAATAATTGCATGGTGGGAAGATTCTACAGTTCCTCCAATAGAGCAGAAAACATCTTCTCAGAGGTTGAATCTTTTTAGGTACTATATGTTGAGAATGGATTCTCTGCATAGAATTATGTTGTTTTTTGGGACTTTAGGAATGATTTCGAAAACTTTTCGCCTTGTGTGGCCTTGATTTAAATCTCATTGTCAATCCCTCTTGTCACTTAGCGAAAGGTGGGAACTCTGTTTATCTAAAATCTATCTCGCGTCTGCCCGTTTCCTTTAGATCCCGCTTTCTTCTGTAGTACTTTCGTTTATTCAATTTATAATACAAATTTATTTTTAATAACTAATAAAACTATAAATTCGAAACCATATACCTTTACAACCAGCTTCTAACCTTTACTCCACGCCAATTCAGCAGACACATCTAGCATATAGCTGCCGATATAGCATCTGCCGATTGAAGCGGAGAATTAATGTTGAAGCATAGTTCTAACCGCGCAAACACGTGACTGGCAAACCTAACTGCATACTACAATCTGGCCCTTGATTATCTCTTTAGTTTTGACGCCACATCACGTGCTGGTACATGATCGTTGATGTAAAAATACAGAATATGAAATTTCTGTGCATATTCGTTTCTTACCAATTTATCCTGTGAATACATGGCATTCCATGATGCTTTGCTATGCTGGAATTCCACTGGATATTTATCGCAATTTTTCATCTAAATAATGAATAATTTTTTTTTGTTTACATATTTATATTTTTTTTGTTGGAGAAGGGGGGGGGGCATGAGTAAAGAAATAAACATCGTTTCTTTAAAGAAAATCTAATCTTCATCTTGTCTTTCTACGAGAGAAGATCACGTGAGCAACTTTGGCGCGCGATTTATCATTCCAGATCTCTATTTTTCATTTCACTTACAGAAAAAAAAAAACCTGAATCCCCCTGTATAGTAGCTTCAAAAAAAAGTGAACTACGGGGATGTAACATTAACAAAATTTTTAAAAATTAAGTGAAAAAGTCGAGGGTGGAGTGGAGTGCTCTTCCTTTTTTTTTTTTTTTTTTTTTTTTTTTTTTTTCTTCGAGGTAGAAATCGTTTGCTCTTTCGTTTCCCAGGGCTTTTGTGAGCCAGCCCTCAATATTTTGGAAAAAGCATTCTTACTGTAAATTGAGTTACGGCTTGCGTTGAAGGAGAAAATAAAAATAAAATAAAATAAAAAATTATATCGCTTTTTTTCTTTCACTTCATCTCCAGCCCCACCCCCTTTCTTTTGGTGTTGTGGAGGCTACGTAAAGGAAATAAAAAAGGAAAGCCACCAATGGGGCAAAAAGGAAAAAAAGGAAAAAATATCTCACTCCCCCGAAAGACTTTATTTTGCGTATTTTACAGCGGAATCTAATTTTAAAACCACTTTCCACCTCGCTTTGCCCTCTTTTTACCCGAAGGGCATTTTTTTCTTCCTTCTCCATTGGATGGGCTCTCAACGCTTGTTTCAAAGATTGAATAAACAATGCAATATCTCATTTAGATTACCCTTCATTTTATCATCCCCTCAACAACAACTCTTTAATCCAGAATCATCAAAATACAATTACATTTTGCTATCATCGAATGCTTGTTTCATTACCACCGTGAAAAAAAATATCAATAAAAAAAAATAATAATAATAATAGAAAAATAGTAACTCTTTAATAGTAAATGAAATCTGTTATCGAATTACTAGATATCTGGTGTAGTAATTATCAATAAGTATGGTAATCACAGGGTGTAGTAATTATCAATAAGTATGGTGATCATCTGATGTAGTAACTATCAATAAGTACTACTGTATCCAAAAAGTAAGACTAATTTTAAATTTAAATTTCGCGGGCATATGGTATTTCAATTTTTTTTCTTTTTTAAGTTGCTGCCACTGTCCCTGACATCTGTGTGAAATTATGTGTTAAAATATGCATTAGTGTTTAAGTTAGGCTCGGTTTTGTGAGATGCTAAAACTGATTCCGGCTATTTTTGAAATGTCTCTTCAATCGACTCAAAACGGTGTTCCCGGAGTGGTCTTTTGACTTTAGGGAATAGCCAGAAGTAGAACGATACTAAATCAGGTGAATACGGTGGTTAGGGAAAGATATGGGTTTCATTTTTGGCGTAAAAGTCACGAAGAATCAATGCAGTGTGAGCTGGAGCAATCAGTGTTTTCGGTACCAATCAAGATTTGAAGCGTTTGAGGCCGGAAACATCTTTTAAAATGGAATTTTGAACTTAAAACATCATCAGCAAGGTCTCTAATTATAAATCGAAGGTTTGCAAGCACCACGACGTGAGCTTCATGAGTTGAGGTTGGTGGTTGACCAGAGGGCTCTTCGTGTTCAACGCGTTCTCTACCTTCTTTGAACTGTTTCTACCACTTCTAAACATTTCTTTCCGATATAGGAATGCTCACCGAATGCCTTCTGCAACATTCTACGCGTTTCTGCAAACAAAAATTAACGCAAGTTTTTGCTCAATTAAATCAGACATTTCAAAAATCATTTTTAGCGTCTTACAAAACCAAGCGTAACTCAAGCACTAATGAATATTTTAATTTAAAATTTCACACAGATGTCAAGGACAGTGCCAACAAGCTAAAAAAGAAAAAAAAAGTGAAATACCAAATGCCCGGGAAATTTAAATTGAAAACTGGTCTTACTTTTTGGACATTGTAGTATAATAGTAAACCAAATAGTGAAAAAAATTCGCAAATTATAGTAAAAAAAAAAAAAAAAAAATGTGAAAAATATTATAAAATTTTTTATATTTATATTTATAATCTTTTATATATATATATTATAAAGATATAATATCTTTTATATTTTTGTAGATATTTATCTATGTCATTTTAAATATTTTATATGCTTTTCAATCTTTTATTATTTAAAAAAAAAATGAGTTACCATTCATATCGTAATTAAAACATCAAACAATGCCTGGATATTTCAAGAACAATTTTTCCCCCTTCTTTGATGAAAAGAATGGATTTGTTTTAAATTTTCTTATTTTTTTGGGGGAGGAGGGGGTGGACAGAAGAGTGGGTTCTATTGAAGAAGAAAATTGAACATCCATTTTAATGAGTTGAAATTGGAGCTCTAAATGTTGAAAAAAATATCAACAGAAAACTTTTGAACTTAACAGAAACGTAATCTAAATGAAAAAGATGTACTGGTACTTTTTTTTTTTTTTTTTCGCATTCTTTCTCAAATTGCACTCTGTGACTCCAAGAATATTTTTATTAAAAAGTGGATGGATTTTACGATTGGGAGAAAAGATATCTTCTTGGAGTTGGACGAGAATTATCTTTCCGTAATTATGCATAAATTAAATTGCTCGGTCGCGGAGCAAAAAAAAAAGTTATTCAAAGGAAATTTTAATCAGACGTTGCGAAGTGGGTTTCGATTTTCTTCCTCATTGAAATTTAAAAGTCTCCAAAAAAAAAAAAAAAAGAATGGAATGAAGGAATAAATCATTTTTGTAGATTTCCTTATTCATCTTTTGTAGGATACATAAAGCACTAATGGATTAAAAAAAAATTTATTTATTCTTTATAAAAATACCTGATTACCTCACTTTCATCTTTTACAACAAAATTATTTTTAATTGAATTGTTGATCGTGTAGGGCTGTTTACTTGCAAGAAATGAATGCTAAGGAATTGAAAAATTGAATCTATACATTTGAATGGGTTTTATTTATTCTTTAAATACTAAATTTAAAATACAGTTCTACATGAATTAAGACATAAGGGATTAATTGATTGACTGAATCGAAGGGGTATATGGGGATGTGAAGCAACAAGGACTATAATCCCCTAATCACTATATAGGGACAGTTCATTTTCTCTATTTTAATATGTAACTATCCACAACGCTCTACGATCGTGTTAGACCTGGGCCTACGGTTTAAAGTGGATTCTGAAGCACTACAAGTATCCATGGCACCGCCGGGAACACGAAACCTGTGGTCAGGGCCGGATTTTCCTATAAGCTAACTAGGCTTCAGCCTAGGGGCCCAAGATCAAGAGACATTAAATTGGCCTACATTAAAATTGTTAGATTAATTTAAGAGACATAAAGTTAAATTGTTAAATTGTTAAAGACATAGTTGTTAAATTTAAGAGACATTAACAAGGCCTACATTAAAATTGTTAGCAAAATTAGAATTACACTAGTCTAAAAACAGTAAACACTAAAACACTGAATCAAAAATAAGGAGATATTCTACACATATGAATAATAAACAAACATAATAAATAATTTACAAACTTCAAAATGGGAGGAGAAAGGGCCTCATAAGTGGAATAGCCTAGGGCCTCTTTTCACTCGGTCATTCAGGCCCCCATAATGGTTCTAATCTGGAATGAGAAAACCACAGAAAGACGTTCAATCTCCATTCAGGTGAAGGGGAAGGATTACCAAATATTTGAAATATTATCACTGTGTAAGTTTCTTTAATAGCACTGCAATCGGCCTCAACATTTCTGGTTTCATGCGCAGAAATCCATAAGTGTTGTGTGTATTGCCTTACTTAAGCCTTGGACACGGAAGCATAAATACATACATAAAATCAATAAAAACTATTCCTAAACAAAGCCTTTTTCTGCGCAATGTCCAAGTAAAATACCTGGCCATCATTTTGCAATAAATTAACTTTCAGAAATCAAATTACTCATGTACCAGAAAAATTTCAAAAAAATATGCTCCCTTGTATATTGACATTCTACTTTGTGCATTAAGACATTCTACATTTTCTAGCAGAATAAAGTCTTATTATATAAACAAATATTACGACCTATTTTAACTTCTCCTTTACTTATTTAGATATAGTTGCATCAAATAAAAATAACAAAGTCCAGACTTTAAAACCAATAGCAGCATACAATTCTACGTAAAATGATGTATATCCATTGTATATTCTTAATGTAGCCCTAACCAAGCATGATGATTTTTGGATTGAATTAAAATTGTTTGCTCTAAATTTACTACAGGTCCCTTCAGAAAAGTTTGTTAAAATCTTGTAAATCACATAAATCCCCTTATACTACTGTGCCCAAAAAGTAAGAACAATTTTTTTTTTTTCAAAATTTTGTTTATCCATTTACTTAAAATTATTTTTTTCTTTCTATATAATAATAAGCTTAAAAATAAATTATGTAAATTTCGCATCATTTTAATTTAAATATTAAAATTGACATACTCAAGTTTATAAGAACCTAAAACGATAATTGTATTCCAACAAAATGGGATTCATTTTTTTTTTTAAAGAACATTTTCAAATTCACACATATTTTATTTGGATATTTTTTATTATTTTTATAAAATATTTTCAAAATCAGTATTTTAATATTCGTATTTTGCAAATATAAATAATTCCGATCACCGGTAAAACCACTCTAGGTTCTGAATGAACTCTAGGGTTGAGTCATTTCACTTTAGTAAAAGCGCCATCTAGGTTTAGAAGTTTGAACTATTTTTCTCTATTTAAATATTTTCAAATGAAATTGTTTTGAAGGCATAAATAAATAAATAAAATATCAATAGCCAAGTCAACAAGTCAATAAAAAAACCTATTACATAAATTAGATAAAGGAAATTCAAAAAATTTTTATCCAGAAAATTATTTTTGAAAATGTACTATTTTTGCGAAAATTTAATTTCTTTGTTAGATAATTTGGAAACTGTGCTTTTAATTTTTTAACAATACATTTAAATTTTTTTTATTCTTAGCAAACTTTGGCAATCAGAAATACCTTAACAATTTTATAAACTCAGTTGAAAATCCACTAAAATATTATTTTAAAATTAATTTTAATTTAATTTTTTTGTCTTATTCATATCATTCCAAAAATGTTTAACTTGCATTCACTCTAAAATATATATTTCGTTATTGATACATCCTATTGAAAAATGCTTACTATTCGAAAATGTTCATAAAACACAATACACAACGTCAGACATGCGAGGTGATCAAGATGAGAAATAACACTTCTGAAATACCTACTTTTACAATATTTTGAAAAGGTGTATCATCTAGCATCGTTTGGTTTGTCGCTCAACAGCCATTTTGTGCACACTTTAGGCTAATTAGTCCGACACCTACAGTTCAACGTGGATTCCGAACTACTAACAAACATCCATGCCACAGCAAGCATTCGAACTTGAAGTCTGTGATACTAACGGGTAGAGCGCTAGCCAATTGGCCATTAAGCCGCGTCATCTACCTTGAAATTGATACCTTGCAGACATGCGTGTTTTTTGCGATTGTAGGATTAGAAAATCTTTCACCATGTCACAATACCGTTGTATGATGACAGAATGTGGTTCAAATGCCAGCAACATGTATTCCTCCTCTTCCCGAAACAAATACGGCCGAATAATGAAAAGGAAACTAAAACCACGCCTTTTCCAAGATGGATAATAGTCTTCCTGAATCGTTCGACGATTTCCCCCCTGTCTAGAATCGATAGTTAACAGGATCTTTGAGACAAAAATGGTCTTTGCCTGTCGACGAATGCACAAGTGACGTCAACAACCACCCATTTAAGAAGCTTCAGCTCAAACGTTGCATGAATTTTCTTAAAGGAATTGGGGAACACGTTTGAATGAAACTGCACCTTACCAACATGATGAATCATACACTGAAAGCACGAGCAATAATTGACTCCCTTACACTGTCATGTGGCTGAAGATTGCTGATCTTCACGATCGCTGTACATAAATCTTCCACACAAGACCTGTCTTTCTTCCTTTATCTGTTAGAGTTCGAAATTGTCTGGTTGTGGCAGATTTCTGCATCGTGCTGCAAAGGGCAAAAAAAAGACGTCTTCATAAATACTTCACAAAACAAATTTTTACATCACCTGTTGATTCAGGCAGAGCAATTTTACTGGCTAATGTTTACGATGTGGCTTTGTGTTAGTTTGAGAGATAACCAGAGCTTTTTCACAACATACAGTTTTCTGTCTCCAATTTCAATAGACATATGAGTAATTAGTTCAATTTATGTAAACAAATACCTTTTATGTTAGGGTACTTTTATTCAATATATCACAAATGCATCCTTTAAATCATTTACAGATTTGAGTACTCTGAGGCAGGAGCTGCCTGATGGCCAATTAGCTAAAACTTTGGCATTTGGTACCACAGTCTTCAGGTTAAAATTCTGGCATTGGCATGAATGTTTGTTAATGATTCGGAATCCACGTTAACCTTTGGGTCTAATTACCCTAAAGTGTGCAAAAAAGACCGTGGAGCGAACAATTCAAACCAAATCTCTGAGATAGAAAATTCTGGTTTGCTAATAGCCTTTATGGGGCCTGATGGGAGAGTGACTAGCTCTCTGGTGCCACAGGTTCCGGGTTCGAGTTCTGGTGATGCCATGTATGTTTGTAGTGGTCAGAATCCACTTTAAACCGTTGGTCCCGGTTTAACATAACTATTGGAAGTAGTGCTCACAACCCTACTCCGTAAAAAGAAAACATCTCCTGTCTAGAAATCTGCCTGCAGGCAGGCGGATTTGCCCCACCATGGGGCTGTTGCGCCACTGATGATGATGATGATGATAATAGCCTTTATTAAAGATGCCCTGAATCTGCAGAGTTGAGAAGAGGGAGTGAGAGAACATTATCTTTTGCGAAGGCTTGTTAGAGTATTCAAATCTAAAATTGCTCTGATCTTATTCAATAAAAAAAAATTTCTTATAGTTGTTCGGATTAAAACCCTGGATCTCTTTTAAAACTACAATTAAGAAAGAAAAAAATGTTCTCTTATCTTCTTTCTGTAGCTAATATAGTTCGCAGTTCTTAACCAATTCCTCCTCTTGAGCAGTAATTATCGTGAAGATGAGACTAACTAATTACTTCTCGGCCATTTCTTTGACGACGTCATCAGACGGGAGCAATTAGGGCGGTTTTTAATTTGCCGATCGCTCTCGAAATAAGAAGGCGGATTAAGGGGTTGGGGGAGGAATGGAGAAGAACTCGATTTTTTCGTCGTCATTCCAAGCAGCGAGACGAATGATGATATACCTCTTTCTTCGTCATGGCGACCTGATGGCCAATGGTTAGCAGTCTGGTCTTTGGTACCACAGGCTTCAGGTTCGAAATCTGGCGATGGCATGTTAAGGGTTAGGAATCCAAGTTATACTGTTACCCCCTGTGTAATTAGCCCAAAGTGTGCACGAAATGGCATTAGAGCGAATTAACCAAATCATACCTCTGAGATAGAAAATTCTGATTTGCTAAAAGCCTTTATGGGGCCTGATGGCCGAGTGACTAGAGGTCTGGTGCTCAGTGCCACAGGTTTCGGGTTCGAGTTCCGGCGGTGCCATAATTGTTTGTAGTAGTTCGGAATCCACATTAAACCGCATATCCCTTCTAATATGGCTATTGGGTGTAGTGCTGACAACCCATCCCGTAAAAAGAAAACATCTTCTGTCTAAAAATCTGCCTGCAGGCAGATGGATTTGCCCCACCATGGGGCTGTTGCGCCACTGATGAGGATGGTAATAGCCTTTATCGAAGATGCCCTGAATCTGTAGAGGTGAGAGGACATCATCTGTTGCAAATGCTAGTTAGAGTATTCAAATCTAAAATTGCTCTGATCTTATTCAATAAAAAAAAGATCCCAATAGTTTGTTCGGCTTAAAACCCTGTATCTCTTTTAAAGTTGCAATCAAAAAAGAAAAAAATGTTCTCTTATCTTCTTTCTGTAGCTAATAGTATACTTCGCAGTTCTTAACCAATTCATTCCCTTGCGCAGTAATTATCGTGGAGAGGAGACTAACTAATTACTTTTCGGCCATTTCTTTGACGACGTCTTCAGACGGGAGCAATTAGGACGGTTTTTAATTTGCCGATCGCTCTCTCGAAATAAGAGGGCGGATTAAAGGGGATGGGGGAGGAAGGGAGAAGAACTCGATTTTTGCGTCGCCGTTCCAAGCAGCGAGACGAATGATGATATGCTTCTTTCTTCGTCATGGGAACGAACAAAATCGTATTGTGTAGTCTGGAGAAAATAGATTCGAATCACAAATTTTTGCAAATCATTTGTAGATTCCAGAATCCTCTGAGACAGGAGTGGCCTGATGGTCAATTGGCTAGCGCTCTGGCCTTTGCTACCACATACTTTAAGTTAGAATCCTGGCGGTGGCATGGATGCGTGTCAGTGGTTCGGAATCCACGTTAAATGTTGCTTCCGAAATAGATTCGAATCACAAATTTTTACAAATCATTTGCAGAGTTCAGAATCCTCTGAGACAGTAACGGCCGGATGGCCAATTGGCTAGCACTCTGACCTTTAGTACCACAGGCTTGAGGTTAAAATCCTGAGATGGCATGGATATTTGTTAGGGGTGAGGAATCCACGTTATAATGTCGGTCCCGGTCTAATTAGCCTAAAGTGTGCACAAAATGTCAGTAGAGTGAATTAACCAAATCAAGGTTATCCTGAGAAAAATTCTGATTTGCTAATAGCCTTTAACGGGCTTGACGGCCGAGTGATTAACGCTCTGGCGCTTGGTGCCACAGGTTTCGGATTCGAGTTCCAGCGGTGCCATGGATGTTTGTAGTGGTTCGGAATCCACTTTAAAACGTTGGTACCGGTTTAATATAACTATTGGAAGTAGGGCTCAAAACCCTACTCAGTAAAAAGAAAACATTTCCTGTCTAGAAATATGCCTGCAGGCAGACGGATTTGCCCCACCATGGGGCTGTTGCGCCACTGATGATGATGATGATGATGATGATAGCCTTTATCGAAGATGCCCTGAATCTGAAGAGGTGAGTAGAGGGAGCAGTAACGAAGAGATGAGAGAACATCATCTGTTGCGAAGGTCTTGTTATAATATTCAAATCTAAAATTACTCTAATCTTACTGAATAAAAAAAAGATCCCGATAGTTTGTTCGGATTAAAACCCTGGATCTCTTTTAAAACTGCAATCAAAAAAGAAAAAAAATGTTCTCTTATCTTCTTTCTGTAGCTAATAGTATACTTCGCAGTTCTTAACCAATTCATTCCCTTGCGCAGTAATTATCGTGGAGAGGAGACTAACTAATTACTTTTCGGCCATTTCTTTGACGACGTCTTCAGACGGGAGCAATTAGGACGGTTTTTAATTTGCCGATCGCTCTCTCGAAATAAGAGGGCGGATTAAAGGGGTTGGGGGTGGGATGGAGAAGAACTCGATTTTTTCGTCGTCATTCCAACCAGCGAGACGAATCAGGTTACCACTGTGCCCAAAAAGTAACACCAATTTTTATTTACTTCAAAAACTCTTTATTTATTCTTCCAAATTTATTTCATCGCCTTCAAAGTAATCCCCTCCGGACATAATCCACTATGACAATTTTATTTTTTCCTATCTTCAATGCATGCTAAAAAGTCATCGGCAGGAATGGCCTTCAAAGCGCGCGGCGATTCACGTTGAATCTCTTCATTCGACTCAAAACGATGTCCCCGGAGTGGTCATTTGAGTTTAAGGAATAGCCCAGAAGCGGCACGGTGTGAATACGGGGGTTGTGGAACGATATAGGTTTAATATTTGGCGAAAAACTCACGAAGGATCAATGCAGTGTGAGCTGGCGTATTCTGTGTTATCGGTGCCAATCGAGATTTGAGACCCAAAATGGAATTGGCCGATCCTTTCGAAATTCCAACATCATCAGCTAGGTCTCTAATTGTCAATCGACGGTTTGCAAAAACCAAATCTTTAATTTTTTTGGACTTCGTCGGTCGGTCGGTCGATCAGAGGGTTCTTCGTTTTCAACACGTTTTTTGCCTTCTTTGAACTGTTTATACCACTTCTAAACATTTCTTTAAGATGTAGGAATGCTCACGGAATGCCTTTTGCAACATTCTATACGTTTCCGCAAACAAAATTGAACGCAAGTTCTTTGCACAATTCATTTAGACATTTCAAAAATCGCCAGAATCAATTTCAGCGTCTCACAAACCCAAGCTTAACTCAAACACTAATGAATATTTTGACGTCGAATTTCACAAAGATGTCAAGGACAGTGCCAGCAACCTAAAAAAGAAACAAATGTAATTTCATAGGCCCCGGGAATTTTAAATTGAAAATTGCTCTTATATTTTGGACACAGCAGTATACCATGGAACGAACAAAATCGTACTGGGTAGCCTCGAAAAAATAGATTCGAATCCCAATTTTTCCATTTTGACAAGCGGCTGTTGTTGTTTTTCCGCTCAAGTTATGGTTACGCGTTTTCCTTTTCTACATTTATTTGCATTTGAATACTGCATCGAAACTGTAATTCTTGATTCAAGAGTGGGGAGCAGCGTACTAAATATTGAGTATATATCTGGTATAAAATATCTGGTAATAAATATTTATTCCAGGGTACTTTCGTTTCACAATAGAAGGAAGAGATTTTTAATTTGATTTCCAGGTATAAATAAATGTTGCTTCATAATTGAATTCATAAATATTGTTAAAAAAAATTGCGCCAATATGCACAAGTGTTCCCATTTCGTTCACTTAGACCAGGGGTCTCCAAACTTTCCAGCCTTAGGGCCGTACTGTTTACTCCAGTGAGTACCGAGGGCCAAAACAGTTTTAATTTTTCTGCCATTATCTATAATTTCTAGACTAGTCGCCGAGTAAGCGCTCTGAGTTCACTAATTTATAGTGTTAGTAGGATTCATTTCAATTAGTTGTTATGCTTAAGTAAAATTTTCTGTGTATTATGCTTATCATTAAGCTTTACCTAGCAAGTCAATAAAACCCAGTTATTATCATTCTGTGTTTTTTTATCCAACTTATTACAACAACAATAAGCTATTCGCTGTCGCGGGCCGGATTGAGGACACTGGCATGCCGGATTTGGCCCGCGGGCCGTAGTTTGGAGACCCCTGACTTAGACAATTACAGTTGATTTTAGAATTGAAGGAGATTTATGCAATAAAATTTAATTTCTTATATTGGTAGGATTCTAATAGATAAAAAGGAAAATGTCTTTCGAATATTATTTGAATGGATGGGAACTCTGAAAATCAATTTTATTGCATGTTGTTTCTCATCCCACTTGGTAGATGGGGCCGAGTGGCTAGTGCTCGGTACCACAAGTTTCGGGTTCAAGTTCCGTCGGTGCAATGGATGTTTGCAATAGTTCAGAATCCACTTTAAACCGTAGGTCCCGGTCTAATATGAACCTTGTGGGAGTAGTGTTACTCGCGTCTAGTATATCTTAAAGCTACACATGCCCCCTGGATAGTGCTAAATGAGTAATGTCGGTGCAGCGCTTACTTATGGTATAAAGATAACTGTCTCTATATTGCCAGTCGCATTAAAAATATTGGTAGACACCAACATGTAGACGAAGTCCAAGAAACCATGTGGTCTCCTGGAAGGAGGAAAAGGAAGGGGGAGGCAGCTTCTGTTGTGATGGATTACCCTTAGGTAGAATTTTGACTTGGCTAAGTGACGGTGACTTTTTACGGTGTAGGATCTTCCACCCTACGCCTAACGCTCTACAGTCATATTAAATCAGGCTTACAGTGGATTCCGAACCACTACAAACATCCATGGCACTTCCTTGACTTAAACCCGAAACCTGTGGTACCGAAACCAGTGCTAGTCACTCGGCCATCAGGCCCTAAAACATGTTGTTGCCTTAAAACATTCCTTTATTACATTAGCGTGTCTTTTAAATCTTAAATTAAATGAAGGCAACAAACATGTTGTTGCCTTAAAATATTCCTTAACTACATTTCATTACGAAGCCTTTTCAATTTTAAATTAAATTAAGGCAACGAACATGTTGTTGTTGCCTTAAAACATTCCTTAACTACATTTCATTACGAAGCCTTTTCAATTTTAAATTAAATTAAGGCAACGAACATGTTGTTGTTGTTGCCTTAAAACATTCCTTAACTACATTTCATTACGAAGCCTTTTCAATTTTAAATTAAATTAAGGCAACGAACATGTTGTTGTTGTTGCCTTAAAACATTCCTTAACTACATTTCATTACGAAGCCTTTTCAATTTTAAATTAAATTAAGGCAACGAACATGTTGTTGTTGTTGCCTTTTAAAACATTCCTTAACTACATTTCATTACGAAGCCTTTTCAATTTTAAATTAAATTAAGGCAACGAACATGTTGTTGTTGTTGCCTTAAAACATTCCTTAACTACATTTCATTACGAAGCCTTTTCAATTTTAAATTAAATTAAGGCAACGAACAATTTGTTGTTGTTGCCTTAAAACATTCCTTAACTACATTTCATTACGAAGCCTTTTCAATTTTAAATTAAATTAAGGCAACGAACATGTTGTTGTTGTTGCCTTAAAACATTCCTTAACTATATTTCATTACGAAGCCTTTTCAATTTTAAATTAAATTAAGGTAACGAACATGTTGTTGTTGTTGCCTTAAAACATTCCTTAACTACATTTTATTAGCATGCCTTTTAAATTAAATTAAGGCAACAAACATGTTGTTGTTTCCTTAACTGCATTTCCTTGGCGTGTCGTTTAAGTTTTAAATTAAATGTTGACAACTAAATAATGACAACACACATGTTGTTTAATTATGGAGACGGAACTTCAATTGTGGAGATTAATGCATATTTAACAGATATTGCTTAAAAATAATGAACAAATTAATATGCAAAAGAAAATATAATAATTTTTTATATACAATTTTGTTTGAATATTGTATATATTCGAACAATATTGAAATATGGATGGATTTATGAAAAACGAAAAAAAAAATTTTTTTTTTTGAGAGTAATTCTGTTGAAAAATCATCTAATTATCACATTCTAATTGTTACCTTAATTTGAAACATTCTTAATTATTTACATTTTTAGATTTTTTCAAAATATTTCTTTTAAACTTTAAAAAAAAATGTAAATATTTTTCGCATATATATATTTCGTATTAGCTTATTTAATAGATATTGCTTAAAAATAATGAACAAATAAATGTGCAAAAGGGCATATAATAATATTTATATACACTTTTGTTCGTTATAAGGGTTTTATAAAAAACAAAAACAAAATTTTTTTGGGGGGTAATTCTGCTGAAAAATCATCTACTCAACTCATTCTAATTGTTACCTTAATTTGAAACACTCTTAATTATTTACATTTTTAGATTTTTTCAAAATATTTCTTTTAAACTTTAAAAGAAAATGTAAATATTTTTCGTATATATATATATTTCGTATTAACATATTTAATAGATATTGCTTAAAAATAATGAACAAATAAATGTGCAAAAGGGCATATAATAATATTTATATACACTTTTGTTCGTTATAAGGGTTTTATAAAAAAACAAAAACAAAATTTTTTTGGGGGGTAATTCTGCTGAAAAATCATCTACTCAACTCATTCTAATTGTTACCTTAATTTGAAACACTCTTAATTATTTACATTTTTAGATTTTTTTAAAATATTTCTTTTAAACTTTAAAAGAAAATGTAAATATTTTTCGTATATATATATTTCGTATTAACATATTTAATAGATATTGCTTAAAAATAATGAACAAATAAATGTGCAAAAGGGCATATAATAATATTTATATACACTTTTGTTCGTTATAAGGGTTTTATAAAAAACAAAAACAAAATTTTTTTGGGGGGTAATTCTGTTGAAAAATCATCTACTCAACTCATTCTAATTGTTACCTTAATTTGAAACACGCTTAATTATTTAAATTTTTAAATTATTTCAAAATATTTCCTTTAAACTCTTTCGTATATATATATTTCTTAATGGCATATATTAATGGATATTGTTTAAAAATGATGAACAAATAAATGTGCAAAAGGTCATATAATAATATTTTATATACAATTTTGTTCGTTATAATGAATTTATGAAAAACGAAACTTCTTTTTTGAGAGCAATTGTCTAGAAAAATCATCGAATTAACTCATTCTTATTTTAATGTAGAATATTAAAAAAAAATTCTTTCTAATTGTGGAGATTTCCGATAAAGTTTTTAAAAGAAATTTAATCACTTATATGAAAGAAAATAACTTTACAGATGTTAATCAATCACTGAATTTAATTTAAATCAATCAAAAAAAAAATTGAAGCTTACGTTCCATCTAGGGATCTCAGGTTTTAATTAAATTAAAAATTTCTCATTTTCCCAGGAAAAATTTTTCGCAGAATTTCTTTACTTAGCCCAAAAAGATGACAGCTCGGTGTGTTTGTGCTTTTAATTGAGCAAGCACATCCCACCCTCGCTTGTTACACGTGAAACACTTGATGGGGGGGGGGGTGTAGGAAAGCTGGTTGATTCAATTTTTATGAAATTTTAGTCTCATAATGAAAACATTCCTTAACTACATTTCATTAGCGTGCCTTAAATACGCTCCGTTAATCCTCATCTCGCCCGCTTTTTAATTTCTCCGAATCTCCCCTGAATATTAAAAGTGCCCCCAAGACTCTTAGGGGAGGGGGGGGGGTGAAGGTCTGGGGGGAAGTCACTTTATTTACATTAGTGAAGCCGTCAAATTATCGTTATGGGGAAAGCGATCGCGTGACCTCGTAGTAGAAGTAGAAGTCTTTGGAACCGGCAAAAAAAAGTTTTTGTTATATTTTTCCTTTCTCTTTTACTTTTTTTTTTACCATGCGGGTTTGTTCCCTAATGAAATTTAATTCTTTACGCTCAACTTCTTATTTCATTATGTGTTCGTTAAAATGAAAGTTCTTCATCTTCCTGAATCGTTTTATTCGAACGTTCTTTTTTTTTTTTTTTTTTTTTTTTGTTTCCTTCTTTACTTGCGAGAAGAATGTTTAGAAGGAAGAGAATTTTTCTTCCTCCGCTGATGTTTGCCTTGATGAGAGCTCTGTTTTAAAAGCTCCTTGCTCTGCGGTGCTGCTGTGACGAGAAAGAATTCCGGGAATTAAAATAAAACACTGCCTTACTCTTTCGTTTTTCTTTTTCTTTTTTGTGGAAAAGGTTTCTCTTTCTGTGAGCACCCCATACTTAATTCTGTCTGGCGCTGATCCCTGTTAGCACTGATCTTCTTTTGCACTCTTCAAGTATGCGGAATTCTTTCTTTACTTTTACATACTGAACGGCCGAAGTGATAACAGTATTTAGTGTTCAATGTGATAACTATGATAACTGTTTGATAATGAAATGATAACAAAATGTTTTAATGTTTACATACTAAACGGAAGACTTGATAATAATATTCAATGTTCATTTTGATAACTATCATACCTATTTGTTTAATGATGTAATAACAAAACACGTTTCTTTTTAATGTTTACATACTAAACGGAAGACTTGATAATAATATTCAATGTTCATTGTGATAACTATGATAATTATTTGTTTAATGATGTAATAACAAAAAAATGTAAAGAAAGAATTCCGCATACTTGGAGAATTGCAAAAGAAGATCACTGCTAACAGGGATCAGCACCAGACAGAATTAAGTATGGGGTGCTCACAGAAAGAGAAACCTTTCCCACAAAAAAGAAAAAGAAAAAAGAAAGAGTAAGGCAGTGTTTTATTTTAATTCCCGGAATTCTTTCTCGTCACAGCAGCACCGCAGAAAGGAGAGCTTTTAAAACAGAGCTCTCATCAAGGCAAACCTCAGCGGAGGAAGAAAAATTCTCTTCCTTCTAAACATTCTTCTCGCAAGTAAAGAAGAAACAAAAAAAAAAAAAGAACGTTCGAATAAAACGATTCAGGAAGATGAAGAACTTTCATTTTAACGAACACATAATGAAATAAGAAGTTGAGCGTAAAGAATTAAATTTCATTAGGGAACAAACCCGCATGGAGGGAAAAAAATAGACAGAGAGTAAAAATATAACAAAACCGATTTTTTGCCGGTTCCAAAGACTTCTACTTCTACTGCGAGGTCACGCGATCGCTTTCCCCATAACGATAATTTGACGGCTTCACTAATGTAAATAAAGTGACTCCCCCCAGACCTTCACCCCCTCCCCTAAGAGTCTTGGGGGCACTTTTAATATTCAGGGGAGATTCGGAGAAATTAAAAAGCGGGCGAGATGAGGATTAACGGAGCGTATTTAAGGCACGCTAATGAAATGTAGTTAAGGAATGTTTTCATTATGAGACTAAAATTTCATAAAAATTGAATCAACCAGCTTTTCTACACCCACGCCCCCCCCTCAAGTGTTTCACGTGTAACAAGCGAGGGCGGGATGTGCTTGCTCAATTAAAAGCACAAACACACTGAGCTGTCATCTTTTGGCCTAAGTAAAGAAATTCTCCGAAAATTTTTTCCTGGAAAATGAGAAATTTTTAATTTCATTAAAACCTGAGATCGCTGGATGGAACGTAAGCTTCAATTTTTTTTTGATTGATTTAAATTAAATTCAGTGATTGATTAACATCTGTAAAGTTCATTTTTTTATAAGTGATTAAATTTCTTTTAAAAACTTTATCGGGTTTTGAAGACAGAGAAACACCACAATTAGAAAGATTTTTTTTTTTTTTTTTTTTTTTTTTTTTTTTTTTTTTTTAATATTCCACATCAAAATCAGAATGAGTTAATTATAAGATTTTTCAACATAATTACTCTAAAAAAATAGTTTCATTTTTCATAAATCCATTTATAACGAACAAAATTATATATAAAAAAATTGGTATATGTGCCTTTGCACATTTATTTGTTCATTATTTCTAAGTAATATCTATTAAATAAGCCAATAGGAAATATATATATATATGAAAAATATTTACTTTTCTTTCATAAAGTTTAAAAAAAATATTTTGAAATAATTGAAAAATGTATGTAATTAACAGTGTTTTAAATTAAGGTAATAATTGAATGAGTTAATTAGATGATTTTTCAACAGAATTACTCTAAACAAAAGTTTCATTTTTCATAAATCCATTATAACGATAATAACATAACAGCGGACTCATTGGCGATTGTAACAATGTGCACAAAGCGTTTCACAACGATAGTCAGAATGAGAGGATTTTTAGGAATAATTGTTCCTCATTTATAGGTGAAAACCAAGAAAATCCCCACCAAATAGTCTGATTGTCGATGATAAAAGCTTTGTCACGATCACCATCAATTTTCATCGTTTCGGAAAGCTGTGACTTCATCGAACACCACCAAAAGTTTAGTTTGGTTTGGTTTATCGCTGTACGGTTATTTTTTACACACTTTAGGCTAATTAGAACCAGGACCTACAATTCAACGTGGATTCCAAACCACTCACAAACATTCATGCCATCGCCAGAATTGAAACCTGAAGTTTGTGGTACCAAAGGCTAGAGCGCTAGCCAATTGGCCAGGTTTTGCACTCTAGCTGTACGCGTCACCACGTATGGGACAAAAAATTGTTGCTGACCAGTAATAGATTTTTCTGGTTTTTTTTTTTTTTTTCTTCTGTGTTTTCTTAAATCTGTTTGATGAAATGAGGAAAATGGCTAACTCTTGTCTGATTGAAAATGATGAAGGAACTCTCAAAACTAATCACTCCAGTCTGGAACGATTCAGATGACTCGTAAAACTCAGCATGCGTGCCCTTCACTTTCGTTTGCGGCGCACTAGAGCTGGTGAAAGAGGAAAACGATTTGGGAAATGTGGCCTTGTGGCAACGCTGAGGTTTTACAATCTCGTTGTCGATTGTAACAATATGTATAAAGCGTTTCACAACGATCTTGAGAAGTAGAGGACTTTTAGGGGTAATGCTCCTCATTTATGGGTGAAATCCAGGAAAAGCCCCACCAAGCAATCTGACTGATGATGATAAATGCTTTGTGACAATCACCAAGTCTCATCGTATCAGAAAGCTGTGACTTCATCGAACACCACCAGAGTGTTTGCTCGCTAGCTTTAAATGTTGCCACGATTGAGACAAAAAAAAAATATTGCTGTCCAGTGATACTTTTTTCTGGTTTTCTCTTCTGTGTTTTCTTTTATCTGTAACCACGCTGTTTGATGAAATGAGCAAAATGGCTAACTCTTGTCTGATTGAAAGCCGCAGAGGAATCCACGTGCCCGACTCGTGGCCTAGTATCAACGCTGAGGTTTGAATCCGCAGTTAAAACGAGAACACTCGTTGGCGATTCTAACAATGTGCACAAAGCGTCTCACAACGATCGTCAGGATGAGAGGACTTTTAAGGGCAGTTTCCCCGTATTTGTGTGTCGTATGGTTGAAGATCTGGAAAAACCCCACCAAGCAGTCTGAGTGTCGATGATAAAGGCTCTGTAACAATCACCATCAAGTCTTATCGTTTCGGAAAGCTGTGACTTCATCGATCACTACCAGAGGTTTGGTTTGGTTTGTATCTGTACTGTCATTTTTTGCGCACTTTATCCCTAACTAGGACCTACAATTTAATGTGGATTCCGAATCACTCACAAGCATCCATGCCAACGCCAGAATTCAAACCTGAAATATATGGTACCAAAGGCCAGACGCTAGCCATTTGCCATCAGGCCGCACACACCATCACAGGTTTTTGCACGTTTGCTGTACACGTTGCCAAAATTGAGACAAAAAAAAATGTTGTTGACCAGTGAAACATTTTCTTTGTTTTCTTCCATCTGTAACCACGCTGTTTGATGAAAAGAGCGAAATGGCTAACTCGATAACTTGTCTGATTGAAAATGACGAAGGAACTCTCAAAACTAGTCACTCCAATCTGGAGCGATTCGGATGACTCGTACAAACTCGGCGCGCGTGCCCTTCACTTTCGTTTGCGGCGCACTAGAGCCGGTTAAAAAGAAAAACGATTTGGGAAATGAGCGTCGGTGCTTTTTGATTATTTTGTCGATAATTGCGGGAGGGCGTCTCTCTTTATCTCCACCCCCACCCCCACCCCCGTTTCCAGTAAGCAGCGGCTGATGAAGAGTTTTTCTTTCGTGAAGAGTTTTTCACTCACGCCACCCTAATTAGGAAACGCGTGGCGGGGAAATTATTTTTTGATAATTGTTTTTACACTCGAATTCATTGTTTAAAATTACCACACGAAAAAAAAATTTTTTTTTTTTCAATTACTTTCTTGGAATGTACCTTTCGTTTTTTTTTTTTTTTTTTTTTTTTTTTTTTTTTTTTTTTTTTTTTTTTTTTTTTAATGCATCGTATACACTGGTTCCGAGAACTGGCATTTTTTTTTTACCTCAAAGTGGAAAAGAATTTGAATATCACTGGGGAGAGGAATAAATGTGCATCATTTGTGTAAACTTATTTCCAGATGAAAGTAGAGGGGGAAAATAGGGAGAAAAATTGTTCGTTTGTAATTTTTTCTTTATAGTAAAAGTAGAGTAACACAAAAACACATACTTACTCGTACATGGAAAGCAATGTATTTAATGTTTAGTGCTGAAACAGGTAGATTGATAAGAAGAGGTAACTTGAAGGCTAACTTTAGGGGGGTTTTTTATTGTAATTTTCTTCTATTTTACAATAGATGCTTTTTAGTCTGACACGTTCGGAACTATGACCGTTCTGGAAAAGTGAGCATCAATAAAGTTATTTTACTTATTCTCCTGGTGCATGAAAGCCTACACCAGCTCCAGAAGACCCCACTGGGCCATGGCTAAGGGTAACATGCAGCTTCACTTTTAGAGAGTACTGACTAAACCTCTACGATCCTATTAGACCGGGACCTACAGTTTAAAGTGGATTCCGAACCACTACAAACACCCATGGTCCTGAATGGACGAGTGTCTAGAGCTCGGTGCCACAGGTTTCGGATTCGTGTCCCGGCGGTGCTATGGATGTTTGTAGTGGTTCGGAATCCACGTTAAACCGTAGGTCCCTGTCTTATATGACTGTAGAGCGTTGTGCATACAACCCTACTCCGTAAAAAAGTCAACGTGTACTTCAAGTTAGGCTTTTACCTACGAGTGCTCCATCACAACAGAAGCTTCACCCTCCATCAGCCCCTTTCCCTTCAACCATGAGTCCTTACGGGTTCGTAGGCTTGGTCTAGATGACTACCAAGTAGGATGAGAAACAATGCAACACAAAACTCCATGAGCCCGCCGGAAGTCGAACATGAAACCTGTGGTAACGCGCGCCAGAGAATTCAATGTTGTAGTTAGTTTAAATTTTTGATTTTTTTTGTAAAACTGTTATTACCTAATTAACGTTACATTATAATTATACTGCTAGAGAAATAAATGTTTTTCTGTTTTCTACTGTTTTAGTTTTTACCTTTTCATAAAAAGTAATCTGTAAACACAACAGAGAAATTCGCTCTCCTATTTTCACGTATCCAAAAAGTAGTGCTATTCGCCAAAAAGCATGAATTTTCTTCTCTGTATTTTCAATATCGATTACTCTGCTCCTGAAATTCCTAAGAATGGTATAGATTGTGTTCAGAGATGATACCTTTAACAACTACCCTATTTCTTTTGAAGCCAAGCATAGAAAAGGAATCTTTAATAAACATCTTTTTTTTTCGTCACTGTTTCATTGAAAGATTCTTAAAAAGAACCTTCCAACTCTCTTTCTGTAAACCGACTGTTCCAAAAAAATTACACACGCAAAACACTAGAAGGGTTCTCTGCCATCGCCATTTACCATCCGGAGCGGTATGAATACGCGATTCTAATTAGCATTGCCGGGAATTCCCTCCCTTTCACCAAGCAGTTGTCAAAATGGCGGGTTGGGGTGGAAAACGAATCCTTCACTCAATCTGTTCTTAATTGAAAGGGTGGGGGAGGAGTTTCTTTTCGGATGGCAAAGTCTTTTGATTTCCCATTCATCCGAAGGGGAGATTCTTATTAAGCTACTCCCCTGTCTCTACATTTCATCATACGGCTTATTCGAAAATCCGCCGCTTTTTAGTATGTGCAGAGTAATCAACTGGAAATTAGTAAGTCCAGGATGCCCCGAATTCAGTGTGCAGAACATGTCGCATTTTCATCAACACCTCCAGAGAGATGTTTGCTGACAAAAATCATTACAAACGACTGACACCGAGCAAAATGCTGAGGTAACATAAATGAATGACTGGGTTTTAAAATTTTATGTTTTTATGTTTTTAGAACTGTTATATACATTAAAATTAATGATAGATGAAAAAAAAAGAGATTTAAAAAAATGTTTTTTTTTTTTCGATATCACTCGTATTTCTGGAGTTGGTTTGCTGATCGGGGTTTAATGGCACAGATTTTTTGCATCAAACAAAAAGAAATTCAATGAAAACAAACAAAACTTATATAATTATAAGATCTGCCAACTCAACAATGGAAAGAAAAATGTGGAATTGCGGGAAAATGCGGATTGTAGGAAGACAATAAATCGCACCAACTATTGCAAAAATGATGAGGGCTTCAGTTTAAACGACGAAAGGAAAATTAGGAGAGGACAAAAGAACGAACGTAAAAATCACTGGTTCATTCCGGAATTGTGATAACTGCACACGTCTATAGAAGATATGCTCCTGCGGGATAATGAGTTGGAAAAGGGTTCACCGAAATTGTCAGATACCAAGTTACAAATAAAATTATATGGAACATTTTTCGAAACAGGAGATGCTTTTCTTTTTATAGAGTAGAGTTGTTAGCCCTTCAACCAACAGTAATATTAGACCGGGATCTACGGTTTAAAGTGAATACCTAACCATTACAAACGCCCATGGCAGAGCCGGGAATCGAACCCCAAACCTGTGTCACTGAGCTCTATCACTCTGAGATCGGGAAATTAATTTGTAACTCATCATCATCATCATTGGCTCAACAGCCTCATGGTGGGCGAAGACCGTCTGCCTACTGGCAGATTTCGAGACAAGAGGTTGTCTTCTCGGGAAAAGAGGTTTTGATTGCTTTTTACGGGTTGTCAGCCCTACGCCCAGCGTTCTACACTTATATTAGACCGGGACCTACGGTTTAAAGTGGATTCCTAAACACTACAAGCCTTCTTCGGGATTCAAATCCAAACCTTGTAGCACCGAGCTCTAATCTCTTGGCCATAAGCGAAATACTTCAATTTATTTACAAATTAATGTTTGTATTATTATATTATCTATAATTTTTTTATTTATTCATGTGAAAATATTAGTAAAAGCAAATAAGTATTAAACAAATATTTTTAAGATTATTTATAAATTAATTAAAGCCTAATGGTACTGTGGTTTTTTTTTTTTTTTTTTTTGTAAATTTAAAACAGGCTAATAAGAATTGTATGATGATTTTTGGTTTCGCTTAGAAAAAGCAATGAATTCAAAGAGAAATGGGAAATGATAAATTTCTAAAAATATCCATTTCCTTTGTAGCACTGGATTCATTTCAGTATATTACAAATGCATTACCAATTTATCTTGTTACACGGAGACAAGAAAATCTAAAAAATAAAAAATAAAATTGAAAGAGATCCAAATTAAATGTTATCGCTATTGCATAGTTTTTGCCCATCTTTAAAGCATAATCTGTGTCAGACAAAAAAATAAATAAATAAACAAAAGAGTTTTACTTGATCGACAAAATATCCTCTTACGAGAAATTTCGAATTTCTTTTCTTTTCCTTTTTATTCTGAAGGAGTAGCTTGCAATATTTCTCTCGGAAGAGCGTTGGCGTCGAATGTTCTTTACTCACCACTACCCCAATCCTTCCAGAGGAATACATGATCCTGTGTTGTAGGAGAGCGACCATCTGTCGTACTCAACATTCCACCCCCACCCACCCTAGAAGAAAATCGTCTTTTATGAGAATTCGGCCTTTCATGAATATTTCATGCGATTCAGCAACAAAACACCAGGTTTTTCTCTACACCCTCCCCACCCTCTGTTCTCGCAAACGATTTTTCCTCCCAGTATTTCTGATTAGTTTTTGTCGCGAAGCATGTTAGCCTCCCCGGCCATAATTAGCTTTTGATTGCTTCAGGCTGGCAGGTTTGAAACGGCATTTTAATAATCCTTTCATCCACTTCCTCCCTTGCAATAAAGGATTTCTGCCATTGCCCACTGTTTAAAGTAAACGGGACTTTTTTTTTTGCCATCAGATATTTACATCCATCATTACAAAGCACATTTTATTTTTTACCTTGTTTCAATTTCATGAATCTTTTACTAATTGTTGGCCTTTGTCCACTGTTTAACGTGAAGGGGACGTTTTGTTGTTTTATGTGCCATCAAATATTTACATCCATCATTACAAAGCACATTTTTAAATCTTGTTTCAATTTCATGAATCATTTACTAATTGTTGGCCTTTGTCCACTGTTTAAAGTGAAGGGGACGTTTTGTTTTTATGTGCCATCAGATATTTACATCCATCATTACAAAGCACATTTTTTTAATCTTGTTTCAATTTCACGAATCATTTACTAATCGTTGGCCTTTGTCCACTGTTTAACGTGAAGGGGACGTTTTGTTCTTTTATGTGCCATTAAATAGTTACATCCATCATTACAAAGCACATTTTTTAAATCTTATTTCAATTTCATGAATCATTTACTAAATGTTGGCCTTTGTCCACTGTTTAACGTGAAGGGGACGTTTTGTTTTTTTATATGCCCTCAGATATTTACATCCATCATTACAAAGCACACTTTTTTTTCTTACTTTGTTTCAATTTCAGAATCTGTACTAATTTTTGGCTTTTCTTAGCAATTTGGGAAAAAAAAAGAATACTCTCCACCAAGAAAATAAAATAATTGCCATGATGAAGTAAAAAAAAAATAATATTAATAATAATAATAAATAAATAAAAGGGTGCCAAAATACTTTTTATGTTTTAAAACTTTGTTTCGAATAATTGAAGGAAAATAATTGATATCATTATCATATAGATTGTAAATTATTCGTGAAATAAAAATTTAAAAAAGCTTTAACTTTGGTATTAAAAACAGCATAATTATACTTTATACGCGTAATTATACTTTATTACGTAAAAAAGCGTAATTATACATTATAAGTATAACATTTAATTATGTGTTAACTGAAAATGATAGAGGATAAATAAAATTAAAAATTATAGCATGGTAAATATAATTAAAAAAGGATAACATGATAGGGTCCTGATGGCCAAGTGGACAGCGCTTTGGCGCTCGATACCACAGTATCAAGTTTCAGGTTCAAATCCCGGCGGTGCCATGAATGTTTGCAGTGGTCCGGAATCCACTTTAAACAGTAAGTCCCGGTCTAATATGAGTGAAGAGTGTTGGGCGTAGGGCTAACACCGCTACTCCATAAAAATAATCAGCTTAGATCTAGAAATCTGCCAGACGGCGTTGGTGTACCATAGGGCTGTTGCGCCACAGATGATGATTAACATTTTTCTTTTTGTTCTAATGCAGCTAGCAAACACGTAGACAGCTTGGTCTTGAATGCCTTAAGGAAAGCGCTGCACAGATCTTACTCATTCTGCATTACCCAGAGGGCGCGTGTAACTTGAAGATACGGACGCGGAGTAACAACGCCCTCGCAACGCTCTACGATCCTACTAGGACCGGACCTACGGTTTAAAGTGGATTTCGAACCACTACAAACATCCATGGCACCGCCGGGACTCGAACCCGAAACCTGTTTTACCAAGCGCCAGAGCGCTAGCCACTCGGCCATTCAGGCCCTAATGGTGATTAACATAAAGTCAGGAAAAAATGTGTCATTAACGTTTTTCCACCTATAAATTACCACCTCTAACCATTCACTTGAGAAAGGATATTCAAATACTGTACAGCATCCTTGTAAAACACAATCCTTATACTAGTACACAATACTTGTAGTATTATAACTAGAAATAGTTTATAGCATTTGAATTTGTCTTGATAAATAGCGAATTGCTTTGAGAGAAAACAAAAACAGAAAAGAGTTTTGCACCTTTGGAAAATGCAGACCATTTTGCGGCTCCAATGACAGATGTCCGATAGGATAATAAATACACTAAATGAAAATGTAATCTATTTGGCGGGTCGCCGATGCGCGTGTAGGGATTTACAAAAATTAATAACCTCAACAGAGGCGAGGATCTCCGTGTAATGGAGGAGATAAATCAGCCCGCGCGCTCTTCTGCGAGCACTCCCCGGGAGATGAATGGTTTTTCCCATTTCCCGTAATCACCCGGGATCTTGATCCCCCCAGTACCACCACTTTTCTTTTTCTTTCAAAATTTTTCTTTTTTTTTTTTCTTTTGCTTGCCGAGGTTTATGATGATTTCTTTCAAAATAATATTTTCAACACGCATAACCGTTATTCTTCCGATGCTTGTTTTTTCCAGTTTTTCCCGTTTCTTTTTTTTTATCCTTGTATGTTATTATTTTTTTCAAAAAAAAAAAAAAAAAAAAAAGGAGCATTTCTCTTCTGAGTAGTAGGGGCATAAATATTCATTCTGGAAACTTTAATCATTTTTTGTTGTTGTTGTTGTTGTTGAAATTACGAGTGCACAGCTTTTACTCGTAGAATTTTTTTTCGGTTTGCTACAGTAGAAATAAAAGAAAGTTTAAACATGATTCAGATCCTACACTGTTGCAATAATTTATATTTTTAATATCGGTGGGCCTACGAACGGTCCACTGGCATTGCGATAACAAGAGAATAGTGCACTTTTAGTGGTAATTCCCTGCATTTACGGGATATATATCTTAGGGAGAAAACCAAGAAATCTTTTAACAGGCAGTCTGATTATCGATGCGAGACGCTTTGTCGTAATCGCCATCGAGTCTCCTCGTTTCATATAGCAGTGGCCACAAGGACGACACCAACAGATTTGACCTTGATCCGTCCTGCACACTAACTTCAGAACATCGGTGGGCCTTGCGTTTCATTTATGCATACCACGAGTTCACCGGCGTGACCAGGAGAGGACGATAGTGCATTTTGGAAAGATTTTTAGGGATAACTGTCCACATTGGCATGTTTTTTGTGAGAAATCCACGAAAACTTCCAACAGGCAGCCTGACTGGGGATGCGAGACACTTTCTCACAATCGTAATCGATTCTCTTCTTCTGATAGCTGCGACCATACTTCGACAATAGCTAATTCAAACTTGAGCCTTCCTGAATTCTAGCTTCAGAACATAGGATGGCATCATGTTTCACTTACGCATACCACTAACAGCCCACTGACAGTGCTATGAGGGAGGATAGTGACTTTCGAAAGAGTTTCAGGGGCAGTTCTCCGACATTGACATATCAACAAAGAAAAATTCCAATAGGCAGCTTGACTATCGATGCGATACGCTTTGTCACAATCGCCATCTCCTGATAGATGCGATTACAACGGACAACAACTGCGGGTTCGAACTTGAGCCTTCCTGCATCTAGCTTTAGATCATCGGTGGTCCACATATTTCACTTGTGCATAACACAAATAGCTCACCGACTTGGCGACTAGGAATATTAATGACTTAGGATAGGAATTTTAGGGGTAACTGACCCGCATTATTATATTTTATGGGAGAAAACACAGTAAACGTATACTACGTAGCCTGACTATCAATGCGACACGCTTTAAACACATTGTCGTAAATTCAATTTTTTTGCTCAGTTATATATATATATATATATATATATATGTGTGTGTATATTTCAAAGTTTCTATAATTTATTTTATGTAAATCTTGAGCAAGCCTGTAAATATCTCTTTAAACGTCGTCTAATATGTTGGTGACTGCCGCGAAGAGTTTGTTTTTTCCAAGCAACCAAGTTTGTTCCGTCGTATTCTTAAGTGAACATAACAAAGGATCATTTTTAAAGGAAATAAATTTTATTTTTTGTCGGGGACCGAAACTCTCTGTTCTGGGGAGGCCATTACAGGGATCAGCACCGAGACTTTTGTTTGTTTGTTTCCTCACATACCTTCCTAACAAGGTTTTATCGTCTCTGCGGCCGCTCTTCGCCCGCCCTGCCTTCCTGCAGTCCAGCCTCGGCAGCAAATACCGCCATTAATGAGGACACGCAGTTTTAAGGAAACATATCATTCATTCCTAACGATTCGTCTCCTTTTTTTTTTTTAAGGAAGCTTCCTTTCTTATTGTGTCTCTGTTGCTCTGAAGATGTAGTTGCAATGTTAGTATTTTGACGTTTATTTAAAATATTTTTATTGTGAATAAAAATTAAAATTTTGGATGTTTCAAAAATATAAAGACAAAAAAGGATATTAATGGTAAAAAAAAAAGGATAGTTTCTTTATTTTACTGTTATTTCGAAGTGGGATGTAAAGTCCTAATTAATTCTTAGCTATCAAAAAGCATTTGGAGTTTTTAATATTATCTACCTTTATCATGCTCGACTAGTGGCTCAATGGCAATGAGCCCCGCTGGCGAGCATTAAGGTTGAGCTTCAATCTACTGGCTACTTTGCTGTAGACACTGTTTCAAATAACGCACAGATGTTTGGGATGTTCAGCATTTTGCCGCTTTCGTCGAACTAACTGGTGGGAGTTTTTTCGGGTATTCTCCCAAACTATACGCAAATACGGGGTACTATCCCCTAAAAATTCTTCCCAGAAGGCACTGCGATCCTTTCTTGGATTGCAAACCACTACAAAGATCTATGGCAGCGCCGGTATTCGAACTTGACACCTGTGGCACCGGCTACTACTCACTCGGCCATCATGTCCAGGCTCAGTCTATCAGAGTTTTATAAACATTCACTCATTTTATAAAATTAATTTTTACCTGTCTTAAGAAAAAAGAAAAAAGAACTCAATTGTTCTGCTCATTTTTTTTTTTTTTTTTTTTTTTGTTAGTGAAATATTTTTTATCATGTAAATATTCAGCAAGCTTGTAAATATCTCTTTAAAAGTCATCTAAATTGTTGGAGGCTGCCGCGAAGAGTTTTTTTTTTTTTTTTTTTTTTTTCAGTTTCAAAAAATAAATAAATATTGGACCTTTTCCCCCTTTTTAGTTGAGCTTCTTTCGGAGGAAGCAGCCAAGTTTGTTCCGCCGTATTCTTAAGTGAACATAACAAAGGATCATTTTTCAAGGAAATAAATTTTTATTTTTTGTCGTGGACTCTCTGTTCCGGGGAGGCCATTACAGGGATGAGCAGCGTGACTTTTGTTTGTTTGTTTCCTCACATGCCTTCCTAACAAGGTTTTATCGTCTTCTGCGGTCGCTGTTCGCCCGCCTTGCCTTCCTGCAGTCCAGTCTCAGCAGCAAATACCGCCATTAATGAGGACACGCAATTTTAAGGAAACATATCATTCATTCCTAACGATTCGTCAGTTTTTTTTTAAGGAAGAATGCTTTTTTATTGCGTCTCTGTTGCTCTGAAGGTATTTTGACTATTTTTAAAATATTTCTATTGTGAACAAACATGAAAATTTTAGATATGGTAAATAAAAAGGTAAAAAAAGGTGTTAATGATAAATAAAAAGTTAAAAAAAAATATATTAATGGTAAATAAAAGTTATTATGGTAAAAAAAAGGATAGTTTCTTTATTTTACTGTTATTAAGTGGGACTTAAGTCCTAATTAATTCTTAGCTACCAAATGGGTTTCTAAATATTATCTAACTTTGTCATACCCGACTCGTGGCTCAATGGCAACGCGCGCCGCTGGTGAGCATTAGGTCTGAGGTTCAATCCACTGGCGGCTTTGTTGTAGACACAGTTTCAAAAAACTAGGAGACTCGATGGCGTTTGTGGCGATGTGTGTAAAGCATCCCGTACCCATGTTGTTTGTTTGGTGGGAGTTTTCCGCGTTTATTCTTGTACTATATGCAAATGCTGGACAGTTACAGTTAAGAAAATCTTCTCTTGGAAAATGATGAACCTCTTGCAGACCAGAGGTATATCGAAGTTGCAACCTCCCTTTCCTAACTGGCTATATAGCCCTAAGTACTCGGGTGATATGTGGTTTGGTTTGTCGCTCTACGGTCATCTTATGCGCACGAGGGCTAAACAGACCGGGACCTACAGTTTAAAGTGGATTCCGAACCACTACAAACATCCATGCCACCGCCGGGACTCGAACCCGAAGCCTGTGGTACCGAGCGCCAGAGTGCTAGCCACTGGGCCATTCAGGCCCCGGGTGATATGTGGAGAAAAGAAAATGCATGACACAAGTTCCATTTCGTTACAAAATGTTTTTAAAAATTTTCAACTGTTCAATTCAACAATTTCCTGTCATATTATTATTGATATCATCATATATCTTGTCATCGTATTATTGTCATATTATTATTGATGTGGCAATAATATCTACCCGTAAAAATACATTCAGAAAGCGTTTGAATCGGCATTTTTGTTTGAGTTGAGCTTCGAAAACAATTTCCAGTAAATACATTCAAGTACCCAAATCTATATTCATACCATCTCTATCCAAACCAGCTTGTTCCTAATGTAATAAACTAATAGTTTAAAAAAACTAAAAAAACAAGCTTTTAGAGTTAATCAAACTAAAAAGTAAAAAATAATTGTTAACATAAGAATAAAATTAGTTTTAGTTTTTTTAAACTATTAATTTATTTTTTACTTTGATTAACTCTAATAGCGTGTTTTTTAGTTTTTTTAAACTATAATTTATTTTTTACTTTGATTAACTCTAAAAGCATGTTTTTTAGTGTTTTTGAACTTTTTTTCCCGGTACAGAGACAGGAACTATAGTTCTTACAATAATTTAATTGTGAGTAAAACAAAGTCTAAATACGACTAGGTCGGGCCAGCCAGGAATCGAACAGGGAATCTCCTGATCCGTAGTCAGGCGCGTTATCCGTTGTGCCACTGTCCTCTCATAGGTTTGAATATCATTCTACATGGGTTAAATTGCTCTTGACAAGTTAAAATAAAATCACTAATCGTGGCGATCCTAATCATGATAAGATATTAAACTTATCAAAATATTTTAGTGTCGTCGGTCCTTGATAAGTCTACAACGTTTAAATTAAATCTGATTGCTTAAAGTAGGGCAAAATCGAGCCGAAAGAGTCAGTTACATACAAACAAACAAACAAACATGCAGGTGAAACTAATAAAAGCTTATTAAAAAGAGTACCAGCCATGTTCTTCCAGAAGAGCTGTGTTTTCCGATTTTCCTCGGGAGTTTCCCGGCTCGGGTTCTTCCCGAAGATCCTGGAGAGCAGGTAAAAATGGAGGGGAAAATCTGCAGTCTTTGATGACCGAGCGATGTTTCGATTTCTCTAATTAACCATCCCCGAGACGGGATTACCGCAGCGAAAGTACGACTCGAGATTCATGGGGCGATTCATCAAGGTGATTTATTCCGGTTTGATTAAAACTACAGTACCTTTAATCTGCTTGGTTCGACGTAATTAAATTACAGAACTTGAGATAAATGACTCCCCCAAATAAATGACATTGGATTTGTAATCATAAAAGGTGCTGGCTGCTACGTCTTCTTCCTCTCCAAGAAACGTTATTAGTTTTTCGTGAATAAATCGATGGTTAAGTGCTGTTCAAGGATTTTGTTTTTAACCTAATGTCTGCTGCTTGGGAATTTTTTTCATGGCTCTTGTTTGTAAAACGGACTTCCAGGCACTTCGATAATGGATGACGATTTCTTATTTAAAATTTTTACTGACTAGGTAACGATGCTTTCTAACCTGTTGTTTTCAATAACCATCTTAGCCTTCATCCTAGAAACGTTGTTAATAACTTTACTGAGGATCTTGAACAAGAATGATCCATCCTCGTTGAACAAGAATGGTCCAACCTATCTGAACAAAAGGGATCCATCTCTTTTGAACAATATTGGCGTATCCTCCTTGAACAAGAGTGGTCCATCCTCTTTGAACTAGAGTGATCCATCCTCCTTGAACGAGAATGGTCCAACCTACCTGAACAAAAATGATCCATCTTCCTTGAACACGATTGTTTCATCCTCCTTGAACAAGAGTAGTCCATCCTCCTTGAACAAGAGTGGTCCATCCTCTTTGAACAAGAGTGATCCATCCTCCTTGAACAAGAGTGATCCCTCCTCCTTGAACAAGCGGGATTCATTCTCCTTGAACAAGAGAGGTCCATCATCACTAGAATCATCCATCCTACTTTAACAAGAGTGATCTCATCTTGTTCCATCCATTGACACCATGCATAATTCCATAGTCTTTGCATATCATCTTCTGTTAAGATTATAGCATTTTCTGCAGGAGGAAAGGCCTGTTTTTATAATTAAAGTTTACAGTTGTAGAAGACATTTCTAATGCCTATTGTATGTCCCCAAACTAAACAAAATTTCACTGTTATATATGAGAAGTGCTACATTCGGCGAAAATCAAAAAACATTTCAAATGTTCGTCTATAATTGTGGCACTGCCCATGTAACTAAGGCAGTTTTTGCATATTTTTTTACCACATTTCATGGTTAACTTTCAGTATTTTGTGCTACAGTATAATTTACATAGCTCTTATTTAAGATATGTAATAATATGTCACCATATCGATTAAATCAAATAAAAATTGCCACATCATTTGTACACAAAATGGTGGACGAATTTTTAATATGTGAAAAACTTCATGCAGTTGCCATTGCTCTCATCCGTGGCAACTCCTACTATATACTAATAAAATTTTGTTTCATTTGCAGCTATAGAAGTGGCTCTATGAGCAACAAGTCTGTATTTTTATTTCGCCCTTTATTCTATTTGCAATTAGTTTGGTTTGTCACTCTATGGTCATTTTTTATGCACTTTAGTCTAATTATACCTGGATCTACAATTTAAAGTGGATTCCGAACCACTAAGAAACATCCATGCTACCCTTCAGTATTCGAAACAGAAGCCTGTGGTACCAAAGACCAGAGCGCTAGCCAATTGGCCATTAGTCCGCCTATTTGCAATTAATTAATATTGATCAATATTTATTTTGAAATGTTGATATGCTCCCAAATAATCCCTTTCTTTATTATTTTGCAAATAATTATGCAAATGAAAAAAACTTTATTAAAATACTTGTTTTTTTTTAATTGATGATTCTTTACAAGAATTAATAGAACTGTCTTGCTATCTCGATATAATCTACAGTTTAGTTAATAGTTTTTTTTAACTTCTATATTCTCCAAGTTTAATATTTATGAAAAATAATTTATTTTTGTTTATAATTTAGTTATTCTGTAGCATTATTTAAAGAATTTTTTTTTTGTTCTAATTCTAATTAACAGAGAAATTCGTAATATGCTCTTAACTTCTTTTCATGTATGTCCACTTTGAAAAATATACTTGCTAATAAAAAAGACATTCCTTATAAAACTAAAGCGTTGATCCATGTAACTATAACTCAAATAAACAATTTCTTCGAAAAGGTGGAAAAAAAAAAAGTTTTCCTTCTTCTATCAATTATTTTTCTTTCTACTTACTTTGTTAGATTACGAAAAAGAAAAAAAGAAAATAATAATAAATGAAACTTTTCCCAAAATATAGAAAAATGCTTTTTCCCGCGAATATTCGACATAAAATCCTCTCGGAATCTATTGCTTCTCATTGAAAAGTTAAAGTCAGAGGAGAAATTTTTTATTCTGCGCGAGTATGTATTCAAATGAGGGAAGCAATTAGAAAAATCTTTCAACACATTTTTCCATTTTTTTGGGGGGAGGGGGCACATTGGACTTTGGTACATTGCTCTAAAATAGTGCACATACAGTGCTAGAACTCTAATCATAAATTTTCTTCACCTCACAGCTGCTTCGGCAGCTGGTTTTTTTTTTTATCTTGTTCCCTTTTATTTCTTCCTAAAATGTGTCCGCACATGCCTTCGTTATAAGCAAAACTGAATAAAAGTTTAATAAAAATACAAAATAACGGCCATTTATAATAGAAAACAAAATTCGTCCAAATTGATGTCCGTGCTATACTGATGACAAAGTTCTGTAATCCGTTCTGTTGAAGTTTCGTAAACGTTCTGTTTCTCCCATATCCTGAACAACAGTGAATCTGCTGATATTGACAACTATATGTGGAAGGGCATATTGTTTCTATAAAAGAGTAATAAAAAAATATAAAATATATACAGTAACCCCTTTTTTGTAATAGGAAATAAAAATAATTCCGTTTAAATCGATGTCCTTGCTATACTGATGACAACGTTCTGTAATCCGTTCCGTACACGTTCTATTTCACCTGCAGCCTGAATAACAATGAATCTGCTAATATTGACAACTATGTGTTGAAGAACGTATTGTTTCTATCCAAAAGCAAATAAAGAATTTGATTTAGTATGTATTTAAAGGAGGGATACAGAAAAAGCCCTTCAAAACATTTTTTGTTTGGGAAGTAGAGTACATTGTACTTTGGTACATTGCTCTAAGATAGTGCTCATAAAGTGCTAGAACTGTAATAACAAATTTGGGTCAACTCACAGCTGCATTGGCAGCTGATTTTTTGTCGTGTTTATTTTTTTTTTCTTCTAAAATGTGTCCGCACATGCCTTCTCTATAAACAAACCTGAATAAGATTTTGATAAAAAATATATATTAACGGCGTTTTGTATTAAGAAATAAAAGCAATTTCGTCTAAATTGATGTCCTTACTATACTGATGATAATGTTCTGTAATCCATTCTGTAGACGTTATGTTTCTCTTACATCCTGAATAACAGTGAATCTACTAATATTGACAACTATGTGTTGAAGGACGTATTGTTTCTATCAAAAAACGAATAAAGAATATACAGGAGTATGTATTCAAATGAGGGACTCAGTTAGAAAAATCTTTCAAAACATTATTTTTTGGGGGGACGAGGGGTACATTGTACTTTAGTACATTGCTCTAAAATCGTGCACATACAGTGCTAAAACTCTAATCATAAATTTTCAATTTCGATTTAAAGGATCGATGATTCTTTACAAGTATTATTAGAAATGTCCTGCTTTTTCAATGTTATCTACAGTTAAATTAATAGTTTTTTTTTATTATTCTAAATAATATTTATGAATAATAATTTATTTTTGCTTAAAGTTCAGTTATTCTACATCATTATTTGAAGAATATTTTTTTTTTGTTCAAGAGAATTTTTAATTTAATTAACAGAGAAATCCGTAACTTTTTTTTTGCATATCCGCTTTGAAAAGTATACTTTCTAATAAAAAAGACGTATAAAACAAAAGCGTTGGCTAAACTCAAAACCGTAACTATAACTCAAATAAACAATTTCTTCGAAGAGAAGAAAAAAGAAGTTTTACTTCTTCTATCAATTATTTTTCTTTCTACTTACCTTGTTAGATTAAGAAAGAAAAAAAAGAAAAAAGAAATAATAAATGAAACTTTTTCGAAAATATCTACTAGCTATTCGAGATTTCCTTCCTCCGCTAGAAAAATGCTTTCTTCCGCGAATATTCGACATAAAATCCTCTCGGAATTTATTGCTTCTCATTGAAAAGTGAAAGTCAGAGGAGAAATTTTTTATTCTGCGCGAGTATGTATTCAAATGAGGGACACAGTTAGAAAAATCTTTCAAAACATTTTTCTTTTTTTTTTTTTTTTTTTTTAGGGGGTTACATTGTACTTTAGTACATTGCTCTAAAAGTATGCACATACACTGCTAGAACTCTAATCATAAATTTTCTTTAACTCACAGCTGCTTTGGCAGCTGTTTTTTTTTTCTTTGTCTTGTTTACTTTTATTCCTTTTAAAATATGTCCGCACATGCCTTCTCTATAAGAAATTATTAATTATCATTATTAAATTTTAATCTTTTTTTTGAAGATTAAAATTTTGATAAAAAAATTAACAGTAACGCCTTTTTTAATAGGAAAAGAAAAGAAATTTCGTCTAAAACGATGTCCTTACTATACTGATGAAAATGTTCTGTATTCTGTAATATAGACATTTCCTACATCCTGAACAACAGTGAATCTGCTGATATTGACAACTATATGTTGAAGGACGTATTGTTTCTATAAAAAAATAAAAATTATATACAGTAACGGCCATTTGTAATAGGAAATAAAAACAATTTCGTCTATATCGATGTCAATACTATACTGATGAAAATGTTCTGTAGACGTTCTGTTTCTCCGATATCCTGAATAACAGTGAATCTGCTAATATTGCAACTAATGTGTTGAAGGACGTATTGTTTCTATCAAAAAGCGAATAAAGTATCTTCAGAAGTATGTGTTACAAGTATGTGTCAGAAGTATGTGTTTCTAACTGTGTATGGGACACAGAAAAATCTTCAAAACATTTTTTTTTTTTTTTTTTTTTTTTTTTTTTTTGTTGGTTCATTGTACTTTAGTACATTGCTCTAAAATAGTGCACATACAATGCTAAAACTCCAATCATAAATTTTCAATTTCGATTTAAAAAATCGATGATTCTGTACAAGTATTATTAGAAATGTCCTGCTTTCTCAGCATTATCTACAGTTAAATTAATAGTTTTGTTTAATTATTCTAAATAATATTTATGAAGAATAATTTATTTTTGTTTATAATCCAGTTATTCTGTAGCATTTTTTAATGAATATTTTTTTTTTGTTGAAGAGAATTTTTATTCTAATTAACAGAGAAATCCGTAATTTTGTCTTAACTTTTTTTCTGTATGTCCGCTTTGAAAAATATACTTTCTAATAAAAAAAGACATTCCTTGTAAAACAAAAGCGTTGGCCGATGTAACTATAACTCCAATAAACAATTTCTTAGAAGAAGTAAAAATAATACAAAAAAGTTTTCCCTTCTTCTATCAATTATTTTTCTTTCTGCTTACTTTGTTAGATTACGGAAAAAGTAAAAAAAATAAAATAATAATAAATGAAACTTTTTCCAAAATATCTACTAGTTATTCGAGATTTCCTTCCTCTGCTAGAAAAATGCTTTTTCCCGCGAATATTCGACATAAAATCCTCTCGGAATTTATTGCTTCTCATTGAAAAGTGAAAGTCAGAGGAGAAATTTTTTATTCTGCGCGAGTATGTATTCAAATGAGGGACACAGTTAGAAAAATCTTTCAAAACTGTTTTTCTTTTCTTTTTTGTTGGGGGGTCAGGAAGAGGGGGGGGGGTACATTGTACTTTAGTGCATTGCTCTAAAATAGTGCACATACAGTGCTAGAACTCTCCTCATAAATTTTCTTCAACTCACAGCTGCGTTGGCAGCTGGTGTTTTTTGTCTTATTTAGTTTTATTTCTTCTAAAACTTGTCCGCACATGCCTTCTCTATAAACGAAACTGAATAAAATTTTAATAAAAAAAAATACACTAACGGCTCTTTGATTAAGAAATAAAAGCAATTTCGTCTAAAGCATATGATAGTAAAGCATATCTTTATCGCCATTTCAAGCATATAATAGTATAAAGTATAAAGATATTCTTTATCTTTATACTTTATAGTCATTTTAAGCATATGATAGTAAAACATATCATTATCTTCCTTTTAAGCATGTGATAGTAAAGCATGTCTTTATCCTCATTTTAAGCATATGATAGTAAAGCATGTCTTTATCCTCATTTTAAGCATGTGATAGTAAAGCATGTTTTTATCCTCATTTTAAGCATGTGATAGTAAAGCATGTCTTTATCCTCATTTTAAGCATATGATAATAAAGCATGTCTTTATCCTCATTTTAAGCATGTGATAGTAAAGCATGTCTTTATCCTCATTTTAAGCATGTGATAGTAAAGCATGTCTTTATCCTCATTTTAAGCATGTGATAGTAAAGCATGTCTTTATCCTCATTTTAAGCATGTGATAGTAAAGCATGTCTTTATCCTCATTTTAAGCATGTGATAGTAAAGCATGTCTTTATCCTCATTTTAAGCATGTGATAGTAAAGCATGTCTTTATCCTCATTTTAAGCATGTGATAGTAAAGCATGTCTTTATCCTCATTTTAAGCATGTGATAGTAAAACATGTCTTTATCCTCATTTTAAGCATATGATAGTAAAGCATGTCTTTATCCTCATTTTAAGCATATCTTTATTGTCATTTTAAGCACCTAATAGGGAATCATATATCATCATTTTAAGCATATAATAGTGAAATATTATATGTGATTAAGCATATAATAGTAAGTCATATCTTTATATCCTTTTTAAACATATGATAGTAAAATCGTTCAATTTTCCATCGAATAAATACTTCCTTTGCTAAGTTTTATTTGTATAATCCTTGTTTAAGCATTCGAATTCTATCTTGCAAACTACAGTACTTTTCCAGCAGTCGGTGTCTTTCTTTTGATCTCATAAATGTTTTTTTTCAAAACGTTGAGCTACTACCACTCTGGAAGGGGTGCTGAGATGAGCTCCGATGTTTCTGACATACCAGCGTTTTCAAGCTGCACATGCGATGATTCTTCATTTCATCGCACTTTATTCGAAACGAAATAAAGGTGCCGACCGCTGCTGTTATTAACGATGGCCGGGTGGGATGCAGCTAAAAGGGAAGAAAATGATCCAAAAAAGAAATCCATTTTCATCCACCAGTAAAGCTGCATTTTCAGCAAGGATTAAAGCATATCTTTATCGTCATTTCAAGCATATAATAGTAAAGCATATCTTTATCGCTATTTTAAGCATATACTACTGTGCCCAAAAAGTAAGACCAAATTTTTTTAAAAAACTCTTTATTTATTCTTCCAAATTTATCTCATTGCCTTCAAAGTGATCCCCTCCGGACACAATGCACTTATGCCAACTTTTTTTCTAATCCTCAAGGCATGCTAAAAAGTCATCGGCAGGGATGGTCTTTAAAGCTCGCGGCGATTCACGTTGAATCTCTTCAATCGACACAAAACTGTGATTTCGGAGAGGTCTTTGGAGTTTAGGGAATAGCCAGAAGTCGCACGGTGTGAATACGGGGATTGTGGAACGATATGAGCGTCATTTTTGGCGGAAAAGATCACGAAGTATCAATGAAGTGTGAGCTGGCGTATTCAGTGTTTTCGGTACCAATCCAAGTTTGACGCATTTGAGACCCAAAATGGAATTGACCGATCCTTTTGAAATTCCAATATCATCAGCAAGGTCTCTAATTGTCAATCAATGGTTTTAAAGCACCAAATCTTTAAGTTTTTGGACGTGAGCTTCGTCTGTTGAGGTTGGTTGCCGGCCAGAGGGCTCTTCGTCTTCAACACGTTGTCTGCCTTTGAACTGTTTATAACACTTCTAAACATTTCTTTGCGATATAGGAATGCTCACCGAATGCCTTCTGCAACATTCTATACGTTTCTGCAAACAAAATTGAATGCAGTTCTTTGCTCAATTCATTCAGACATTTCAAAAATCGCCGGAATCAGTTTTAGCGTCTCACAAAGCCAAGCGTAACTCAAACACTAATGAATATTTTGACGTCAAATTTCGCACAGATGTCAAGGACAGTGCCAGCACCCTAAAAAAGAAAAAAATTTCATAAGCCCCCGGAATTTTAAATTGAAAATTGGTCTTACTTTTTGGATACAGTAATAATAGTAAAGTATATCTAATTTAATATTATAAAGTATATCTATATAGTAAAGTATATTGTTAAATATATAATTTTAAACCATATCTGTATCGTCATTTTAAGCGAATGAGACAACTACAAGTTGTCTTGAGTACTACTACCAGTCCTTCTGGAATGGCTGCTGAGATGAGCACCGATGTTTCTGACAGACCAGCGTTTTCAAGCTGCACATGCGATGATTCTTCATTTCATCGCACTTTATTCGAAACGAAATAAAAGCGCCGACAGCTGAGCATCGTGCAGTTATTAACGATGACCGGGTGGGAAGAAAATGATCCAAAAAAGTAATCCATTTCCATCCACCAGCAAAGCTGTATTTCCAGCGAGGAACAGGGAGTGGAAATGCAGCGGTGCCAGAACTTCATAATGGATGTCCGTATTATTTTTCCGTCATGGTTTGCGTAACACGTGTTTCCGAGCTGAGAATGATGCAGTGGCGATTGAAAGAGAAAAAGAAATAATTTAATTTTATGATACTTTTATGAGAAAACCGGCAAATAAGAAAGAGTCCAGAAAGAAGAAAGGATAACTGTTTATTTAACAGAAGACCTTGTTATACTACAAATTTGCGTAGGTCGTCTATGTAAAGAGCTTTCCAAATACAGAGGAGACCTCTTTTATGTTTAACTTAAATAGGGCATAGTGACGTCATTTGAATGACGTAAAGTATCTTATAGTGTAGTGACAGATGTTCATAGTCTCAGCTACCTCTTCTCGGTTTGTCGCTCTACGGTCATTCTGTGCTCACTTTGGACCAATTAGATCGGGACCTACAGTTTAAAGTGGATCACGTACCACTAACAAACATCTTTGCAACCACCTGGATTTGAAGCTGGAGCTTGTGGTACCAAACGCCAGAGCGTTAACCAATTGGCCATCAGGTCGCCTATCTCTTCTCGGAGCATACCAACCTCTTCTTGAAGCATAGAAATTCTCCTTCCTGAACATGAAAGCTTTTTGCTAACTCAACATGAAAGCTTGACTCTCCAACCCTTAACCACTACAAATATCGATTTTATAAATGTTTTCACATCAAAAAACAAACAACCAGGAAGTAAAAATAAAAAAATAATGATTAACTAACTTAATTATCGGAAGGAATGAGTTTAAAATAAATTTTGTAAAAGTCTATTTACTTAAACGGGATAGGTAAATATCACAGTTAAGATTAATATTGAAGCATGAATAATAAATGTGTAAATGGGGTAGGTCTTCGAACAAACATAATAAAATGTAATTTCATCCCCATAAATCTTTTTAAATGCATATTAATAAAGCAACCAATGCGTATAGCAATGAAATCAGTTTGCGTCATATATCTCATATGAGAAAGTGCACATTGGTTCTTTTTGTTTTTTAAGGTACATTAAGCGATCTTTAATTCGGGACTTCCGCCATGCCGAATTATCGATTTTACCTGATGATTGAAAGTTAATATAGTTTTAGCGGGGAATTTGAACGATTAAAATGTTTATATATGGAATGTGTTAATGCGCATTCTGAGCATGGGTAGACGATATAAAGATGCAACTAATATTTTGTCATTCTAACATCTACAAAATTAAATTTATCTATTGAAAATTAATTTAATTAAATATTTTTGTATTGATAAAAAAGCAACACTAAAAAAATTTTGTGTGGTGGCGCTTGGTGCCACAGGTTTCGAGTTCGAGCCCCCACGGTACCATGAATGTTTGTAATGGTTAGGAATCCACTTTAAACCGTAGGTCTCGGTCTCATATGACTATAGGGCTTAGGGCTGATATCTCTACCCCGTAAAAAGAAAACCTCTTGTCTCGAAATCTGCCAGTAGTTCCACCATGGGGCTATTGCGCCAATGAAGAAGAAGAATACTACAGAATTAAAGAAACTGTAATAAGGGTTACCAGTTTTATGAGTTCTACGCTGTACTGAAAAGGAAACTGTGAGTTACGATAGCACTGGTCAAAATTACGAAAATAGAAAAATGACTCGGGTGGTCAAGGTCACCAAACGTCAGAATCTACACGAGAAAATTCTGAAGCAAAAGGCTCAATCGGTGCCGAATTATATAATGTGCCGAACCATCGAAGGCCGAACTGAAAACCCTTACTCTATAGAGAAATTCAAGTTTGTCTGAATATCGTCGCAGGAAAAAGCTCAAATATTTATAACTCGCGCATTTTTATAAAAAGTGTCTCGGATCACACTTTTTCTACCGGAGTGAAAAATAACTGAATGAAGAGAAATATATAAAAATATAAAATAAAGAATTTTTGCGATGGCAAGGAGATAGCGGGGCTAATTATTTTCATCGAATGCCCTCCCCCCTCCTTTTTTTTATTCCTTTTTGACACTCTGCCTGGTAATGGAATCTTTTGCTAATGGATTTTGAGGGGTGGATCCGCAATTAAAACAAACCAAAGCAGGAAGGGAGAAGAGAATTTTAATTGAGCGCCTTGCCTCGTTTATCGTCCCTCATTTATCGTACCTTGCACATTTTAATAAAGGGGCCTGATGGTCAAGTGACTAGCGCTCTGTGCCACAAGTTTTGGGTACGAGTCTCGGCGGTGCCATGGATGTTTGAAGTGGTTCGGAATCCCCCTTAAACCCTAGGTCCCGATGTAATATGACTACTACTACTACACCACACCACACCACATTACTGTGTCTGGAGTTTAGTAGCCCCTATGCAGTTGGGATGATGTGGGTTAGGTGTCTGGACTCTGTGACGCTCTATAGTTATATGAAACAGGGACCTATGGCTTAAAATGGGTTCCGAACCACTACAAACATCCTTGGCACCGTCAGGACTAGACTAGGACCTGAAACCTGTGGCACAGAGAGCCAGACAATCTGCCATTCAGGCCCCAAAAACATCCATGCCACAATAAGGATTGGAACCAGAAGCCTGTGATACCAAAGGCCAAAGCGCCATCAGGCTGCCATGGTATAATATGACTGTAGAGCTTTAGATTTAACATAGCTGACATACATGTAACATAGCTGATGAGCTGACAACCATAGAAAAAAAGGTAAAAGCATTGGTAAAAAGAAAACATCTCATGTTTCAGAATCTGCCAGTAGACAGACAGCCTTTAACACAATGGGGTTGTTTCACCATTGAAGAAGAAGACACTTTAATAAAAAATACCTCAGATGATACTTCTACTTCGGAATGAAAAATAACTGAGTGGAGAGAAATATATATGATCATACAAAATCAAGAATTTTCGCGATGGTAAGAAGATAGCGGGGCTAATTATTTTTAGTGAACGGCCTCCCGCCTTTTTTTATTTTTTTATTCCTTTTTGACACTCTGCCTGGTAATGGAATCTTTTACTAATGGATTCTGAGGGGGACGATCCGCAATTAAAACAAACCAAACCAGAAAAAGGTGGGGTAGGGTGGAATAGGAATTTTAATTGAGCGCCTTGCCTCGTTTATCGTCCCTAAACGAAGATGCGATGAAAAATTTCACCATTACTTTCTCTCTCTTTTCTTTTTTAAATTTTTTTGCTTTCATTAACACTCTACTTAGAAATAAACCGAATTTTTTTTCTGCACCCCCTTCCCCTCCCCTCATTTGTAATTCTGTGTTCCTGTTGTAAGTTTCGGTTTTGCAATCGATATGTTTTCCAATACGAGTTGCAATCGCGAAATGAGGTTTGGTTGGGTTTTTTTTGCGTGTGGTTTTTATTTATTTTGCGTGATTAGCACTCCTTCCAGATGAGCCGCTTTATTAAACTTCTCTTGATAAGCAAATGTGGACATCGCATTTCCGATTGCAACTCGAGTTGAGATTGGATGGTACGAACTCACGTTTGACAACTATCCTGGAATACGAGTGTGGATTCTAAATAGGAAAACATTCTTTATTTTGGAAAGCTCCCAACAAACTTTATAAAAAATGGTTTACATCGACAGAAGGAGAATTTCAATTATTTATTTTCGTTCGTTGTCCATTTATTTAAGAGACTCGTTTATTTCGTTTTTTGAGTAAATATTACAATGTGGACGAATGTGTTGTTTTGATTTATTTTTAAAAAAAGCATTAATGACGGCATTTACTATTATTTTTTTATTGAAATTTTAACTTTGCTGAAATTTTGTATACAAAGCTGATGCTGCTAAAATATAAAGATTAATGAGTTATGATTTGGGGCTGGCCGTGTGGCTAGCGGTCTGGTACTCGGTACCAAAGCTAGTCTGGTACTAGTCCCGGCGGTGCCGTGGATGTTTGTGATGGTTCAGAGTCCACTTTAAACCGTAGGTCTCGGTCTAACATGAGCGTTGTGGGGGCGTTGTTACTCCGCGTCCGTAGTTTATCTTCAAGCTACACGCCCCCCTGGGTAGTGCTAAGTGAGTAAAGTCGGTGCAGCCTGGCATATGGCATATAAAGATCCCGTTCTAAGTATTTGCAAGCTGCATTAGAAAAAAAAATTATGATATTTTTTCTTACATTAAACTATAGCGATATCCGTCATAAGAATTCTAGCAGCCCTATAAAAGTTGTAAGAGTCATAAAATCAACTGCAGTGCATGTTGTCAAATGTAAGAAGTCCATGGTTTCACCTGATGAGCACAGAGAATAGACATCAGTACTAGCTACACCAATGCAGTGCAAGTGTTTATTAAGGAAATCATGTCCTGTCGGAAATTTGTTGTAAAAACTGCACGGGGCAATTCCATTGGGATGGGTGATGAAACAAGCATATTTCACATTTTATCAGTTGAAAGGAGTTTGTTTTAAGGGTTTGTCTATTTTCTTCTTTACCTCAGAACTAAATTGTTGGAAGGATGAAGGAAATTGTGGCTGTGGTAACTTACAACCATTCTTAGCCAAGAGGTTGGACTTTTTATATCCAGGCATCCTGCAATGGCTTGGAATCCACTGAAAAGAACAATCGGCGAAGAACATCTGGTAAAGAACAATCTTCCGAAACTGATGCAAAATTAATGATGAAAATAATCCAGTTTTACTAATAGTAAGAAACAATCCATGTTTCGATTAGTTCGGCAATTTTCAATAAATCTTAAAGAAAGATACCGTGAGCTTAAATTTGATGACTTACAGATATTTTGCGAAGAACTGTCTTCCGAAATGGATGCAAAATTAGTATGGAAAAAAATTAACACTGTCTCACTATTAATTTATTAGACGCACTTTGATGTTTGTGAATAAAATTTATTGTTTTCATATTCATTCATCAAAATTGAGTTCAAAATTTTAGAAGAAAAGTTGCTTGTATATTTGCTTTTGATTATGAAATCGCATTTTGCATAATTTTTTTTTATACAAGTTTCGATTATTTCGATAAGATACTATGAGCTCAAACTTGGCGACATACAGATATTTGGCGAACAACAATCGTCCGAAATGGATGCAAAATTAATATGAATGAAAATAATTCTGTTTTTTACTATTAGCTTATTAGACGCACTTTGGTATTTATGAATAAAATTTATTGTTTGCCTACTGCAACATTCAATCCTTATTCATTCATCAAAATTGAGTGCAAAATTTTAGATGAAAAGTTGCTTGTACATTTTGCATCACCTTTTGGTATTTCGACCAGATACCATGAGGCTCTAACTTGGCACATACAGATATTTGGCGAAGAATAGTCTTCCAAATTGGATGCAAAATTAGTATGAAAAAAATTAATCCCCTTTCACTATTAGTTTATTAGAAGTACTTTGGTATTTGTGAATAAAATGTATTGTTTTCCTACTGTAACATTCAATCCTAACTATGTGCAAATAGCTTTTACAAAAACAATCAGAAATTCACGTCTCATCCAGAAACTGCATTTAAAGAGTAGAAAAGGCGATGTTTATTTGCCTTCTTTCAAATCCTTAAATCTCATTTAGAGATATCAGATTTCGACCAATAATTCATCTACCTGTTCTTCTATTTCAATCGTAACAAGATTGTGAAAAGAGGGACTTAATCAAATTACTTTTCCTTTCTTGTAACATTTCCGCCACGGTGACAATGCAGCTTTCCTCTCATGTATAAGCCCGCGAGACGAAATCAATTTACATACAAGAGCGAGTGAGCCGGATTTTTGTCAATAAATTGTTGCAGCTTTCTGAAAAAAAAATCTATAGAAAAGGATAGATCATCTCGAGAAGAAAGCAATTAATTTGTCTAGGGATGTGAAAATAAGGATTTGAGATCCAAAGAAGAATTTCTTTGTCAAAGAAAAAAAATTATTTTAAATTCATTCGATTGAAGGTAAATGCTTAAAAAAGCCTTTATTTTGAGATTTGGTATGGTGAACGTGAAAATCAATTTCTGTGTTGTACTGTCGAATTAATTTTCAGCTATTGATACTGAGATTGATATACTGTTCGATGTCTACAGTGGCGTTCCACATCTTATGGGATTTTATAACATAATATCTCACACGATCCAACCTTTCAGTCGGGAGTGATTCAAAAGAACTAAAAGCATTTTTTGCTTCGTGATTCGTATTCGAATAATGCTCCATTTACAATCTAAATAAAAGAAAATATTTTTGCGGAAAATAGCTTAATATCATAAATAGATGCAGATAGTTGACAAAATAATGGAAACATCCTAGAGCTATAAGGAATCCTATACTAATATAGAGTAGGACCGTCTTGGCATGCAATACTATTTGGATTCTCCTGAGAATCGAATCATACAAGTGCTGAATAGTATTTAGAGGAATACTGAACCATTAGATATATTGTGAAAGTTCCGTGAGAGATGTCAGTGAAGAATGACAATTCGGGATTGAATGCTCTAAATGGAGTCCGGTGATATTGAAGTGTGCCAAAGTAGATGTTTCACTTTATCGTCATGTTCATCAAACCATGGTTGGACTGATTCCATTGCATGAATAGGAGCATTATTATTCTGGAAAATTCCATCTCCTGCAGGACACAAAATTTGCATCAGAAGATGGACCTGACGAGCTAAACCTTCTCTACACTTTTCCCCAGTGATGCTACCTTTCAGGTTTACGATTGGGTCAGCAGAAAACCACAACATGGTTGTCTATACATTGGACAGGTCCCCCTCCATGCTTGACAGTTGGAAGGACACAATCACGGCCATACGCTTGTGCAGGTGTCCTCCAAATGTGCCCTATTGTGGGGAAAAGTATAAAAGAAGATATGTCACTTTTATGACAGGTGTTTCCGTAATTTTGATAACCAGCGGTATACAGATATATTTATATTAATCTATGGAGCGTTATAATTTGTGGTCAAGTTAATTTCTAGCTGTTAATTCAGCAAGTTAATTTCTAACAAGTTTTTTCTAGCTGCTGTATACAACGTTTATATGGCAACTCTAATACCACTGACAGAATTCAACATTGTCACCATGCTTAAGTTCTGTTTCATTGACTTATCAAGCCTAAACAGAATTAATAAAAAGTTAATTTATGTTGACTGAAAATAAATTGTATAGTCATTACAATAATGAAGCCAAGTTAAGTTAAGAAAATACTAATTAGATACTAATAATAATAAGAAAATACTATTAATAATAAAACTGTTTTCAATCTTATACATTAAAGTTCTTAAATGAAATAAATCGATTTTACATGCATACAAAAAAAAATGATTCATGGTACAGTCACTTCACAATGTTTGAATTATCTACCAGAAATAATGCCCAATGTTTTAAAACTTATCCTGTTCATGTTGAAGTTTTATACAGAACCTTAATTTTGGTGAGTTGTAGCTTGTCGCCTTGAAAATGAGATGTCCCGCGGAAAATCCTTTCACCGCACAAAAAAGATTCATGGTTACAGCACAGTAAACATTGTACTGTGGTACATTGTACCACAGTACAATGTTTGAATTATTTACAAGGAATATTGCCCGATGTTTTAAAACCTATTCTGTTCATGTCGAAATTTTATATGAAACGTTAATTTTAGCAAGTCGTAGCTTGTCGCCTTGAAAATGAGATGTCCCGCGGAAAATCCTTTCACCCATCCACTCCAAACAAGTCGCAGAATGCATGGAGATCAAATCGATCCCCCCTTCACGCGTGGGAGAAGTGTTGGTATTTGGAAATGAATCGTTCGAGGGTTCAGATTTTCATAAAGCGGGGTAACTGTTAGCCGCGGCCACCTTATTAATTAATGTCATTCCCATTTATCAGAAGCACCACTCGTAATTTCAATTTCTCTGCATGACAGCGGTGATTAAATTCTGTCTGTCACGTGACAAAGTGGGGGGGGGGACGTTGTTCCAACCCTCCCTCGAGAGGGTTGGAACAACGTATTAAATGCTCGCCTTCAGAAAGATGTGTATTTTTTGTCTGTAGTGGTGTGTTTTGAGAGGTGAAAGTAATGACAAGTTGTTCCTATAATCTTTTTTTTTCTTAAAAAATATATTTTAAAATTCTGTTAGAGTGCAACAACTGCATGTAAATTTTTAATTATTATTTTTTCTTCAATTTTTACAACTTTTTTTATGTCATGAAAATTGCACTGTCATTAAAATCATTTTCTAATTATGCATCGAAAATTTGCAATACAACTAAAACATTTATAATTGAACGCTACTTGTAAAATCGTAAAATGTATATAACTCAGTTTTTACAACTATAAGGTCATGGTCAAAAGGTTTTCGCATAGCTATGCTTGCTTGAAAATCGTGATCTGATCAAGCCTTGAAAATTTCCAATATAGCTAAAACATTCTTAGTTATTGTATTTATAAATGAATGCTATTTGCGAAATCGTAAACTTTTTATGGTTCAATTTTTATGACGTGTAGGACATGGTCCAATAATTTTTAAGGATGTTACAATAGTTCCCTGATCATGTCTCGAAAATTTGCAATTCAACTAAAACATTCATAGTCCGTATTTATAAATGTAGGTTATTTGCGAAATCGTAAAATGTTTATAAATTGGTTTTTACGACTTTTATAGGTCATGGTCAATTAATTTTCATAGACATTAAAATATTTTGCTGATCATGCCTCAAAAATTTGCAAAACGTTAATTACTAGTATTTATAAATTAATGTTATTTGCGAAATCGTAAAATTTTTATAATTCAGTTTTTTACGACTTTTAGATCATAGTCGAAATATTTTCAAGGATAACACAAGAGTTCCCTGATCATACCTCAAAAATTTGCAATTCAACTAAAACATTCATAGTTGGTATTTATAATTGAATGGTATTTGCGAAATCGTAAAATGTTTATAATTTAATTTCTACGACTTTTATGTCATGGTCAAAACATTTTTACGGATATTGCAATAGTTCCCATATCATGTCTCGAAAATTTGCAATACATTTACAATTCGTGTTTATAATTGAATGTTGTTTGCGAAATCGTAAAATGTTTCCAATTCAGTTTTTACGATATTTAAGTCATAGATATCACAATAGTTCCCTGTTCATGTCTTGAAAATTTGCAAATACAATTAAAACATTCAACCAACGAGAAAGTTGTTTTTCATAATATTTTTCGTTGACGTTGTAATGAGCAACTACACTCCCGTTTTTAATTAAGAACTTCATTAAAAAGTATTTGTTGCCAATTTTGCGCCGTTCTCTCTTTCCTCGTCTTCCCAGTATTCAATTCGAGAGAAATCATGACTTCTACGTCACGTGCTGCCATCTGGTGATACATATTTATAAATGTAGGTTATTTACAAAATTGTAAAATGTTTATAATTTAGGAAGCAAAAATCTCTCGTTTCAAAGTTTTATTTTCATATTCCATATTCATATGTTTATGAAATCCTAAAGGAAGAATGCAAGACTTCTTAAACAGTTTTTGCAGTTATAACTGTGTGGATATGTACACACATATGTAAGTTAACAACTTGTTAAAGTTAACAACTCATAACTTTAAATTATTAAAACAAATTAACAACTTTAAATTATTAAAGTTAACTACTCACACAGTTTTTTCTTAGAAGTATATATATACTACTAAGAAAATACTGCGTGAGTTGTTAACTTTTATTGTTTATAAAATACAAAAGAAAAAAAGAGGAGAAATTTGAGGAAAAAGAGGAGAAAATAAAGAACGGGAAAATGTAGAAAAGTGTATATTATGAAACAAACTTTAGACTATTTATAAACACATTTTTTAAAGCCTTTAACAATTTTGAGGGATTAAAAATATTTCTTTCTATTTATATAGAAATAATTATTTTTTAATTGTTTTAAATCTTTTCAATAGTTTTTGTATCCTTACAAGTCAAACAAACGAATAATAATTTCTTAAACTCTTTGATAGGTTTGATTTATAAACAACAGAAAGCTGAAAGAATTTTACTTATTACGAGATTTGACAGTTTTATTCTTTCTAATTTCTCATTAATATTTATAAAAAAAATTAAAAAGGGAAGCTTGCAAATCTAATTTTAAAGAACAATAAATAAAAAAAGCAATAGAAAAAAAAAATATTTTTTTAAGAAGATTATTAAAAATGAAAGTTCAAGGAGAAAAAAAGTTACCTTTCCATCTAATGAATCATTTTTTCGTGTTACAAACGATGTCTTCTTTGCAAATTCCAGCTCATTATTTTAACATAATTAGTGCGGTGAGTTCGCTGCAAGGCCACGAATCCGAGGATTATCCACCTCCACCCCTCTCTGAGTTCTCAAGTTGCACGGAACACCCACGCGAGTATTTCAAGGGGAGAGCAAAAAATAAAGCATTCCCTTTAAATAATTTTCTGTCTGTTCATCTTTTTCGTAATCGATGAGAAAGGATGTCACTCTTTCCTGCGTCCAGAAAAGTAGAGCCTAGAAAATCCCAATGCTTAATGAATTGCCGGATGAATTAGATGTGTTTGTTTTGAGAGATATTCTATGAAAAATGATTCTGGGGTGGGGATCTATCTGTGAAGAATGATTCTGGAGGGATCTATATATGAACAATAATTCTGGGGGAAAGAATCTATCTGTGAATAATGATCCTGTGAGTGGTAATCTATCTGTAAAGAATGATTCTAGGGAGATCTATCTATGAAAAATGATTCTGAGGGGGGGAGGATCTATCTATGAAAAATGATTCTGAGGGTGGGAGGATCTATCTGGGAAGAATGATTCTGGGTCGGGGTATCTGTCTGTAAAGAATGATTCTGGGAAGGGATCTATGTGTGGGAAATGATTCTAGAGGGAATCTATCTGTGAAGAATAATTCTGAGGGGATCTATCTGTGAAAAGGATTCTGGGGGGTGATCTATATATATGAAGAATAATTTTGGGGGAAAGAATCTATCTGTTAATAATGATACTGGGGTCGTGATTTATCTGTAAGGAATGATTCTCGGGGGATCTATCTATGAAAAATGATTCTGGGGGGGGAATCAATCAGTGACGAATGATTCTGGGGGGGAATCAATCAGTGACGAATGATTCTGGGAGGGGGATCTATCTGTGAAGAATGATTCTGGGAGTGGGATCTATCTGTGCAGAATGATTCTGGGAAGTGGATTGCATCTGTGAAGAATGATACTGGAGCGGGGATCTATCTGTGAAGAATGATTCTGGAGGGGGATCAATTTGTGTAGAATGATTCTGGACGGAGATCTATCTGTGAAGAATGATTCTGGGAGTGGGATCTATCTGATTCTGGGACGGATAATTACATCTGTGAAGAATGATTCTAGAGGGGGATCTATCTGTGAAGAATGATTCTGGAGGAGGATGTATCTGGGAAGAATGATTCTGGGGTAGGATCTATCTGTGAAGAAGTATTCTGGGGGGGGATCTATATGTGAAGAAGTATTCTGGGGGGGGGGATCTATATGTGAAGAAAGATTCGGGGGGATCTATCTGTGAAGAATGATCCTGTGAAGATCTATATGTGAAGAATCATTATGGGGAGGATCTATCTGCGAAGAAAGATCCTGGGAGGGAGGGGATCTATATGTGAAGAATGATTCGGGGGGATCTATCTGGGAAAAATGATTCTGGGGATGGGAGGATCAATTTGGGAAGAATTATTCTGGAGGATATATCTGTGAAAAATGTTTCTAGGGGATTATTCTGTGAGGGGGATCTATTTGTGAGTATATAGTACTTGTATATTACTTGTATGCATTTTATTTTATTTTTTTAACGTATTCATTTTACTTCTCACATTCGACAGTACATCATTTACAACAATAGTTCTTTTTAAAACAACGATGTTTACAACAATGTGTTACAGCAATGTTTTTTTTTTATTTATCACTTTACCTTAGAAATAACGAGATCAGACTATGTGGTGAATATAACAATTGCCTACGGATAAACGCATTATAGTGAGTTCGTATTGTATTTATCTTTAATTTGCATCATATTCTGAAAAAAAAATTGTATTGTACGTTGCAAATTATTAAATATTTTATTTTTAATCTTTAAAAAAAAACTTTTGGTTGGTGAGCAATTACCAACAAAAATGATTAGTTTTCATTTTTTTTTTTTTTTTTTTGAAGCATGTATGTATTAAGCAGATAAATTTAAAGAAAAAGACGTCCCTTTTATGTTCCGCATCATTAAAAAAGTATTGCCGTTCATTATCAGCAACCGATATTTTTTGTCCTTAATTTACACGACAGCTTCCAATGGAAGACAACATGAAATCATTTCTGTCCCCAATTCCTGGAGGTCTCATCTCCGCAGACGATCTCTTCGAGGCTCGGCGGCCGATAAGGATTTGACGGAAGAAGACCGATGGCCCCCTCCCCATGGGGGTGATCTGTCTCTGACACCCCCCTTCACCGAAGGCCATCCCCTGACAAAGATGGAGAGCGGACGAGATTGTCCGAGTCAATGAAGTTATCTTTTGGTGAATGGGGAGCCCGGAGGGAATTATTATTGTTGACCATTTATTATCAGCATTATTCTGGGGGACAACTCTTCTTCGGAAGCTTCCTGTCTGTGGCAACACAGATGCCATCCACTGATTATTGAACTTATTCTGATATGCTTTGGCAACGGTCGTTTCTGCCAGCGAGCCAATTAATACATCAACTTATGATTATCACTGTAGCCATGAATAATTCTTGCAATCATCTTTAATCACATGATAGAGTGATCGCAGCGCTCCTTAATTCGGCACGGGCGTACCGGAATAGTGATTTTGCCAGATTATAATAGGTCAATATTATTTTAAGGAAGATACCAAAGATAAAATGCTTTAGATAAAAACTCAAACAATTAATGCATGCACACGATTAATGTACAGAGTGATTATTAAAGTCTCCCTTTCAAAATGCTGTAAAAAAAAAAGGTCCACTCGTCACATTGAGTTCAAATTTGAACTGAAGGACATGAAGAAGAGGCAAACGGTACGGCATAAAAAAAAATAATAGAAAAAAAAAAAAAAAACACCGTTTCACTAATTTTTCCCATCCAATTTGGTATGAACTCACCGTATTGGAGGGGCTTTCCACTAACAGTGTCACAACTGTTGAATGACTTGGAAGTCATTTTTTCCGTCAAAAACCCGAAACAATCAAGCACATTAAACACTGCAGTTGGTTTAATGGGCAACTCAAGCCACATATGTTGTCATTTCGATTCAAAATATCACTGGCAGCCGAATTCACTTTCTTTATGCCCGCTTACAGCACCATCTATTAATACACTTTGGAACTTTCTTTGACGCCGTACTGTTTCCCCCTTCTTCAAGTATCTTTAGTTCAAATTTGAACTCAATGTGGCCAGTGGTTTTTTTTACAGCATTTAGACAGTGGGACTTTCATTATAATCCCCCTGTATTTACGCATGTTCTGAGCCTGTGTAGACGATATCAATATCTGACAAAGTGAACCTGTTTGTCAAGGAAAACACGCCGGACTCTTCGTGAGAAAATTCGAAATATAGAAATTGCCGAACAATCGAATGCTGGATTAAAGATCGCTTTCTGTAGATGCAGTTAATTTACCGAATCCATCTTAATCCTTATCGCTTTCAAGAAAGCTGTCACAGTCTATTGATGTGAATTAATAATGAATCTTTTAATTTTATAATTAATAATGACCGCTTTAAATTTTCTTGCATGAAGTTATTTTACAAGGAACAAAGCTTTCTTCAAACTCTAAGCATATATGACAGTCAATTGACAGTATTGACAGTATTTTGCAGATACACTGCTAATTGAATCACAGCCAAATACATCAGCCATGATGGCAAGGACTCGACTGAATCTCGATTACCACTCTGGTAAAGGCATTTTACAGGATCACGAAAAAAAATATATATATATATTTTTTCTGCATAATTACTGTTGGCAAGACAAGCGGTATTTTGTTAAGGGAATACAGATGTTAAAAATAGGACCGATGGTTGAGTGACTGACGCTGTCACACATTTCGGGTTCGAGTCCCTGCGATGTCATGGCTGTTTGAAGTGGTTTGGAATCCGCTTTGAACGGTAGGTCTCTGTCTAATATGACTGTGGGCTTAGAGATGACAGCCCTACTCCATAAAAAAAAGCATTCCCTGTCAAATCTGCCAATAGGCAGGCGGTCTTGGCCCACCATGGGGTTGTTGTGCCAATGAAGAAAAAGAAGTAACTGTTCTCATTTGAAAGGCATTCTTGTGCTCTCTGTTACAAAAGTCCATATCTGCATAAATAAAAATCAAATTGTACTTACTAAAAATGCATATCTGTATAAATAAAAAGCAAATTGTACTTACAAAAATGCATATCTGCATAAATAAAAGGCAATGTGTGCTTTATATGTCTCAAAAACTAATCGCCATATTTCCCTGAAAATTTCGTAGAATGTTCTTATGTGTACCATGAAGTGTTTAGAATGTGGTTTGGACGGAATCCGATAGGTAGCGCTGTTATTTTTATGTCTATATAAGTTTTGCTAATGTTCGTAATGCGTCACTCAAAAATCGTCTGGTTTCGAGAAACATTTCACAACTTGTTTTTATCAGTGCTAGGTGGGATTAGAAAATAGTTTGAGCGAAATCCAATAGATAGCGCTGTTTAATTTTATATTGAAGGTTGGATTTTTTTTTCACATTTCTACTGGTTTTCAAAAAAATCATTTTGTCCCGAGACATTGAATACAAAAAGTTAACGAACGAAACACTACAAAATTGAATTCTCATGTGTAATCGAGTAATTTAACAAACTGGAGAAAAAGGGAAAAAATATAAGAACAGTGAAACCGAAAAAAGATGAATTACAGTACACAATTCAATTTATGCCATTTTAATAGGATAAAGGAATTGACATAGAACCCCGATTGTATTTATTTAATTCATTATATATGCTCAGATCTAATGTTTGCTGGCTCTGCTAGTATATAAAAATAATAGCACCGAATTAACAAGTAAAAAAGTATTGTAGAAGAGCTAAAGACAAGCAAAAGAACATGCGGTATTAAGTAAGAACAAAAGAACAAGTACAGATTATATTTTGTTCTTAGACATGCTCTTACTTGATGCAAAAGAACAAGCAAGAATTTTGTGGTACATTTTAAACACAAAGTACATAAGTCATACATTAAATCTTATTTAATGAAATTTGTTTCATTGTTGCTGTTGTTACTTATCCAACTGGGCCTACGAGAGCTCAAATTTGGACCAAGTCCATGATTCCGTCCGAAAGGGGGCAGGTAAAAGTCTGACTCCGACTGGCTGAAGAAGATTAGTCTAAAGGCTCGTTCCCACCAAGGCGAGAGACGTGAAGATTGAAGAGGCAAGCGACAAAATTTTTTCGACCCCTTCACAGCGAAACGTCAGAAATAGCATTACGCCTAGTGAAAAACCGCTTCGAGTTGAAAGTTGGGCAACTCCAAGCGGCGGACTGCAAACCGGTTTCAGACGACCGCGGTGAGGCTAGTGATGGGTCAAATTTTTTTCGCTTGCATCTTCTCGCCTTGGTGAGCCTTTAGGGGGAACTACCTGGCATTTGAGTATCGTATAGAAAAACTCCCACCAGGTAGTCTGATAAACGAGGCAAGATGCGGAACATCCCAAACACCATCGAGTCTCTCTTTTTGAAACAATGCCGCCAGCGTATTGAATCTCAGCCCTGATGCTCACCAGCGGCTCACGTTGCCACTGATCTACGAGTCGGTTTTAATTAATTATAGAAGAGCTTAATAATATATTAGATCTTTCCTGGTGGCCTAACGTGGTGGTAAGATGGCGTTTATAAATCTCAGTGACCAGAAAAGTCTCTCAACACTGACTTGGTGTTTAAAGCAGATATTGTATTTGTTAAAGGTTGTATTATTGAAGGGTTACAATTGAATTTTTTCCATCATATTTCAATTTAACATTCATTCATAGAATTTTGGAAAAATATAAATTGTTTTTAAAATCTTATTAAAATTAATTTAAGTCTTGAGTCGGAGACTCCCACCCTTGGTTGCAATTCGCTATACAATGAAAAAAAGTACATAGACATGAAAAACTATGTTTTTTCCCACAAATGCTTCAAAGTCCCTTCAACTTTTTTTCTACCTCTATTCTTCCAAATTAATTATAAAATTAATTAATTAAATTAAAAAATAAAACTGTTTTCCTCTTTTTTTCTAATCGTATTCCATTTTTTATTTTTTAATGGTACAAATTTTTTGTGTCATGTATAAATTCTATTTTTGTGGACTCAATTTTTTTTTACCCATAAAATGATGGGTATTGTTTAGGGAAACGGGTGTTTCTTGACCATTTTCTATTTTTAAATTTTTATTATTCAATCTATATCTGTATCATCTAAATCTATCTATATCTTTACTATCTGCTGTCTCAATTGTATGAGTAACCTGTATATCGGGATAGCCAATTATATTTATGGGTTTTTATTGTTATTTCTTTCCTTTCATAAAAAAATAATATATATTAGTTATTGGTTATATATTAAAATGGATCTTAAAATTATATTTTGCTAAGTGAAATATTTGTTAAGCTGTTTTATTGGTGCTTATAGTAGGTTTTCTTACCTTCAGCTTCCGGATCGACAACACGGACCACATCATCGACGTGAACAAGAACAACCTGCCGTTCGAGTACGACCAGGTGAACATCATCTGCCCCGTGTACCCCCACTCGAACCAGGGCACCGAGGACGAAGACGACGAGGAGGAGCAGTACATCATCTACAACGTGAGTGCACATCCAACCTGTTGCTTTACTTTCGCATTGAAATTGTACATTATTTTTTCTTTTACTTTAAGCAATTTTTTTTACTCTTTATGACTTTCAGTTCCCCAAAGTAATTTGTTCTAAGCATAGGAAAGCAAATTTACATTTGGAGAAGAGATTCTCACTCGGCAAATCGCTTTGATGTAGCCGCCTTTTGGAATACACATACATTCACAAGTGTGTGAATCATGGGAACACATAAATATCTGAATCAGGGGAACACAGGAATATCTGAATCATGAGAACACATGAATATCTGAAATGTCAGTTTTTTAGTAAATAGTTTTATTTCTGTATTAAATTTTCCATTACGCAATTTGCTCCAGACCTGCACAAAAATGAACCAACATATTTTGAATGCTTTTTGAATACTAAAATGTTAAGAGAGCCTGAGGGCTAGCACTCTGACCCTCGGTGGCACATGCTTCAGGTTCGAGTCCCTGTGATACCATATTTGTAATGGTTCGGAATCCACTTTAACCCGTTCTAACATTACTACCGATTCCGGTCTAACATTACTACTACTATTACTACTACTAAACCCCGCCATATCACTGTACCTGTAGTTGCCCCTATACAGTTTGGGAATGATGTGGGTGAGAGAAGTCTGACTGATCTCCATGACTCTTGTACAGTCATATATGTGGCCTGGTGGAAAAGTGGTTAGCGCTCTGGCATTTTGTATAATAGGCTTCAGGTTCGAATCATGGTGGTGGCATGGATGTTTGTTATTGGTTCGGAATCTACTTTAAACTGTAGATTACGTTCTATTTCGCTCCTGTGTGCACAAGACGATTGTAGAACGACAAACCAATCTTACAGTCATATGAGACTGGGACCTACGGCTTAAGGTGAATTCCAAACCACTACAAACATCAATGGCAACGCCAGGACTCGAACCCGAAAGCTGTGGCACCGAGCCACAGAACGCTTGACACTCGGCCATTCAGGCCCCTGCCTAACATGATGTAGAGCGTTGGGCGGTGTACGGTTGACATCCCTACCCAATAAAAACAAAACATCCCTTTCTTGAAATCTGCTAATAGACAGACCGCCTTGGCCCACCATGGGGCTATTGCGCCACTCATGATGATGATGATAAACCTGTTATTGAATGAAAAACGTAAACAGAATATTTAATTTTACATTCTTTAGATAAAATTATTCTTTTTTTTATACATTTAGGCCTGATATGTCATTCTACTGTAATTTTTTGCAAACTAGGGCTAATTAGACCTTAACCTGAAATTTAAAGTAGACTCCGAACCACTTGCAAACATCCATGTCACCACCAAGATTTAAAATAGATTAAGTCTCTTTTTCCCTTAAGTTTGATCGGTTTGTTAAGTTTTTAATAACTTCCTGACATTCATATAATAAATATAAGCAAACATGTTATGCACAAAACATATTCTGAGTTGTCATCCTACTCATCGATACTGCAGCATTAAATTTCATATACCAGAGACGCAAAACATTATGCTTTCAACAGCACGACTACAGTACGTTGTTTTTCGAATTCAGTTCTTTGCTTATCTTTTGGTGGATACGTGCCTGACAACCCCAATGTGTTGCATTTCGTCTCCTCTGCAAATTTCACACCATTCTAATACACAAAAATCGCGACCTACTGAGGTTTACACTTTTTTTTTTCAGGGAAAATGTCCTTTTTGCAGCGGGACTATTTCAAGGTCCAGATGACCGAGAATTGCTCTACATCTAATGATTACTTTATAACTACGAGTTTGATTCATTTAGTTCAATTGCAAAATTTGCAGCATTTATAGTATACTGTTTGATCTTACTCAGGGCAAACATCTAATTTACTTCAAATACTCTTTCTTCTTTTCTGCATTGAATTTCTATAGCTTTCACTGTTCTGTAACAAAAGAATGAGCAAACAGTATAATAATCCACATTTAAGTTGTTGTTTCTTATCCCACTTGATAGGCAGCAACATATATTATAGACCAACTCCAAGGACCTGTGTCGTCTCATGTAAGGAAAGGCGGGGAATCGACAGCTTCTGTTATGATAGAATACCCCTCTGACTTGGCTTCGTGACGCTGATTTTTTACGTGGTAGGGTTATCGTAACAATCTAACGGTCTACAGTCATATTAGATCGGGAACTAAGACTTAAAGGGGATTCCGAAGTCTTTAATTAATACAAACTTCCATGAAACCGCCGGCACCCGAACTCGTAACCTGTGGGACCGAGCGCCAGAGTGCTAGTCACTCGGCATACACATTTATAATGTTTATAAGCAAGAAAATTGGCCTGATGGCTGAATGACTGGGGCTCGGTGCCGCAGGTTTCATGTTCGAATTCCGATGGTGCCATGGATGTTCGTAGTGGTTCACAATCCACCTTAAACCGTCTTCCCTGCAAATAGAACTGTAGAGCTGACAACCCTACCACGTAAAAAGGAAACATCTCATGTTTCGGAATCTGCCAGTAGGCAGATTGCTATGCCCCACAATGGGGTTGTTGAAAAAGAATAAGCAAATAAAACAAAAATTATAACGAAAACGAAAATTATAACGAATTTACTAAAGAATATTCTGATTTTGAGTAAACAAGTTTGAAAGTCTTAAACTAACCTATTTAAAATAATGATATTTGCCTTATAATCCAGATAACCTTTTGGCCGATAAACTTAAGCTGTTTTACTTTTTACAGTGATCTTAATATAATCTCTTGATCAAAGAGGAATTCACTTAAAGGGATTAAAGTTACCGAATGGTTTCCAGATACTTCGAAATTCTTAAACACTGAGTTCTCACACATGAATTCTTAAACAACTGACTTAAACAGCTTGAAACTTCTTGGAGTGATTGACCATCTCCATGGAGTAGATGATTAAATTGCAAAGATCGCCACAGAATTCAACGCAGAATAGATTAATAAAAGATTATCATCACCTGCCTTTTCGCATGTATTTCTAGTTAAAATTAGGTCGAAGAGTCCTTTGTACAGTAAGAACCTTTAATCCACTTGGTTGCAATTTCATCTGTTGTTGTGGTAGAAAATGTTAAGGAAAATGTGGCAATTCCATATACAGTTTCACGAAAATGGCATTTACGAATTTCGGACAGTTCAGCCTTCTGTCTTTCCTAATTAAAAATGAAAGATTTTTTTCAATGGTTGATAATTATAGGAAATGCGATAGGTAACAATTAAATTAGTCTCTGTATAATATTGTATATTCCCATGTATAAGCCGAAAAGTTTAAAAAATTGTTTTTGTAAAGTTTAATCACGTATTAAAATGTCGTGTGAAATGTAGGTACTTTTTCGTTTGTCAGCCTCAAGTGATCATCGCCAAATATGGTACGATTTTATTTCTGTAATTTAAATTTCTTGGTTTGGTTTGTCATTCTATGGTCATTTTTGGCACACTTTGGGTTAATTAGACAGGGACCTACAGTTTAACATGGACTCTGAACCACTAATAAACATCAATATTACCACCAAGATTCGAACCCGAAAGTTATGGTATTACAGGGCAGAGTGCTGATCAACTTGGCAATCAGGCTGCTTAAAATTCTTAAGATTATGGAAAAAAAATGTTCAAGAAATGATTTATTTGTTTTATAAAAATAAACAAATTTATTTTTGAAATGGCTTACATTGCTAGTTTGTTGCGTCGTCTGTCAAACAAATGCAAAATCTGAAGTTGGTCCCCGACTAACGGAAAAATACCAAAACGTACACTAGAATTAATAACAGAATACCATAAATAATGAATATTATAAAAAAAAATTATTTCGACTTATATAAGAGTTTAGAACGTTGGGTCAATATTTTGAAGAAAAAACACACCATCGGCTTATACATGGCTTATGCTCGGAAATACACGGTATTTAAAATGTTACCATGTGATGACCCTTTCCTTTCCAATAGGTGTCTAAGGAGGAGTACGACTCGTGCCGCATCACCACCCCCCAGCCCCGCATCATCGCGGTCTGTGATAAGCCCAACCAGGTGATGTACTTCACCATCACCTTCCGCTCCTTCACCCCGCAGCCGGGCGGCCTGGAGTTCCTGCCCGGACACGACTACTACTTCGTCTGTGAGTGCACCTTTCTTTTTTTCACCCTTATTCAAATTCCACAGAGAATTTAGCGATCAATTTTTTAAGACCATATATCTGACGGTTTTTTTTTTTTTTTTTTTTTTTTTTTTGTAAACAATGTAATTCATTTAAACATGAATAACTCCTAAGAATTCATTTTCACATCTGAACTGAATTTCTTAAAATGTCAAGTACGTTTTTTATATTCTAAATTGTATCGGTTTTTCACTCTTTAGATCTTGCATTAGACGTAGATTTGGTCTTACGTTGATTTAAATAAAAAAATAATTAATAATTATTTTAATAATTAATAATATTATATTAGTAATTATTATAATTATATTTAATAATTAATAACTTTAAAAAAAATAAAAAGGTCTTTAAAAAGTATTTTACTTTTTTTCTTGCCATCAACAAAGAATCCAAACGATACTGAATTTTTAAATTTTTTTTACATTTTTTTTTTATCTTTATTATTCTTTTCAAAAATTTTCACTTAATTTCTTTTAAAATTTTCTCGGTAGTTTTAATTTTCAAATCTTTTTATAACTAACCAATTTCTGTTATAATTTGTACTACACACAAATTAAGTAATTTAACATTAATTCTGATGGTGAGGAGTTTAAAATCATTAAATCTTTACAATGGATAAGTCAATTGTCATATGCTTTCTACAAAGCAAACCTATTTATTCAAATAAATATTAAATTTTAAAGTTTGCAAACGGGAAATGCATTGAAGCAGCTTTATTGTTCAAAATTTTAATTGGTTAATTTAATAAGAAGTTTCAATAAACTTTTTAACAACCCGTTATATTATCACGTTATTGGAAGCACATTAGTTTTGAAGATTCAAGATTAATTTGCCATTCTTTGCTTATGGCTCAGTAAAGACAGGATCAAAAGTCGATTTGTCAGTGTAAATAATCCCTGCTTTATTAATGAATGTGGGTAAGCTTTGTAATGATGCAAGGTAGTAATGTCATTCCTATGTCTTGCAGCCACCTCCACCGGCAACGCGCAAGGTCTGCACCAACGCGTGGGAGGCCGGTGCGCCACCCACAACATGAAAGTCATCTTCAAAGTGTGCTGCAGCCCCACAAAAGGTGATTTTTTTTTCTATTACATTTTGCACATTAATATTTCTATATTTAGCATTACATCCAAATGAATTTCAATAAAATAAAAATAAACTACCTTTAAGGATTGTATATTTTGTACAACCTTGTCTTATCCACAATTTTCTTCTTATTTTAATCTCCGTTTTTTTTTTTTTTTTTTTTTTTTTTTTGAAAATCTTTTTCTATCAACGCATATTGTTTTTCGACTGTATTTGTTTTGGTTTCAAAGTATTGTAGCCTTTATTTCTCACGGGGAAGAGTTCTGGCATTTCATTTCCCAGGAGAGAAGAATGTATCATCTTTGACAGTATATAAAACACCCCATCACTCAAATCTGATAGCAGATATTCACTGTATAATGAGACTCGTGAAATTAGCGATTATCTGTGCGTTTTCCCCGGTCGAAACTAATTTATTGAACTGGTGATGATAATTCGAAGATCTACATCTAACCCTGCAATCCATATGCTTATTCATTCCGGAATTTCTTCATCATTTCTATCTATGGATACCTATAAGGATGAAGAAAACATGTCTTTAAGAAATACTGCATCGACAAATACTGCTTAAGAATGTGCATCGATCATCTTTGGAGTAGCAGGTTATGCCATTGACAAGGAAATAAGGCTGGATGTTGGGATTCCTGGCAATAAAGAGGTGGATGCACTTGCAAAGTCGACCTTGTATTTGTTACAACATTATTCTCCTCTTCCCTTAATAAACTGTAAATCATTGATCGAATAAAACTTACGGAAAACTCCGGTATAGTAATATTGCTGCTGGGAAAAGTTGAGTGTGTGTTTACAAGATGAGAACAGGATTCCTTTTGATTTACCAAGCAGGATCAGCGTCAACTGCTTTCGTATGGGCCATGCTTACCTCCAGCAGCATAATAAAACGGTTAAAAAACATAATAAAAAAAAATCGGTAAATAAATTTAAAAAGATTGATACAGTAAGTGTAAATTGCAGTTAATTGGAAATCGAAACAAAAAATATAAACTGCATATAGAACTTTAGAAACTGTCAAAGTCCATTTAAACCTGATAGAACAATATATATATATATATATACACTTCACATAGAAAGGAAAAACTTTTTATTCAAATGTACTGAAATTCGCGAAAACAAATTTTATCAAACGAGGCCAATAGAAAATGGGAAACACTTTGCTCGCCGAATCGTACCATGAAGGACAGAAAAGAATAATGGTCCTCTATTTGTGAAAAATAAAACTGATAAAATGGACTTAGTCTATGGTTCGAAAAAAAAAATCTTTGCAGCGGAATTCTATTTTGAAATAGCGGAATTCTATTCCGAATTCTTTAATAATCTTGAACTTCTTCATTTAACCTTCAACCGAAGGACTTATTCTATAATTGATTCGGATTCCCAGTTGTTTTTGCTGTTATTTATCATCTGCTTTGGGGGACAGCATTGATGTCAAACTTTTTAGGATCGCTGCTGTTCTAAATAAAGGGAAAACACTTAATTCAAAAAGCACTTAAACATTCTATTGACAAATTATTTGAAGTGCCAATTTTACTGCCATTAAACATTTATGAAATTTTCTATTCTTCATTTATGAGATGAATGAAGAGGGAATAGCCAGGCCTCAGAAGAATCCACAACTTTTCTGCGACATTGTATTTAGTTGAGCAGGGGAATGTGACAAGTAATGAGACTTCGGAAGAGGAGGTCAACCAAATGAATAATGAATGTTATGAATACTCAAACAATTTGCATTCGGATGAAATAAATTTAAGAGAGTGGCAATCGTTTAGCAAAGTGCGTGATTTGTCAAAAGCATTTCAATTAAGGAGGGAGATATTAATAAGGGAAATTAATAAGGAAGATTTAATACTGATTGAAGGATTAATTTTTTTTGTAAGATTTTATACTGATCGAAGGATTAATTTTTTTGTAAGATTCATTGTTAATTGAAGGATAAAATTTTTGTAAAGATTAAATATTAGGACTGACCAAGTAAGTAAATTGAGAAAAACCCTGCAAATCAAGAAGGGCACATGGGAGTTAGATAGGTATATATATATATATATAAAAGAAATGTAAAGCTAGAGGATAAGGTATAACTTTTTGTGGTTAAATATGGGAAAGGAAATATCTGCTTATTGTCGATTGCAGAAAGGAAAAACTTGGTGATAGAGTACCGATTACTTCCGTTGATTGGCCAGTCCATAAACTGAAGTCAGTTGAATTTCACTAATAATGTCATATTAACATCATTAATGAAATTCAACTACTGTCCGGACTTGACCATAAATACATTCTGCATATCATGGATTGTACAAGAAAGCCTGAAGCGATTATTATCAAATGTCTATCTGTTAAAACTACATATAGCACTTTTCGTGGAATTATCTCAAGAACTGTTACATCAAGTGTTGTGGTTAGCGGTCTAGGAAAGATTGGATCGATTCCAGAGTCATCATACCTTCCAGTAACGAGTTAATTGATGAATGGTGAGAGCCTTGACACCCAGTTACCATCATGCCATCTATAAAGATGAAATAAAAAAGTATAAACAATTTCTATGCATGTTATTTCTTATAGAGAGTTGCCAAATGCAAAGATAATGTATAACATTCGAATTATTTTTCAAGAGATTTCTCTTGTAATTTTGTAAACTCCCTGTAACTTTTTTAAAACTCAAACTGGCTGCAGAAGTACATTTTCCAATTCATTTTATCCGCCTGCTGATGAGTATCTTGAGGAAATGAAGATTCGCCTGGAGGAAACTGCGACACAAGCAACTCTCAATATAGCACATCAGTGAAATACTTACAGAGTCTACTTCAACAAACGGTCATCGTTAGAAACTTCAGTGCTGGTGATTAAGACATTCTCATTTCTGACTTGAAGAACAAACTTTATGCGCAATGGACGTTATCATCATCATCATCATCGTCCACCACCCTCCTCTGCAAGGTGGAAGTATAATGCAAGGGAACTTTAATAAAATCAGCAGTATTTTACTCGGTGCTTAGCTGTCTCTACCATCTTTATTTGCTTTTCCCTATATTTAAAAGAAGGGGCCTGATAGCTGGGTGGCTAGCGCTCTGATGCTCGATACCTCATGTTTCGGGTTCGAGTTCTGACGGTGCCATGGATGTTTAGAGGGGTTCGGAATCCACTTTAAACCGTAGATCTCTGTTTAATAGGATCGTAGAGATCGTAGTGTTACTCGCGTTCGTAGCATACTTTCAAGCTACACGTGCCCTCTGAGTAGTGTTAAATGAGTAACAGCGGTGCATGCCTTGTTTATGGCATAAATATAACTGTCTCTGCTGCAGTTGCATTAGAAAAAAAAAATCTTGAAAGGAGCATTTTTAAAAATTTGGCCTTATTTCTCCAAGTTTACGGTATTTCTTTTTCCTTTTAAACATACTTTTGAAAGTAAATTAATCATCTGATTATTTTATATTGTTTAGAAAATTACATGAAAGCTCAATTTTCAAATTTAATTTCAGGTAATGCTCCCGGCAGTTCTTCGAGCTCTCCTGCTAACATCTCTGTTGCCACGACTCCCAGCGTTTCTCCGAACAGAACCCCGGCTACCAGCAAGCCCTACGATCGCATCCCTTCGAGTTCTGCGCCCCCACCCAAAGGGCAGCCCACCAAGACATCCCCTCTGCACCCCTACGAGGTGCCCATAGAAGACGAGATGGACAGATCCCCGCCTTCGGACGGTAAAGGTGAGTATCCACACTTTGCAACTGCTGAGCAAAAAAAAGCGAGATCACTCCGCAATTCACCCAAGACCACTGTTATGTGTAGGGAAATGGTGATAAGGCACGCAAGGAGGCAATATGAACTTGCCAGATCGCCCTCTCACCTACAGCGCCAGCTGCAGCACCATTAACAGAACTGTGGCCAATTAGTAACATTAATACAAGAAAGAAACATACCAAGGGCAAAACATACCGCCAACATACCGAAGGATCTTCCTAGGGAAGAGTCGTGGTTGCCACCTTCAGAATGGCTACGAGGCACGACTACCTACAAAAGCATCTTGGCAACATCGGTTTCGCTGACTCGTCGACCTGCAGACTTTGTTCCGACTCTAACGGCACTACAGAACACCTCCCATCTTACAGTGCACTTGACGATGTCGACCACGATAGAAGCTACGAGGGGATGTCAAATCGCTACTGGACGGCACGGTGTCGAATGGCCGAGAGGCCAACGGACGGGCGTAGGCTGAAGTGAAGCATTCACACGTTGGAAGGATTCAACTCGTTTGAATGTAAAATCCTTTTTTAGTAGGACCGTTTTACCAAGGCTATGACCTTGCCGGATGAGCGAATTTGATGCATTAGTGGAAGTCAATATAAATTTAACGGAAATACCAAAGTTAAATCACTATAGATATAAATTTAAGCTATTAAAACATGCACATATTAAATGTGTCGATGTATATTCTGAACCTGTGTAGACAATATAAATATCCTACAATGAACGTTTTGTAGTACCTACGTTCGAGCTACTACAAAATCAATATTCACACATTGGATATTCATTTAATTGAATATTCTTGTATTGATAGAAAAAAACACAGTGCAAAAAAATAAATTAATATACAATGATAGTTAAAACAAGTTATGAAAAGCTCCTCTATGGGAAGACAAAATACACTTGAGCATTATTGTCCAAAAAATGTTATGATATCTACTCTGTATTAAAATGAAAACTGACAGTTACGGTAAATAATATGTGAAAATTCGAGCAGCTTTATGTTGCACTTAGTAGTTAGACTGAGGGTGGCTGTCTCTCTTTCTCGGAACATACCTCTAGGGTCAAAATAGTTATCAACTTCTCTAAAGAACCCGTGCATTTATTGCAACCGTCCTGGTGCTTCTTTAAGTGGGACTGGTAGTAGATCCGAACAGACGGTTCTTGCTAGGCTCCGCAGTGGTCAACTTCGTGCTCCACGTCATACATCAGGCCTGAAGGTTTATCCCCTTTGCCTAAAATGTAGCTTGAATCAAGCAACACTTGCCTATATTTTGACTTGCATCAGTTACCTGAAGAGCCAGTTGTGCTCAAATCCTGGAGCGGTTTTTCATTGTTTGAGAACGGACAGGTTTATGAACTTGGTCTAGATCAGGGATGGGCAAACGTTTTCGGTCGTGGGCCAAAAATCGAAAAAAGAAAAGTTTGGCGGGTCAAAATAAATTTTTCTAAAACTTTAAAAACAATGTACAAGTATTACAATTTAAATATGTTAATGAGATGAATGAAATTGCGATTTCATTTTTAAAAGTTCCTTATATTGAGGTTCGAAATGAGATGGACTGATTCTAAGGAACGAGGCTAAATGCTCATCTGTCAGTCTACTTCTGAAATAATTCTTTCTATGGTTCATAGTTGAAAACACTTATTTACATATATAAGAGGAACAAAAAAAAATATTTAATCAAAGTAGAAAAGGAAATGGATACATAATATATAAATATATATTTATTTTATTTTGCCTCGGGCCGGATAGAACCTTCTGGTGGGATGGAGTTGGCCTGAGGGTCGTAGTTTGTCCATCCCTGATCTAGATGTTTCTGTGGATAAGAAACCACAAATAGAATATTTTAATAAAAAATATGGTATAATTTTATTAAAATCTATATGGTTTTGATGTAAAATAAAATATGAAGGATTTTAATGTTTTTAAGAAATAAACCAAAAATTTATTTTTCAGACAAAACGGACAAGTCCCCCAAGAAGGAAAGGGCGAAAAACGAGGAACTGGTGAACGGGGCCTCTCACAGGTGGTCGCTGCACCACGGAGCTTACTACTGCGCGTGTCTGCTGGTACAGATGCGCTGGCTGTACAGATGAGCACCGCTTCTCCCCCCGGTGTACAAAGCTGCAAGAAGCTGTTTACTTTCATTATTGTGATCTACTTGTGTGTATATTTAAAAGTGCCATCAATGGAACTGGCCTGGTTCTGTTCGTTCCCTACCTACCCCTCATCCCAACCCGACACATACAGAGCTTGATGTTCCCCGTCAGTTTGCACACACTTGTCTAGGGAAATACACTGTCTGTGTATTTCGTGGCGTGCTTCTTTACGTTTTGTCCGTGGTCTTGAAAACTTTTTCTTTCTCTTAGGACTAGAACCTGTCAGAAATGAAAGGCTGCTATTTTCATTCACATTCGGAATCACTTTAAGTTTGCTGTAAACTAGTTATTTTGTGGCAAATGTTGATGTATAAATTATTATATGGAAAGATGTTTACAAAAAAAAAAATGGAGAAATTTTGCGGTTATGATCACATTTGCTTTTTGGTACATTGAATTTTCTTGCAAAAGAAATAAGGCACTCTGTGGATATCAGTGTGGCTTCTGAAGTATGGGTCATATACATAGTGTGCACTGAATCACTACAGCTGGCAGCACGGCTACTAAGGATCTAAGTTGTGTGTTTCTGAAATGGATCATCCCTTTCCCCCACTGTCAAAGCTAAGCAGTGACACTTGAAATGTTCTTGTGCTGTTCGTATCCATTGAGACGAAGAACCATAGTGGTGTTCTTTTCTGTACAGTGACCTAACGTGAACATAAAAACAATACTATTAATAAAGAACTTTCTACGTAATTTGTAACTTTCAAAAAGATGCGCTTTTATTAGGAAGTGAAGTGGCTTATTCTTCAAAACCCCATATGTGGAGGGTGATATACATTTTTTTTTACGTTACATTTTGAAATATCATCACAGAATTACGACAGTGCCATGAAATGTAGCGCACCATAAGGTAGAAATTTGGAAAAAAAAATAAATAAAACAACTATAATTTTTTCTACAAATTCAAAAGAGTGATCTTTTTCCGAATCGATGTGGCTTTGTGCGTTAATGTTCCTCAAAGGGATCCTCGTGGGACGGATGTTTTCAAGATGCAATCCATTGAAACCTATCGAATTTATCATTTTTACTCATAACTTGATTGGTCACCAGATATTCCTATTGGATTGATTAACCGCTATTAAAGTTATTCTGAAATGCTACTGCCTTGTCCTTTGTATCTAAAGACATTTTCGTTCACTTTCGTTCGTTCAATGAATTGAATCAGATTCATTTTCATATTACTTTAAGCGATATTTCTCATCTATATGGCTTTTCAACATATTGGTACTGTGGTACGATTGATTTTCATGATATTGGTGTTATACTAATAAAGATAAAAAAAATTTCAGACTGTTGCTGTCCAAGTCCCGAGACAGGCATATGATATCCAAAAGTTACTCTTTCTTACATATGCAATAAAAATACCAAAAACTCAAAATTTTAATCTGACTTAATGTTAATATTTTTCTAAATTCGAAAAGATTGCTGATACAAATTTGTGTTCAATTAATTTAAATTCAGTTCAATCTTAAGATTCATCTTAATATTCAGTTCAATCTTAACATTTAGTTCAATTTAACATTCAGTTCAATCTTAACATTCAGTTCAATCTTAACATTCAGTTCAATTTTAACATGTTCAATCTTAACATTCAGTTCAATCGTAGCCTTCATCTTAACATTCAGTTCAATCGTAGCCTTCATCTTAATTCATTCAGCCTTCATCTTAACATTCAGTTCAATCTTAGCAACTTAACATTCAATTCTTTCATCTTACATTCAGTTCAATCTTAATCTTAACATTCAGTTCAATCTTAGCCTTCATCTTAACATTCAGTTCAATCTTAGCTTTCATCTTAACATTCAGTTCAATCTTAATATGTTCAATCTTAGCATTCAGTTAAATCTTAACACGTTTAATGTTTTCTCTTCATTAAAACAAAACGAAAACAGGAAAAATAAATAAAATGGTTTAAAATAACTTATTGACGATATTCTTTTCAAAATAATTCATTATGTAAACCAAGCAATTTATTAAGGTTATTGGTGATATCCATCAGTCTTAGTAGGGAAAAAAAGCAGCCAAATGTTTTTAAAATGTTTGTCGGTAAATGAATAATAAAATGTGTTCTCTGTATCAAATATCACTTGGAAAAGCTTATGTCCAGCAGAAAGAAAAGAAAACAATAGATTTCGTGTTAAAATTAATCTCATCGCTTATCAGAAGTGATTGAGTTAGCCTTTTCAGAGCTTACATAGTTGATAAATGGTTAATTTGATTTCCTGTGTCAAGAGAGATTGTTATAGATCATTTCGAACAACACTTTTCAAAATGTATCACTTTAAAGCTGCAATTTAGATTTAATGTTGAAAAATTGGAGAAAGAACGATTTTTTTTAAAAAAAAAAAAAAAATGTTGCAAAATTGCTTTTAAAGAAAAATATTCAAAACATTTTTTAAACTTTTCAGAAGACTCCCGTTAACTTGTTTAAAAAGTAACCGTAAACCATTGACATATATGCTTATACAAGAATTATTTGTTTAAATCTTTTCTATTTTTTAACGAACAAATAACACCCCTTAAAAATTGTAATATGAAATAATTCTCGAAGAAAATATTGTTAAAATTTTTATAAATTTACATGAGTTTTTTCATTAATAATCAGGTAGTAATCTAAAAATAAGACAAATATAACTAAATACCAGTAACCTAACTAATTCTAAATGCTAAAAGTACTTATGAATTCGTCTATAAATGCTTATTAATCATCATCTTCTTTAAATACTACTGAACTATTAAAGATATTCCCAGTTGGAGCCTTGAAAATGTGTTCAGGAACTGATAAAAGAAAACATCAATCAATACTTAGATTTGATTCAGAAAATGAAATAAAATTTTCCCTTTGAATGTTTACGTGGCTTCAATTGCAGTATGAAAAAACGTTGTGTTTAGTAGTCATAAAAATAAGACAAAATGTGTCAATCTGAACATGATGAAAATTATTTTGGTGGTCCTTTCCAGTACTTTAGGACCTGATGGCCGAGCGACTAGCGCTCTGGCGTTCGATCCCATAGGTCTTGGGTTTGAGTACAGGCCATGGATGCCCATAGTGGTTCGGAATCCACTTTAAAGCGCAGGTCCCTATCTAATATAACGTAGGGCTGACAACCCTACCCCGTCAAAAGGAAATATCTCCTGTTTCGGAATCTGCCAGTAGGCAGATGGCCATGATCCAACATGGACTGTAGTGTCAGGGTGTTAGTTACTTTTCTGGTACTTTAATGCATTTATCTTTACTTAAGCAATTATGACACTATCTTTATTTAAGCATTTGTGACACTTCAAAGACATTTTTTTTTGACGAGGGATAGAGGATTTTTTTTAAACTTCAATTTATTTCCTGGATTGAAGAGACAAATTCTTATTTCAATCATGGCCAGCACCATCTGTTTGAGGGTCGCCATATTTCGGCTACGAGACACTTCTACCACTAGATACCAATTATATTTATATGCTTGAAGAACCTAATTTTGTTTTTAACAAATAAAATTTAACTTTAAAATGTCACAATGGATCAAAGTGAAAACGGGACAGCAACATTTTTGAAAATTTCATCGAATTATACCAGTTGTGGTTGGCACGTGGCAAAAGCAAGATTCATCCAAAAAAAATCTTTCATCAGCACGTTAAATTAATTTATTTTGCAAATGGAATTTCTTGGATTGATTCAACATGGAAATAGTGCTTTCGAATATTGCAAATTTAAAAAATGAAATAAAATGGACTGCAATTGTCATGTCGATTTCAATGGCCATTTCTGAAAAAATGGCTCTCGATGTTTGTGAAAATGCATTCCGTTTGGGATCAACGATGTGTTCGAGTGTACAGAGTTAAGAACAAACGTACTTATTTGTGATTTGTGTTCTGTTTTTCCCAGCAGCATCGCGGTGCTTGCAAATAAATACAGAGAATTTAATCTGTATATATACATTTTTGTATTATCTCTTGCCATTGTAATTAAAAATGTGTACAGTTAACCTTGTTCTCTTCATTTAACGCATTCTTACACACTTAAACATATACTACTTTTTAGGGTAACCAATCACTTTCAAATCACAGTTTTCGTGAGAATAAAAAAAATTAAATTTTCTTTTAATGTTTTATTTTAAAGATCAAACTTTTAGCTTCCATAAAAAATTTTGAATTTGATTTTAGAGATAATGACTCTAAAATCAAATTCAAAATTTTTTATGATACTGCTGTTTCATCACAAGCTGTTTGGATACTCATTTTTTGCATTCAAAACAATTGAATTTCTGATATTTTTTTCTACACCACCTTACGATAACAGTCATAACTATAGTAACTAGTTATCTAAAGAAATTCAATTTATAGCTGTGATACATGAATTTCCATAGATTTTGAAAATAGTTACTGTACTTATGATTGTTATCGTAGGAATAGAACAAAAATTCATGTACTGTAAAAAAGTCATTCAACAAATTTTATGCATAGAATTGTCAGATTGGGGAAGAATAGAAAATACTTTATGAATCTAAATTTAAATTAATGATATCTCATGAGATAGTTAAGACAAAATCTGGTAGAAAAATATGAAAAATTGTTGTAAAATTTCATCTGAGTAATTCACAGTTGTGCAAGTCTGGTGATTAGAAATGCATGACAAAGGAAGATTTGGAATAATCTTATGAATTTAAATAAGTAACAAAATCCTTTAAAGTTCTAAATATGATAGAGAAATATTAAGAATAATATTAAAATTTTGTGTGAAAAATAAATCGTTCTTCAATTTTCGCTCAGGGAAATAAAGGGTAAAATAAGAAATTTAAAATTATATGAATATAAATTAAAAATAATAAAAAATTTTTAAGATACTCAACAGAGATTAAGTTTCTAGATGAATAAATAAAAATTAGCTAAAAATTCATGCATTGAAGGAAAAAGAAAGGAATTCAGCAATTCTGCTGTTTGGAAAGGTAAGATAAGGGAAGAATTGAAAGAACTTTATGAATCTAGATTTAAAAAAAATTCCTTTGGGTACTTAGCAAACAAAAAATGGAACAAGGAAAAAATGGAACAAAAAAATCCTTGTAAGGAAAAAAAATTCATTCTACACGTTTTTATGTAGAGAAATCTAGGATATCAGAAGAAATCCCTTATGAATATATTGTACTTTAGAATTACCTGACGAATTATGCTTTAAGAGCAAACCAGAAAAAAATTAAACAAAGAGAAGGTAGAATTCATATAAAAAATTCGTTCTATATGGCTTGTGTGTAGGACGATAGGATAAGGGAAATTTTTTGTAAGCTAAATTATAATTACTGCAATAATTTCGACGAACAAAACGGAAAAATAACAGAAATGGAACTAAAAACTCATATTAAAAGACTCGTTTCACTAAAGTGTTCGACATAGAAATACATGACAAAATATCAGTTGACAGTTCCTTATAAATCTGAATTAAAAGTGTTAGAATTAGTAGAAAACAAAGTACAGAAATAAACCATAAAATTCATATGAATAAAATAAAATTTCTATAAATCTGGTAAATGCAGGTTGAAAGAAGTATTTAAATTATTTTATGAATCTAAATTAAAAATACTGTAGTCCCGTAAGAGATAAAAAGTTGTCGAAAAATAAGAGAAATTGAACTAAAAATTCATAGCAGGAAAAACTCATTTTACAAATCTGTTGGCATAGAAATACCAGATAAAGTATAAATTGAAATTATTTCGTGAGTATGAATTAAAAACACTGGAATCTTGTAGTAGACAAATTAAATAAAATTAATAAGAGGAAAATATGTTTTCTACAAGTCTATTACATAAGAATTCGGGATAAAAAAATAAATGAAAAATAAAAACGAATTGAAAATTCTAAAATCCAAAGAACAATACCAAAAAAAAAAATAATCAAAGTAAAAATTTCTGTGAGGAAAAATTTCTTTAAGGTTGACTTATATATATATATATATACTAGTAGAACCCGCATACGTTGTCCTGCCAAAAAAATGCACTGTAGAAAATTGCATATTGCAAATATATTCTCCATATTGCAATATATTTGCATACTCATTTTCATGGATACCGTTTGAAGTATATAAGATGAACTGCTGCAATACCAACTGGTAGCAAGTAACAATAAAGTGGATAGCTCGAACCTATTTTCTATACTCGAATGCATATTATTACCAATTTTCACGGTAATGGTTGAACGGTTAAGAAGTTGATATAGTGCAGCAGCATCTGGTGGTGACTTACAACAAAGGAGATAGCATGAAAAAAGAGTGGATAGTGAAAACTACATTAAAAATATAAATGGAAATGAATTTTAAAACTACTAATATAATCATAGCAAAACTTATGATTTAAAAGCTTCTGTGATTGCATTGTTTAAAAATCAATTAACGAAAAAGGAGATTTTACAGCAAGATCAGTATCGGTATCAATGGATTCCTGGAAGGCCAATTTTACAGCACTGCCGAAATTAAATTGTTTTCCTATTAAAAAGTTGTCAAGAAGAAAAGTGGTAATTAGGGGGATCGGTCTGGTGAGTATCCAGGATGATGAAGAAATTCCAATTCCTATAGTTTTGCTGCAGGATGGCCGCAGACTAATGATGCCGCGATAATGATGCCGCAAATGGCCTTGACTGCCGCAGGCCAGTCTAGGCCTGTTTTAAGTTTTATGCATCATTTCGTCCAGTTAGTTTCACGATATTTCTACAATGGTCGGTGAGCCAGGCTTCAGAAAATCATAATGGATCACCCCTGAGCTAGACCACCCAACACTCACCATCAGCTTCTTTTGTATAATATTACGCTTTGAAGTGTGTTTTAGTGATTCATCGTTGTCCAGCCACTATGCTTTGGCGACCATCATATTGGATCCATTTCTCATCACAAAAGATAATTAGATTTAAAAATTATCAGATTCATGACGAGAAAGCAATACCAAGAACGCTTTTGTTTTTGTTTTTCATTCAGTTCGTGTGGAGTCCACTTATTTCCCTTTACCGATTTGAGCTCAATGAGTTAACATTGTTTGTTGGCTAACACCGAACTTCAACGATAATTCATAGGCACTATGAGATTGGTCGCACTCAAAGGTGACATTTAGTTTGTCATTATTGACCTTTGATTCCGTGAGACCTCGTAACTCATTTGTGAGAACCAGTTTGATAGAATCAGCTGCGTAATAACACAAGATGTGTGTGATGTCCAAGTGATTAGCGTTCTGGCTCTCTGGGCCTCAAATTTCATATTCGAGTCCCGGCGGTGTCATAGTTGTTTGTAGTGGTTCGGAATCTACTCTAAACCGAAGATCCCGGTTTAATATGACCGTAGAGCGTAAGACTGGCAATCCTATCTCGTAAAAAGAAAACATTTCATGAGTCGGAAGGCAGACAGCTTTCGCCCACCATGGGATTGTTGCACCGTTAAAGAAGAAATAAAGTTAGAGCCAAATATCAATAATAAATCTGGGATGTCGTAGCTCCACATAAGAGGGCCTGAATGGCCGAGTGGCTAGCGCTCTGGCGATCGGTACCACAGGTTCCGGGTTCGAGTCCTGGTGGTGCCATGGATGTTTGTAGTGGTTCGGAATCCACTTTAAACCGTAGGTCCCGGTCTAACACGATCGTAAAGCGTTGTGGAGAGCGGCATATTAAAAATAAGGAAAAACTAACTGTTCATATATATAGTGATTATGGGATTATAGTCCTTGTTGCTTCACATCCCCATATACCACTTCATTCATTCATTCCACATAAGAATTCATAATAGTGTGAATTTACGACTATTCCATTTTCCACAAAATTAATTTAAAAAAAAGTTTTTAATATTTTCTAGACCTTACAAGGATTTTTTAATGGTGAGATGTGTAACTTTCAACAACAACAACAACAAAAAAACAACCTGTAAAATATTAAGCCAATGTCAAATAATAACTGTTAAAGTTGACAATATTATAAATTACATATTTCATCCTTGCTAATCCAATACACGCATGCTAAGAAGAAATTTGTTACAAAAACAAAATTATCAATATACGGTATTGGTACATTATTATGACTCATTTTGTAGTATTGAGTATTGTACCTTATGCTCATTTGTAGTATTATAGCTTAGTATTTGTTTCATAAAAATATGGATGCAATGTATTATAACAAGCATAACAATGCAGTATATAAGACTTTTCCTTTTGCTATACAATCCTATATAGAACTGCATTCATCTTCAATTATTTTTACTGTACAAATTTTTTCTACCCGAAGAACTCAAAAACAATTTCTCTAAATGCTGCCCAAACATCCCTAACCTTTAAATAATTTTCATTGTACTTTCAAGGTTATGATATATAGCCAACGGCCGTACCATGCTGAATATACCGGTTCTCGTTAGATCGCCGAAGTCAAGCATCATTGGGCGCGGTCAGTACTTGGGTGGGTGACCACCTGGGAACACCGCGTGCCATTGGCATTCACAAATTTGGGACTTGAATGGCTGAGTGTCTAGCGCTCTGGTGCTCAGTGCCACAGGTTTCGGGTTCAAATCCCGGCGGTGCCATGGATGTTTGTAGTGGTTCGGAATCCACTTTAAGCCGTAGGTCCCGGTCTCCCATGATTGTAAGAGTGTCACGGAACCAAAGTCAGACTTCTACCTACGGGTGCTTCATCACAACAGAAGCTGCTTCCTTCCCCTTCAATCATGAGTACGTGTGGGCTTGGCCAGCCAAGTGGGATAAGAAACAATAACAACAGGTTATGATATTGTTTCAATTTTATATCAATAAGACATGTTCTTTCAAGTATGCTTCTGACAAATAAAATTCTTTTGCATAGGTACTGAAAACAAATTTCTTTTTTTGTGACAAGTAAAAATTTCAAAAAATAAAAATTTTTGCGCAGTAGTGGAAGTAATAATTTTTAAAGTTCTGCCAAACTTACATGTTTAATGTTTTTGCATATCATAGGGAAGTCTTTGAATATCATAAGATGCTCCATGCCATTAGGACACATTACAAATCTGTATCTTAAGGCAGTTTCCTAAAATCTTTTTTTTTTTTTTTTTTAATAATGTATCTTATGAGTCACCCATGATTTTAGTTGATCTCCAAGATTCAATCAGAAATAGGCTAAGTACCCTTTTCTCATTAATTTCGTTACGTTCTTTTTATGTTTCCTGATAACAAATTCCCTACAAATATAACAAAAACTTATCAGGACTGCTAACACAATATATTTTTATTATTATTATCATCTTATTAGTTATTTTTGTTTTATTATTTATTTTATTTTATTTTATTGAGCACAAAGCAAATGAAAATGAGAGAATAGCTTAAAGAAAAAAAAATGGCAAAAAAAAAGAGAACGGCATAAAACAAAAAAGTAGAGGGTAAAAAAAAAAAAAAAGAATGGGCAGAAAGAATCTCAAACTAATCTAACATATCATAGTAGCGCCATCTGGAAAATATCTGCGTCTTTGATAGGTTTTTTTTATAGCTACTTAGATTCAGAAAGCATTGGTAACGATGTTAAATACTTTACTAGAGGATTTAGTTTAATAAAAAGTAAAACTTAAAAAAATAGAAAAATATTATTTAATGCCTTGTAAGAATCCTTGATTTACGCAAGTTAGTTAGGAACCTAGGCGTTTTCTTCAATAAATTTCCGATGTATACGTATGTAGGTTAAAGATGCCTTTTGCGAGAAAATGTTATATCCTATGATGATTAATTCAATTAGGTTCAGTTTAGGGTTTAGCATGCAAAAAGCATAACAACTAAGCTTTCGCTGACATTATGAGAAAAGGTTTTTCACGATGAATTTATTTAAATTGCTTTTCAAATATTAATGAAATTTGGTCATAATTTGAAAATTTATTTGAAAATTTCCCTACTTTCATAGAAAGTTTTAACTCTATATGTTGAATATATTCATGTGGAAGTGTAAAATATAAAAAAAGTTGTCAGAGAAAAAAAAACTGAAAGGAGTTGTCAGAAGAATCCTAATTTTTTTTTTTCTTGAACAAATTATTTTACTCCATTTGTCTTCTGGTAAGCCAAAAATAGCGTTCCTTTGTTTATTTGCTTCAAACTGTTGCGATGATACACACAGACCATTGTTTTTATAGCAATCTCATCAAAAAAAATTTGTAATCCTATGATTTTGATGAAAGGGCCTGAATGGCCGAGTGGCGCTCGGTACCACAGGTTTCTGGTTCGAGTCCCGGCGGTGCCATGGATGTTCGTAGTGGTTCGGAATCCACTTTAAGCCGTAGGTCCCGGTCCTATTAGGAACGTAGAGCGTTGCAGGGGCATTGTTACTCCGCGTCCGTACTTTCAAGTTACACGCACCCCCTGGGTAATGCAAAGTGAGTAACGTCTGTGCAGCCTTAAGGCATCCAAGACCAAGCTGTCTAAGTGTTTGCCAGCTGCATTGGAACAAAAAAAATGATTTTGATGAAAGATTAAAGCAATGAATAAGATCCGGCGTCTTTGATTTAATAAAAAGTAAGAATTAAAAAAATTAGAAAAATATTATTTAATATATTTTTTAAAAATTTATTTTAAACAAAGATTCTCTAGAGTTTTTTTGCTTCGTCTTAACACAATGCCGTCAATAAAGGCTAGCTGTAACGTCTCCGCCTATACTAGACCTATAACGGCTTCGAGAAGAGGGCCGCTTTCGGGTTCATGGGAACACTTCAATTTTTATTTACAAGCACTATATATGTATATATTCTGGAACTCTGGATTATTATGCAAATATATAAAAATATATAAATAAAATTTGATCACTAATGCACGATTAAATTAAAAGTACAGTTCACTCTAAGGTCGGAGATTTTCAGAGTTCTCGAGTCTTTTTCACCTGATCAGCGGTAGACCTTAATTATCATGCGGCGTGAACCACAAGGGAGTTCAGCATGTTGAAAACATGCTGAAACTCCGCCCTATTAAGTCACTTTCAGAAAAAGAAAAAAAAAAAAAACCTTTGCCGACTCGTTCGTAGAAAGCCCTTCTTTTCCCAAAATCTCCTTTTATGAAAATCTGTCAAGAGTAGTGGTGTCAGATTCATTTACTTCTCATTGGAATTGGGCCTGATGGCCGAATGGCTAGCGCTCTGGCGTTCGGTACCAGGTCAGGTATCGGGTTCAAATCCCGGCTTTGCCCATGGGTGTTGTAGTGGTTCGGAATCCACTTTAAACCGTAGGTCCCGGTCCTAATAGGATCGTAGAGCGTTTCGGGGGCATTGCTACTCCGCGTCCGTGGCTTACCATCAAGTTACACGTGCCCTCTGGGTAATGCAAAGTGAGTAACATCGGTGCAGCCCTTATGGCGAAGATCATGGTCTATTTGCCAGCCGCATTAGAAGAAAAAAAAATCATTGGAATAGACATTTTTCAGATCGCGGTCTATCACCAATCTCATGGTGTAGCCTATATTCCATCGAGTAATTGTTTCGATCTGTGAACTCGCGCAGAGACATTTTTTAAAGTTATTATTATTATTTTTTTTTTTACACTCGCTAAATTTAACAGCTTATTATTTATGAGGCCTCATTATACATAATACAGAATATGTGCTAACAGATTTGAGTGATGGTTGTGTTCATTAGTACAAAACACTAATTGCATGCAATATAACTACCCACAATACTGCTTATCTGCTGTCAGATTTGATTGATGGGTTGTTATTACGTGCTTGTTACAGAATATATTCCTTTCCCCTTGGAACAGAAATGTCATATATCTTCCCGTTTGGGAAAAATGCTACAAAACCGTTGACAAATATTTATTTTATTAGTTAATATATGGGAATGCCGGAAGCATACTTAACTTTAGAAAATGTGTTACTTTATATATGTTCAATAAATTAGCTGCGTCAAATAATGAATTAAAATAAGCGAGCCTGTTTAAATCAACATATGATTTTGAACGAAGATTTCCAGCCATGAATTGGCTAATTATTATTATTATTATTGTTTACGTTTTATTACTACAGAAAATGAATACATTAAAAAATATTACGGTAATATATTCTTAAGTTACTTTTCGTTTATTTTATTATTATTATTATTATTTTATTTCTTAGTCACTATAGGTGTAAATAAATTAAATAAACAATATGATAGACAATTGCAGGATTATTTTTTTTTCATGGACTAATGGTTAAACTAACAATAAACGGTTTAACTTTTAAAATTAAGACTGTCTCGGACAGCATCTTCCCATTTTAAACTTCCTCTCAACTAAAATATGTTAAAATGTCTTTTATCATCATTATCAATGAAAGTCACAAACTTTCAAAACAAAAAAGTATTTCTGCGAATTTGTCTCCATTCTGTATTCTAATTATGAAAGATGGGGAAAACTATTCATTTTAGTTAACGATGTTAACCATTAATGCTGCTGTAAATTAATGGTTCATTTTAACCGTTAAATTTAACACCACTTAATTCTTTAATGTGTGGTAAGTTATGTACATGAATGCTATACAACTATCCCTTTCATTTGAATTTTAACATAGAATATATTTAACTGGAAAACTACAATAAGAAATTTCATATTCTTGCGTTATAATTTCTGTACTCAACAATTGTACTATTTTTGTTGTTGTTGTTCATGTGTGTAGATGTATTATGTATCCAGGTTAGCAAGCTAATAACAAATGTCATGATATTCTAGTCTGAAATAGAATAGAAAATATTACAGTAAAATTTTTTTTCTAATTTTTAAATATTTTCCGAGGGCCTGAATGGCCGAGTGGGTAGCGCTCTGGCGCTCGGTACCACAGGTTTCGGGTTCGTGTCCCGGTGGTGTCATGGATGTTTGTAGTGGTTCGGAATCCACTTTAAAACGTAGGTCCCGTTCCTAATAGGATCGTAGAACATTGCGGGGGCATTGTTACTCCGAATCTGTGGCGTATCTTCAAGTTACACGCGCCCCCTGGGTAATGCAAAGTGAGTAACGTCTGTGTAGCGCTTGCCTTAAGGCATCCAAGACCAAGCTGTCTAAGTGTTTGCCAGCTGCATTAGAAAGAAAGATATTTTTCGAAAAATTGTAGTGCTCCGTGTATCTCTGCTTAGATTGTTTTTTTATCGATAAAGTATAGGGGTATTATTTAGGGGAGAGTGAGTCAGCGATGTCCTGGACCACTGTCAACGTTTTTTATTGGTTTATTTTCTTTTAAATTTCTTTCACGAGCTATTCTTATTAGTTTATTTAAAATTCTTTCACAAGTTTTTTTAGAGAATTTCTTTCACGTGCTTTCTTATAAAAACGTTTTTAATTTTATAAGGGTTTGTTTTATTTATTTCTAAAATTTCTTTCACATGCTCTTTTTTATAAAACCATTTGGAAATCTATATTTTTTTTTTTTTTCCTTTTTTTAAAATCTGTTTCTTTTTTCAGTTTTGAACAATAACTTATGAACATAATTTATTGATACTTTGCTTGTTTAAAATTTCTGTTGTGCGTTTTGCTCTTACATTAAACTAAATTTTATTTATAAATCTGTATCACCTCAGCAGATTAAATTTTTTATTTTGTTTATTTTTTATTTATTTATTTACTTTTGGTGAAGTGAATTTATTTGCAAATAAGGTTAGAAAAAGTTTTTATTTTTATCTTTAGTTTACGGAAACGTTAAACAGACTCCATTAATTAGAAATATTCACTCGAATCTTGAGAAGTTCAATTTATAACTGTAATGGGTAAATGTATCTGTACTGTAAATGTTTCATGCAAAGTGTTGAAGCTTGTTTACTTATGTTCCTACTTTGAAATAAAGAAAATTGTGAATTCATTTCTAAAATTAGTGTGTATATTGGATGTACGTTTTATATTTGAAAGTTTTATTTCGCGAATATTACGCATTTAAACAGAATCTTGATATTCAAAATGGGCTCGTCTCGAATTTTTGACAACTTTCAAGAGTTTACAAAAAAAAAAGTTAATTAATTTTGAAGTAAGAGAGTAATTTTTCTTCTGAAACTACTAAATATTATGAGATATATATTTTTTTAATGCAGCTGGCAAACACTATTGTCTTCGATGCCTTAAGGCAAGTGCTGAACCTACGTTACTCCCTTATCACTACCCAGGAGTTACGTGTAGCTTGAAGATAAACTACGGACGCGGAGTAACAATACCTCCGCAGCTCTCCACGGTCTTATTGGACTGGTAGCTCCAGTTTAAAGTGGATTCTGAGCCACTGCAAACATCCATGGCACCGTCGGGATTCGAACCCAAAGCCTGTGGTACCACTCACCAGAGCGCTATCCACTCGGCCATTCAGGTACTTCATGAGATATCATAACGTACTGAAATGGTTTACTTAAATGAAAGTGTGTCGAGACAAAGCACTGTTGTAGTTTTTAGAAATTCGTCATAGGGCTCACGTGGTTTTTAATTAAAATGGCATTATAAAAGAATGCTTATTGCAAAAATACCCCTGTGAAATGAATCCGATACCTGTGGTAACGAACGGCAGAGCGGTAGCCATTCGACCATCAGGATTTTAAAAGATTGATTGGTACTTTTAAGGAATAGGTTGAAAATGTTTTCACACAAGGAATGTACTAATGTTCCAAAAAGTAAGACCCATTTTCAATTTAAAATTCCCGGGGCTTACGGAATTTCAATTTTTTTTTTTCTCTTTTTTAGGTTGCTGGCATTGTCCTTGGCATCAGTGTGAAATTTGGCATCAAAATATTCATTAATGTTTGAGTTACGCTTGGCTTTGTGAGACGTTAAAACTGATTCCGGCGACTTTTGGAAATGTCTAAATTAATTGAGAAAAGAACTTGCATTCAATTTTGTTTGCAGAAGGTAATTGGTGAGCATTCCTATATCGGAAAGAAATGTTTAGAAGGGATATAAACAGTTCAAAGAAGGCAGAGAACGAGTTGAAGACGAAGAGCCCTCTGCTCGACAATCAATCTCATATCGTTTCACAACCACCATATTCACACCGTGCGACTTCTGGCTATTCCCTAAACTGAAAAGACCACTCCGGGGACACAGATTTGAGTGGATTGAAGAGATTCAACGTGAATCAGAATGCGTTTTGAAGGCCAACACATGCCAATGGCTTTATAGCATGCATTGAGGATTGGAAGAAAAGTTGGCATAAGTGCATTGTGTCCGGAAGGGATTACTTTGAAGGCGATGAATTAAATTTGAAGAATAAATAAAGAGTTTTGAAAAAACAAATAATTGGTCTTACTTTTTGAGCACAGTAGTACTTATGTACAAACAGATTTTTTTTTCGATAAGACAAATGTTCCGTTGATCGTTTTGCTGCCAATAAAACGATGATATAAGATTTCTCCCAGATTGTAACAGTAAAACGTTAATTCAAGAAAAAAAAATTTAAAGACTTGGAAGAAAATCTTTTTACTGCTTGAAAATTTACTTTTTATCATGCCTACAAGTATATAAAAACCAAATTATGTGATAGCTTTCACATTACACTTCTAGTTCGTTATGCTACTAAGCGTTAAAAAAGCGAACGTTATACTACTAAGCACAAAGTCTGCTTCACAATCATTAGAAAGGAGTTTTTTTTGCGGAAAATAAAAGAACAGTTGTATACTGATGACGCCTACGGAAACTTAATCAAGGCAGTATTTATGCTTTGTACCAGGCAACTTTGACAGATTAAGTGCAACTCCGTTATTTCCTCAGAGGCCTTGGCAGAAATAAAGTCCTTTAACTACTATGTCCTTTGTTTTGCCCCTTGAATTCCTGAACTTCGTGGTAGGAGTACAATGTTGTCATCTCAGTTTCTTGCTTTCTCAGTTTCTCACGCATAATTATACACACGAAATGCACACAAACTCTCATAATAATAAACATACTACAGTGCCCAAAAAGTAAGATCAATTATTTATTTTTTTCAAAAATTCTTTATTTATTCTTCCAAATGTATTTCATATCCTTCAAAGCAATCCCCTCCGGACACAATGCACTTATGCCAACTTTTTTTCAATCCTCAATGCTAAAAAGTCATCGGCAGGAACAGCCTTCAAAGCGCGTAGCGATTCACGTTGAATCTCTTCAATTGACTCAAAACGGTGTCCCCGGAGTGGTCTTTTGAGTTTCTGGAATAGCCAGAAGTCTCACGGTGAGAGTACGGTGGTTGGGGAACGATATGGCTTTCATTTTTGGCGAAAAAGTCACGAAGAATCAATGCAGTGGGAGCTGGCGCATTCAGTCTTTTCGGTACCAATCGAGATTTCACGCGTTTATGGCCCAAAAGGGAATTGATGATCCTTTTGAAATTCCAACATCATCAGCAAGGTCTCTAATTGTAAATCGACAGTTTGCAAGCAACAAATCTTTAATTTTTTTTTAATCTTTAACAAATTTTTAATTTTGCGACGATGTGAACTTCGTCGGTCGAGGTTGATAGTCGACCAGAGGGCTCTTCGTTTTCAACGCGTTCTCTGCCCTCTTTGAACTGTTTATACCACTTCTAAATAATTCTTTCCGATATAAGAATGCTCACATAATGCCTTCTGCAACATTCTATACGTTTCCGCAAATAAAATTTAATGCAAGTTCTTTGCTCAATTCATTCAGACATTTCAAAAATCAAAGGAATCAGTTTTAGCGTCTCACAAAGCCAAGCGTAACTCAAATACTAATGAATATTTTGTTATGAAATTTCACACAAATATCAAGGATAGTGCCAGCAACCTAAAAAAAAGAAAAAAAATTGAAATTCCATAAGCCCCGGAAATTTTTAATTGAAAATTGGCTTTACTTTTTGGTCACAGTAGTATTCTGCATTCAATCAAACTCTTATCTCATAATATTGTTGCTGTTCTTATAACATTTTCTCTTGGTGATTCCTTTGAACTTTATTAAAAAGTCTCGCGGTTATGGAAAATTATTTCAGCACTATCAAATATTTTAACACTTTCAACGAGGTGGATGTGTTTTAGGTTAAATTGAGTATTCTTGACATGTTGAATGCGCATTAATTTGTGAACTCTAACTGACAAATTGTAAAATTAATTGAGTAATTAATATTATTTTTTATAATTTATTTAACTAAACTAACTGACAAATTATATTATTTCACGTTGAAATAAATCCTAAAACACTGATACTGGCTGCCCACTAGTAAATTTCTGTGCAAACTCTTTGATACAACATTATCACTGTTACGTCGAAACCCAGGTCCCCGTGAATAGGGGAAGTCAACGCCCTATGTCCAGTAAACATCCTGTCTGTGGGGGTGTCTGGCAGGGGGTGAGATGACGAGAGAGAAAGGAATGTAAGAAAGGACAGTTGAACCACTGTAACCAAAGAGAAAGGTTGTGTGGCCAGTCCATCCTCGAGTGTGATGGCTGCCTAAATAAAAGAGTTCAATAAGTGTAACCCCAGAGAGAGGTTGTGTGGTCAGTCCATCCTCGAGTGTGATGGCTGCCTAAATAAAAGAGTTCAATAAGTGTAACCCCAGAGAGTGGTTGTGTGGTCAGTCCATCCTCGAGTGTGATGGCTGCCTAAATAAAAGAGTTCAATAAGTGTAACCCCAGAGAGGTTGTGTGGTCAGTCCATCCTCGAGTGTGATGGCTGCCTAAATAAAAGAGTTCAATAAGTGTAACCCCAGAGAGAGGTTGTGTGGTCAGTCCGTCCTCGAGTGTGATGGCTGCCTAAATAAAGGAGTTCAATAAGTGTAACCCCAGAAAGAGGTTGTGTGGTCAGTTCATCCTCGAGTGTGATGGCTGCCTAAATAAAAGAGTTCAAAAAGTATAACCCCAGAGAGAGGTTGTGTGGTCAGTTCCATCTTCGAGTGTGATGGCTGCCTAAATAAAAGAGTTCAATAAGTGTAACCCCAGAGAGAGGTTGTGTGGTCAGTTCATCTTCGAGTGTGATGGCTGCCTAAATAAAAGAGTTCAATAAGTGTAACCCCAGAGAGAGGTTGTGTGGTCAGTTCATCTTCGAGTATGATGGCTGCCTAAATAAAAGAGTTCAAATAGTGTAACCCCAGAGAGAGGTTGTGTGGTCAGTTTATCCTCGAGTGTGATGGCTGCCTAAATAAAAGAGTTCAATAAGTGTAACCCCAGAGAGAGGTTGTGTGGTCAGTTCATCTTCGAGTGTGATGGCTGCCTAAATAAAAGAGTTCAAATAGTGTAACCCCAGAGAGTGGCTGTGTGGTCAGTTCAGCCTCGAGTGTGATGGCTGCCTAAATAAAGGAGATTAATTTATACAGTCCACTTCGTGTTATTCGTGTGTGTGTCGAATATTATTTTAATTTATTTTTGTGTGATCGAGCTGTCGAACAATCACATTTAGCCTCATATCAGGTGTTTGATTTAATTAAACATGTTATTTATTCTTTTTCGATGGCACAACAGACCCATGGTGGCTCAAGGCCATCTACCCACTGACAGATTCCAAAACATGAGATGTTTTCTTTTTACTGAGTAGGGTTGTCACCCCAACTCCCAATACTCTACAGTCGTATTAGACCAGGACATATGGTTTAAAGAGGATTCAGAACCACTACAAATATCCATGACGCCATCGGGACTATGTTATATATATCTTTAATAAATTTCGACAGGATTTTATCTGACGGAGATGAGACCTTTCTAAAATTCATTTCAAAAATACTTTTTTTTTGCACTATATATATATATAAATTTTAAAAACAGATATGTATCCTTACAGAACATTTATCTAGACGTGTATATAAAACAAAAATGGAAAATGATACTTTTGAAAACTTTTCGAGATGAGCCCTTTTTAAATTTCGTGATTCAATTGATTATTTGAAATTTTTAAGTTTAGATTTTATTCCATTCTTCACTTTCATGTATATAAGTTTTTATAAAAAGATAATATTATATTATTTTGGTAGTATTTTAACGTGAATTTATGTTTTTAAGAGAAAGCAAATTGATACAAAATAGTTGTTGTGGATGTTGTTGTTACCTATGGCTTTATTGGAACTCCATCCATACAAATTTGGCCACTTACCGTAGGAAAGAAAAGAACATATAAGCAAATCAAAATTACAAAGGAAAAAAGAGCAGACATTCTTAACAAAAACGACCAAACGGCCTTAAAAACAGTTAAAAACAAGTTGAATGTTCTAAGGATAAAAATTTCAAAAGCTTGAAACACCATAATAAAAGTTCGTGTGATCAGGACATGTTTTCCCTGGCCCTGCAGTAAAGAGTACATAAATCAACCATTCTATTGTAAGTTACGAGTATAGTAAGTAGATGGGCCTTATTCATTTTCTTTGTCTTACATAAAACACATATATCAAGGTTCACAATCCCTATTTTGACCAGATGTTCACCCAGACAGTCGTGTACAGTTTCGAAACAAAATAGTTAAAATTGAATTTTATGATTTTCTGATTTTAACATTTGATATTTAGTTAAATCATCTTTATGAAAGGTATGACATAAAAATTTTTTTTGAGCGGGGGGGAAGGGGGAGGAGGTTCTTTTTTTTTTTTTTTTTTTTTTTTTTTTGAAGAGTTATTGCATTTCTGTCAGTAATATGTTAAATTTTGTAATAAATCTATTAAATAAGAGTTGTAATCAAATGAATAAAACTTTTTGAACAAATGAAAATTATTGATTTGATTCTTTGTTTTAAATACATTGATAAAAAGTTTATTTAAATTGAAAAGTAAATGTTTTTGTTTATATAATTGACATGAGTATGCTCCAAATAAGTAATCCATGCATAAAGCATGGATTACTTATCCAATCCATTAAATCCATTAACAATCCATTAATTATCCGTGGCTTATGCGTTAACAATCCATTAATGATTCTAGGCTTATGCGTTAACCTTTCTTGAGTTAAAAATCATTAATTATCCGTGGCTAAAGCGTTAAAATTTCTTGAGTAAACAATCCATTAATGATTCGTGGCTTATGAGTTAAGATTTCTTGAGTTAACAATCCATTAATGTTTCGTGGCTTATGCGTTAACATTTCTTGCTTTAATAATTAATGATCCTTGTCTTATGAGTTAACATTTCTTGCTTTACCAATTCATTAATGATCCGTGGCTTACGCATTAACATTTTTTGCGATAACAATTCATCAATGATCCTTGTCTTATGCGTTAACATATGTTGTTTTAACAATCCATTAATGATCCATGGCTTATGTGTTAACAATCCATTAATGATCCATGGCTTATGTGTTAACAATCCATTAATGATCCATGGCTTATGCGTTAGCCTTTCTTAATGCGAATTATGGAAAAAAAAATTTTTTAAAGCACTATAAATAAATAAATTTTGTCTAATATAATAGACAAAACTTAAGTGCTTGAGAGAGAGAATTGAGCAATTATTTTAAAATCAAGAAATGAAAATGAGTTGTGGATGTTGTTAAATGCAATCTTTTATATTTTTGGATGCTTGATATAATATCATAAGTGATTTATATTATCATTGTTTTCTAGCAGTAGAAATTCGTCGTTCACCAAACATGTCTTGTACTTTTTTTTAAAGCAAATTTACATCCGTAACAATCATACAATTGTTTGACAGTTTTGCTGCTGATCTCGCCAGCGCGTAATGGGGAGTCAACGCTAAAAAGCCAATCAGGCGCCAACTCATGGTGTGCAGTAGTAATTCAGTAGAAAGTGATGCATTCGCGCGTGAAGAACTGCGCCTCAACATTTATTCTCTTTTAATCGCCAATATATGTTAGGGGTGTCTGCTTGTGTAGGTGTGGAGTAAAAGTCAGAAGCCAATTGTAAAGGTATGTGGTTTCGAATTTATAGCTTTATTAGTTATTCAAAAAAAAAAATCTTGTCCTATAATTTCTGCAGGACCTTCAAGCCCCCCAAAAAATGAAAAGCAATCTAATAAGCCTCTAACAGATGTTGAAATTTCAAATGTATTGGCTGAGCTTTCGGACTAGTAACAGCTGTGAAGAATTTATTCCATCCCAAGGTTTTCAGAAATAATATATCATTGTAACTAACTTATGATAATGAAATATTATACAGAAATTATGCATTTTGTTCACTTATTTTAATTATTTTGTTTCATTTTTAGACATTGTGTGATTACACGTAATGTGACATTTAGGTAATAATTTTATCTTTGGCCAACGAGAATGATCACGCAGTCTTTCTTAAAATATTTAATAAATTCCATAGTATTTTCTTGATTTAGATGCATACGCAAAATAAATGTACAATTATACGGGATTTTATAATTTTAAATCCCTTTCTTCTATTTCATCCAGTATTTTTCTTCATTTTGTTTTGTTGGTTTCCCTTTCAGGTAAAATAGTAAATTTCTAGCCCAATAGCGACTCACAAGACAAGCATAGAGTGTTCTGAAAACTTCCACAGGCTAATTCATGAATAAACAATATCACAAGTTGTTGTTGCATCAATTAAAAATTAAAAGATTAGAAAAATTTACATTTTTAAAAAGCGACTAAGATTATCACATTAAAAAAAAATAATAGAAAAATTAAAAGGTGAAAATTGCTCGTACAATTAGGAGTCCATTATACTATACCTGTAAAACAAATAAAATTGATCGACACATTTGTCTTGGAATTCTTTCAGTAATGCTGAACTTTGAATTTGGATGTTCTCTAAGCATCCACTGGATGGCGCCACCTTTCACTTTCGTATTATTAAGATCTATTTATTACAAAATTAAATGAAAAGATTAAGTTTAAAAAATAATAATAATAAATAAATTTAAGACAAATATTAATGTTAATTTAGCAAAAAATATTGAATTTAAATATTTACAATTGCCAATATTTGAAATATTAAAATGATCATCATACCAGATAAAATTTTGAAAGTTAGGAGCCAAAAAATAGCTGCTGAGATTTGCAATTTAGCTATTCGTTTGAGAATATATTCCATATACTCGTTTGAGAATAGGGAAGGATTCATAAGTCGTGCCATGTATCGCACGAGGTCGTTTCCCAAATCTCGCATCCCCTGGATGGTAAATAGGAATTCTTTGAATGAATCAATATGAATCTGAAGGCATTTCGCGTGAAAATGTTGAGAAATATTTGAATGTAATTTATAATAGGATCTAGATCGAATTCTTTGTGGAATTGCTTCCAAACAAACCAAGGTGCATTAACTACACTGGTTATCTATTTGTTCTGAAAAATCTGAAACATTTTTAAGTCTAAAATATTGATCTAAAGAGCTATTTAAATTGATAGAAAGAAAAAAAAACACTTGAAATGTAATTTAATTAAAATTCTAAAATATCCTTCTAGAAATCAAAAATTAATTGTGATAAGAACAGCCTTTTTTTCAAAAAGCGCTTCAAACAGTAAACACTAGTAAACATCAGATAGCTTATATTTCTGCAAAAAAAGATTAGAAAAACGTCAAAGAACACGAAAAAATAAGTTAAAAGAAATATAATAGCTACTTCATTATATAAAAAAAATTATTATGATGAGTTAAGATATACAGAGGTTGTTTACCGGTGCCGTACCAAGGGGAATGCAAAGGGATAAATGCACCTCCGCAAGATGATTTTTTTTTTTTTTTTTTTTTTTTTTTTTTTTTTTTGAGATTGAAAAATTTCAAGAAAATTCTTTTAGTATACTATTGTAGATGTTCTAAACTTTAAAAAAATCCACCTCATTCTTAAATTTTTTCACCATGAAGAGAAAAAATGATTTCATCTAAACCAATTCCTGAAAAAAAGAATAAAAAATTTTTTGCTGCCGCTTAAAAGGTGCCTCTTGGTCAGTGTTTGTAAACCAAGAAAGAAAAGGCACCCCTTTATAAGATGTTCCCTTCACTATTCTCCAGAAATTATCCAAATTGATATAAAAACAACGCCACAATTTTAAAAATAGGACACTTCAATCGTAAATTAACTGAAGAAGAAAAAATTATTATTCTTGGAAAATTTCGGATGTCAACAGCCACATATGTGTTTTCAAGCCTTCCTTTGGTAACGAAAACGAAAGAATAATTTTCGATATCATTTATTGTTAGAATATCCACGGCTCATTTATTCCAAAAATTGAAGTTGGAATTTATTGTAAATAATGTTTAGTTTTTGCCATGGAAAATACGAACAATCAAAAGTCCACAATTGGGTCTATTGATACAAAAATATTTGAATATCCTCCGTATTATAAAATATCTAATTGACACACACACATCTGGTGTTGATCTCTTTTCAAAATATGTGTAGTCATCATTGTTGAATAAAGATGTCGAGTGCCTGAACGCGAAGCATCCATCTACTCAATGGTATGTGAAGGCAGTAGGAAAGAAAAGTCATGATAAATAGATAAAAGAAATCGTATGATTTGAGAGAAAAAAGAAAAAAGAAGAAAGTAAGAAAAATGTAAATCATCGGTGATGGAAACGTAACAAGAAAATTATGATCAGTAAATATGCGTTGAATTAAAATATCTAAAAAGCGATAATGAGCAGAAAATTATGGTGGTTTGAGGCTTCGATTCCATTTAGAAGTAGAGAAAGGATACTTGTATTTTCCATTCAGTTGCGTAAATATAGTTTGTGCCTTGATGAGAGGGTTTTCGTGAGTAGCAATGGTATTGAAGAAATTTCTAGAAAGTTTAGTAATATAGTTGTCAATAGAATCAATTTTTAAATCATGATGAATTGTAGAGTTGCGGACAAACCAGGGTGCACCAGTGATAATACGAAGAAGTTTGTTTTGAATAATTTGTACAGATTTCTTGTTAGATTGTGCAGCTAGACACCAGATTGGGGCAGCATAGGTAAGGATAGGCCTAAGAACTTGTTTGTAGAGAAGAAGTTTGTTTGGCAAAGTTAATTTAGAAAATTTATTAATGAGTGGTAGAGTGAGATAAAATTTTTTCCAACATTTTTCTTTGATTTTTTGAATATGAGCTCAAAACGTAAGTTTATTGTCTATCATTAAGGCGAGATATTTAATATTAGTTGCCCATTCAATTTGTTGATCAAAAAGGGAGAGATTAATATATGGTTGTCTGGTGTGTCCTTTTCGGAAAATGATAGCTTGTGATTTAGAGACATTAATTGCGATGCGCCATTTAGTTAGCCAATCCTCTAGTATATTCAGAAAATTTTGAAGAGTATTGATGACATAAAGAATAGAAGCACCTTGGGCAAGAGCAGCAGAATCGTCAGCAAATAGGCAAGGGGAAATGTTAGTGCATTGAGGAAAGTCGTAGGTAAAGATATTGTAGAGAATATGACTTAGCACGCTTCCTTGAGGTGTACCAGCACAAATATGACCGATTTTGGAGAATTCATTATGAAGTCGAACTTGAAAGGTTCTATTTTTAAGATAATTTGTAATGATAAGTGTGATCCAAGTTGGAAATTGAAGTTCGATCATTTTGTAGATCAGTCCATTGTGCCACAGTCGATCGAAAGCTTTTTTGACATCTAGAAAGACACCTCCTGTAAAAAATTTATAGTTATATCCTTCAGTGATGATATGGTGACACGTAGAAGTTGATGACAAGTTGAGTGATGTTGACGGAATCCAAATTGTTCTGCTGGAATTATGGAATTTTTATCGCAAAAAGAAGTAATATGTTTCACTAAGAGTTTTTCGTAAAGTTTTCCTACACAGCTAAGGAGACTGATGGGCCGATAATTTTGAGGAAATTTCTTATCTTGGCCAGGTTTAGGGACATGATGATATTTGCTTTTTTTCCAGATAGGAGGGAAGTAGTGATATTTAGTACAGCTGTTGTAGATTTTTGCAAGATGAGTAATGGCATTAAGGGGGAGACACATTAAGGCTTTATTTGGAATGTTGTCAGGTCCAGAAGATTTCCGAATGTTGAGATTCTTGATTAAGTTAATTATGTCAGATGGAGAAAAAAAAAAAATATTGTTATGATAATTTTGATGATCAGCTAGAAAGGAAGTTACTGTATCTTCAACATGCTCAATTTGTGAGTAATCGCAAGGTTCAGTGTTTTCTTGAAAGGAGAGTTCAAGGTTTTCAGCAAAAGAGTTCGCTTTATCAGAAGATGAGAATATAAGACCTGAGGATCCAACCAGTGGAGGAATTTTGGGATATTTTTGGTAAAATGTTTGTTAATTTTGAAGAGAGAATTATCTTCTGGATTTAGGCCTAATAAAAATTCATTCCATCTGTCATTTTTTAATTTGTGAATCATTTGCTTTATTTCTTTTTGAAGCTTGTTGACGGATTGCTTGAACGGAGGAAACCTGGTATCTTGCCATAATTTTCGAATTCTGTTTTTTCCGCAATTTTAGAGGTGATTTCAGTAGGAAGTTTTTGGTGTGGTGTACTGAGTTCTTTAGATTTGCTAGCAAGGTTGATAGCAGAAGTAACAGCATAGTTGAATTTATCAATTATTCTGTCAATATCTTGAATATTGGAGATGACTGGATTACCAGGAATACTTTGAGAGAGAATTTTAGTAAAAATATTCCAATTGGTAGTTGTGATTATGCTATTGAGGAAGGGCGTACATGAATTATGAGAGACTTCAACTATCACAGGGTTATGATCACTGGAAAGATCGTTGATAGAAGAAGCAGGCCCGGCTTTTAAATTTTTAAGAAGTGCAATGTCAAGAGTACTATTGCAAGGATTGTGAAGGCAAAAATATGTAAGATCATTAGGAGCAATAACATTGAATGCATTAAGATTTGTCCAATCGAAGAGAATAGAACCATTTATGTTGCTGCGTCCATTATTCCATGCAGGATGCTTGGAATTGAAGTCACCAAGTAGAAGTACTTGTTGATTGGAGTTCGTTATTGTATCAAGTTCTTGTGTGAGGAATCTACCAATTGGAGGGCGATAAATGCTAGCAACAGTAATTTTTAGGTTATTCTTGAGATTAATAACGATAGCAGAGTTTTCAAAGCTGGTTGTAGTAAAATGAATTTGATGATGATCAATATTTTTATGAATGCAGATAGCCGTGCCTCCTCCTCTGTGGGTAAGACGATCGGAGCGATATATGATATAATTTGGAATTTTGAAGGAATCGCCTGGCCGAAGATGTGTTTTTTGGAGAGCAATTACATGAGGTTTATTTTCAGCTATAAAATTTTGTAATTCATTAGTTTTTCCTTTAAGACTATTGGAGTTCCAAGTCACGCATAAGATAGAATTATTGGTCGATCTATTGAATGTTATTGACTGGTTGATTTTGAAGAGCAGTTATTAAAACAGAAAGATTTGAAAGTACCCCAACTAATTGTTGCAGAATGAGTGGAATTGGAGGCGTTTCCGTGGAAGCCTGTAGAGTATTGAAAGAAGTAGTATGGTGAGAGGTCTGGGTAGGAAGAGTTGGAAAGTCATTTGAAGAAGGAAGAAGAGTTGGAGAAGCCTTCTGTTGAACGGGTAGAGACAATTGGTTGGAGTTCTCAGGCTTCATTTGTTGTGCTTGTTTTTTAAGTCTCACCGTCCAAGCGTTGACCTTCGGGGGAGGAGCAGGAGTGAAATTAGCAGGGTTTTTAGGACAACCCGAGAAATTTGCAGTATGCTCTCCAAAGCAAAGGGGGCATTTGGGAGCGTCATCTGGCCTTTTGGTGCATTCTTTGGTGGCATGAGATCCAGCGCATTTGAGGCATCGAGGGTCTCTTGTGCAGAATTTGCTATGATGATAGAATTCTTGGCACTTATAGCATTGGCTGGGTCCTGATTTTCTTCTGAGTGATTCAACTTTGACTCTAAAGTAATATAAGGTGGATAGGTCGAAAATTCTTTTGTTTTGTTCATTTTTTGGTAGAACTATTAGGTACAGAGGTAGATTGCCGGTACCAGCACGATTACGAAGTGGAGTGATGAATTCAGGATGAAAGTTGAGAATTTGGAGTTCCTGCATGATGGCATCAATTGGGAGATCCGAAGGCAGTCCGCGAATTACAACTTTAAGTTGCTTTTCTTGGGGCAGTTCAAATGTATGACTTTTAAGTTTCAGGTGATCAATTTGCTTCCGTATGGATCGGTAGTCATCAGGTGTGGTTGGAAAAACTTTTAATTTGCCTCCAGAAAGGCGTCCTTCAATCTTTGAATTTGTAATCTGGTTGAAGTTCTTAAGAATTTCAGTAGAATTTTGTATCTTGTCAATTATAATTGGAGGAACATATTTAGTAGTATGAGGTGCAGGACAAGAAGAAGCAATATTGTGGTCATTAGTGAGATCAGTTTCCATACTGTTTTCGTCCAGATGTAATTTATCAGCATTTTTTTAAATTTCTTCAATTTTAGCAGGAGGTATGTTGTCTGCATCACTAGGACCAAGATTTTCATCGGGGTTAAGGCAAGCAAATTTGGAAGATAACTTGATAACAGTGGGATCACTGGTATTAGGCCGTTTAGCTAAATTTTTTCTTTTCTTTTGTGTGACCTTAATTTTTTTCATTTTAGTAGGAGTAGTTACCGAGTTGTTTGAATCATTGAGTTTCACCAAGATGAGACTCATTTGTTTCCTTAAGTTTTTATTGGTTATATTAGAAAGCGTAAGTTGTAAAAAAAGATCTAAATTAGGTATTTGAGGTTCAATTTTTAAGCAATTTTCAATAATGTTCAGATGATCATTGAGGTTTTCGCACTCAATGAATGATGAAAAATTGTTGATGCTAACATTAAGTTGATCAATTTCTTGAATAAAGTTAAACGCTGTCGGGTTAGTATTAACGTCAATCAAATGAAGCATACTGGTTGATTGGTCAGCAGGGGAGAGAGATATGGTTGTACTGTTTGAGGAGAGAGAAACTCCTTCGACAACAGCCATAATAGAATAGAATAAACAAAACCAAATATTTAAAAAAACTACTGACTAAAACAGAAAATAAATATGCACTTTACTGAGTAAAGGCAGTGAGAAACACTCGTAGCTAAAAAAGCCCGAACAATTCTGCGCCTACACAGTAAAATACAGAAGAATAAAAAAAAGAATTCTAGAATTTAGCTAAATGAATATGTGTAGTAGTTTTCCTTAACGATACTCATGCAATAAATTAGTCCGAATTATTTTGGATTATAGCAGGGTTTAATGATGAACGAGGTGCCATACTGTTCTGAAATGTGTTGAAACATAATATCATATATTGTAAAATCATCGCCTATTAGGCATTTTGCAAAATGGGGTAGGTTAAATAAGGTTTCAAAGTGGCTTTAAATATAGGGTCTATTTATATAGCATTATGTTCTTATATAGTCATATTTATATAGCATTATATTCTTATTTAGGTCTTTTTTTAAAGCATCGTGTTCCGTTCATAGAACAATTAAGCCAGAAGAACAAAAAAAATTTCTTCATTGACATGTTGAATACTACTTTATTATTATAAGGATTTATGATTTCATTCAGTTATGTTCAGGCGGTTAAAAATGATTTTTTCTTTTATCAACTAGATTGAAAATAACTACAACTGTAATGTAACTGTTGCTATAGCAACATGTAATGGGACGTGATTTAACGTTTTAAATTTTTTAGTATGTAAAAGACTATTTGATTAAATGTTTACACGGGATTCTCAATGCATGAACTTTTCAAAAGATTTAAAATTAACAAGTTACGGATGTCATTTTTATGTATTTCTTTTTATTGATATTAATATATAGATGATTTAAAAATGTTCTTTTTTTAACGGTTTGAAACTGTCATCTATATGTTTTTGTCGATTTATGATCATTAATAACCACATAAAAAATTATAAATCCTTTAATGTAATCAGGATGAAAAATACTTGTATCATGCAGCTGTGTAAAATATGATTTGGGATTTTACACCGTTTATTTCCACATAATGGTAAGAAAAATCTAGTTTGACGAAAATATTTTTTTTTTTTTTTTTTTTTTCAGTTTTACATAATTTTTTTAATTATTATAGAACTCTCTATGTTACTTAAATGAAATGTAATAAAATTATTTACAAAAAAAATGTAATATCTATTGTTATTAATATTAAAATGTTTATGTAAGAAGTTATATTATGTTAATTAGGTTTCTTATAGGAGGGGAAAAAAAATTCTGATAAGGTTAGAAAATGCCTATTATTGTACTTTTTTTTAACAATAAAACAATTTTCCCGATTACTTAAAGGTAATTTTGATTATAATTTGTACACAAATATTTGTGTATTGGCTAAAAATATTTGAGAGAATTCAATGAAGAGCAAATTCAATGCTTTTTTAAAAGGAAATTCATGTAGTTAGTTTAGTTTGTTATTGTAAATTATACATGTATAAATGCTGTCATATTTTATACATATATTTGTTACAACTAATATAAAACTCAGGAATAATTTCTGTATGATTTTCTATATTTTTTTCAATTACTAGCTATATTTTCTATGAATGGTAGAATGGTGGTTTTTCTATGAATTTTTTTCTTCAATATAATAAGCTATATTTCTTTTTAATGTAAGTTTACTTTTTGTAAATGAAATGATTCATATCACAGCAGCATTAAAGTTAAAAGTGTTTTATTTTTCTTTCAGTGACATTTGTTGGTGATCGTGATGTCTCTTTTTAAAGCTTGTGATTGGTGGTCTACATCTTGTGGAGCAGATGAAGAATTTGACAAAGGGTGCTTAACTATTGCTAATATTGACAATAGTCCAGACAAATTAGGTAAAAAAAAAATAATTCATAATTTAAATTATTTCTTTAAGTTACTTCATGTATGTTGAAGTTGTTATCTTGACAGTTTGGATATAGGCACTTTGAAACTGCAGCACCTACTATTTTCGTAATATTATCAATATCATTCAATATAATATGTCTATTTTTCTTCAAAATTTCCATCAGAAAATTGCCTAACTTTGTTCTCCAGTACTATATACTGAAGATTATTAATTATTTTGATATATTATAAGTGTAAAGCATGTCCTGGAAAAAAAAAAGAATTAAAAATAATTCAATGTACAAAAATATATCAAAATATAGTTTTTTTTATATCTACTAATTTTTTAATTTAAATATATTTAATACAACAAAAAGATTTATTCCCTTTCCCCCATAAAAACATCTCTTTCATATTAGTATTAATGTACTTTTAAAGAGTTTTACTTTTTCATTTTTTTAAAATTTTATGTCTTCCTAGCAAATGTTATCTATAATTGTCTTTTTGTTCTTTAATTTTTATATATAAATTAGATGTTAATATTCTATTCAGATAAAATTATTACTGGAAGTCACTGTGGTATCTTACGAATTTACAAACCTCAACCCATAAAACAAGAAGATGGTAGTTACTCTTCATTCCATGCAGATGACTTACTTTTAGAAAGTCAATTAAAAAATCCAATAATTCATTTGGGAACTGGTGTTTTATTGTCGTAAGTTTTTTAAAAATATATAACTATCTTAAATCTTTTTAAAATTTTAAATATTTTTATGTATATAAAAAATATATAAACTGTACTGTGCTTTATATATACTTAACATTTTTTTATTAGATAAAATATTTTTATTCTTTTATCAAAAAACTAATCAAATTAAAATGAACTACAGTCTCTCTACTCATTAACATATGTTTATTTTTTTGTATTAACCATTATTTAAAATTAGAATATTTATTCTTAATATTATAAATTTTTCAGAACTTCTACTCAACTTCAGTTGGCTGTTCTCCAGCCATTTAAACTTTCTGTTTACTCAGTTTCAGGTGAGAGCAGTTTAATTTCTATAGTTCTTTTCATTATTTTATTGTTGAAAAATAAATTTTAATTGATTAAAATTTAACATTTTAAATTTTTTTATGAGATGTTATTGATGGATATGTACCTCGTTATGTTATTTATTTTGCAAATGTTTATTAATATTTTTTATTTTAATTGAAATTCATTAAGACTTTTGTAATATATTTTATCTTCTATGTTTATTGTATTGTTATTATTTAATAAAATTGTACTTTGAACATAGAAAATTTACAAAGTAAAAGTTAAAGCTGTTTGACCTTGAGATTGCAATTCTTAACAATTATCATAATTCCTTGGCTATAATTTGCAGATTATAGGCTCTTACATAGTCTGTTGACATTTTTTTCAAATGTCTCATAAAAATAAATTTTTTAAAACACTCGTAAGAAAAAAAAATATTCTAAACATAAAGAAACACAACAGGCACTAGAAGGAAACAACTTAGACAAAATGTATTATATATTGTACATTGGTGCATGTCTGTGGATGAATAATGCCTGATGTTGATGAAGCTTTTCATCTATCTAATAAATCTGACTTACCATAAAAAAAAAGTGTCTTTTATTTTTTGGGAACAAAAATTACATCATAATGAAATCAGTTTATTAATAAAAAATTTAAAAGTTTAAACAATCTTTGAATATTTACATGAACATCTTTTTTTTCTTATATTATATCTTTGCAACCAAATATGTTACTATATATTATATTTTCTTACATTATATAGTTTCGAATTAGCACAATTTCTAAAAGGATAAAAATAAGAGCAGAAACCTCAAAACCTTAGAAATGTATATCAATTCGAAATTGGTACACTGAGAAATGTGTATCCATTTGATCCAAAAATATTGCCATTGCTATTGTTTGATAAGAATGCATTTTTTCTCTAAATTTTAATCATAATTAAAATTTTTGATATACTTAAAATCTTGATGCTCTTTTCTGAAAACTCATCTGTACATCTTGTATTTATTGTTGTGCAAAGATTTTTAATGTTACAAAGTTGATTTCACTTAGGTTATCATTTTAATAAACATACCCACAAAAATTTTGATTTAATAATATATCATATTAATACTTTAAAAAAAATAATAATTGAAAACGAGTCATAAAATAGCATAGTGAATGTTTCAAGCTTTTCTTTCTTTATTAAAAACTTTTTTGATAAAGCAATACTATATTTTAAAATATTCATCTGATATTGTAATAGGTCCAAGTGATATTTTAAATACACTGCAGAAAAGTAATCATTTTAATACATGTTTTAGAAAAAGTCTTGCAAATAAAACAAAAAATAATTAACAAAAAGATTTAATATCTTACTTTTAAATAGGAATTGATTAATATTGGAATACTTATTTCTTATAACCTATTGTGTGATAAATTTATATAGATATTATGTTCTATAGATTCATTAAAATTGCATGTGTCTTGTTATCACTAGAATATAGTACAACAAACTTTCATTTCTCTTTTTTTTTTTTTTTCTTTGTTGAAATATGCTTTTTCTTTCCTTATAAATTAAATCTTAAATACATTTTATTTAGCTGTACAAGGAAGCATAAAACATGGAGAACAATATAATTTATCCTTGATATATGCACATACTTTACAGAGACATGCATTTTCACTCACAATTGGATGCTTTGGAGGGGTACATGGTAAGTATTCTAAATTTTTAATCTTATTGTTTTGTAATCATATTACATAGAATCATTCATCCATAGTAACAAAAAAAAATTATAAAAAGTTTTAATTGTTGTGTATTATTTTATTTAAAATTGCGTTTTAGTTTGAAAATATTGAAAAAATTTTTGAAATTATTAAAATCTACAAAACAAATAACAATTGTAAAATAGGTCTAAGCTTACTTTAAATATGCAGCAAAAAATTATCGAAAAAGAAATTGTAAATAAAAAAAATTAATTACGAAAAAATTTGATATCTTTTTTTGACAGGAATCAATTAAACTTGGGATACCTGTTTCTTGTAATTATTGTATGATCAATTAAACTGTTCTAATTAATCTATTGTGGTATTCTTATCTCATATTTTCCACTGATATTTATATTGGAAGATGATAGCGATATCATTAACCGAAAAATAGTGAAAGTTATTACTGAAAATTTATATGTGTTGACCTTACTTATCATTTGGTTTATTAATGATATTTATAGATTTATTTTAAATTAATTACATTAAACTATTTACAATGACCAAAGCAACAATTTTTGTAGTTGCATAACTAATTACTGATACCTTTTCTGATTTCATTCCAAAAGATTTTGGATCGGATTACAAAATTAGAAACAATCAAAGGAATAGAATGTTGAATTCTGAAATAAATTTCATTTATTAAAATTTTAATTGCTTTATATTTTCAAGAAAATATTAGAACTATTTATGCCAACAATTAAAATTTTAAAGTAAATTATTTTATATTTTTTATGCATAAAAATGATTAACATCAAATTGATTTAATTTCATTTACTCAATCTATAGATAAACATAGTTATGAAATTAACAATTTTTAGAGCAGATGTTATAAAAAAATTTAGTAAATGTTGTAACAATTGAATTTGGGAAAATACTTTATGAGAAATGAATGCATATGCCTTGTATTTTTATGTAATAATGATATTCCAAATAGAAAATTGTTTATTTTATATGATTTTTTTATAAACAATATGAAATTTACTTTTTATCAGAAGTGCAAGTAAAAGATAAAATAATTGCAATGAATGAAAATTGTAAAGAAAAAATCGCTAAAACATATTAATCTAAAATAGAATTTTTAAAAAAATTTTGTCACTCTAAATTATGAAAATATTAGTTCACATTCCAAATATATAAAATCAAACTAATAGTTGATTGATTAACAATTAATACACAATAAACTGATGATTAATACATAATTAATAAATAATTGTTTGAATCTAAAATAATAAGGAAATAATGCCAATTCAGATAATATTTCATAGATTGATGCAATATCATTGTATTGATTACAACCTCATATTTAAAATAATTATTAGCATTTACTTAATGATTATTTTAAAGATATTTGTTGCAATTAATTTTTATAAAAGTGAAAATATTTTTATTTTGTTTAATAAAATTGCTAATATTATGGAATAAGATATCTATAAAGATGATCCTATAATTGTGTATATTACATGTTAACATATAATTCTTAATTTTTTTTCCTATTGTGAAATTAAGTCTTTTTAATATCAATGATTTTATTCATCATTTACTATAAACATTAATTTAAAACTATCATGAAACACTTTTATTTTTTAAATATTACAGCAGTTATAATTACATAATAAATTATGTAGTCAAATTTGTTTTCTATTTTAATAAAAAAGTTTTATTATTTTTAATTAAATTTAACTATTATTTAATAATGCCTACATTGTATAATATTTTTAAATATTAGAAATTTTTGTTTTATTATATATGTTTTGCTTGTATGTATGTATACAATTAGTTGTAACATTTAAAATGTTGTACTTCACAAAGTTTACTTGTATTTATGATTTTCCCCTCTATATTTTTTTTATAAATATTTATTGTCCTTTGGAGTAACAAATTGGGCTTAGGTTATGAATGTCATATCTTATTTTAAAGAAGCATTTTGAATTTGATTGTTATAAAAAATTAACTGAATATGTTATAATTTTTTTTAATGTCAGATAAAGAGATGATGTGTGTACAGTGTCTGGACGGCACTTTGTGTTTCTATGAGCAAGAACGGTTTTCTTTCAGTCGATTTCTTCCCAAAAGTTTAATTCCTGGTCCAATGTGTTTTGTGCAAAAAACCGATTCTTTTGTTAATGTTAATGGTCTTACTGTGGAAAGTTATAGGTACATATCTGTTATTTTTTCTTAAAAATATATACATGTATATATATATATGTGTGTGTAAAGATTCCATGCATATTATTATCTAAGTAAAATGATTATTGAATGTTTCTAGCTTTTCATGAAATACTTTTATTACAGATATCAGTCTTTAGCTAGTGCTAGTGATGAGGTTAGTGATGGTGAAAATATGGTATTCAAAGGAAAGAAAGTTGCAGTAAGTTTTATTATTTGTTACCATATATCTTTTGGGCTGGGCCGGTTATAGTAACAAGACTTATTATTGTTTATTATGTATGTATGTACATTTTTATTAAACTAACAAGTTATTTTTCTTATTTTTATGTAGCCAGAATGGACTTTTATACTTCCTGATTGTGCCTTAGATATAATAATGGTAGATGATAATACCTCTCCAACTATTGCAATTTTAGGTACAAAGTAACAAAATATATGAAAAAATATAATTTTATTATAAATAAGTTATCTTGTTTTAATTTCTTCAGTATTATAAAATATTTTATTGCTTTTTTTTGTTACTGTTAACTATGGTATCATTATTTCTAAAGCAAACCCCTCTTCATTTAAAAAAAAATTTGAAATTTAATATTGAATGATTAAAAAAACTTTTAAATGTTGAATAATTTTTTTTAATTTAAATTTTTTATATTGTTTAACAAATTGAACACTAAAATATATTTTCATAATTTTTGTGTTTCACAGGGGAAAAATATCTAACTGCTTTAAATTCACATGGATTAATGAAATTTTATAAAAAATTGAGCTTTATGCCTCGATGTTTTACTTGCTACAAAGAAGGTAGTTTCTATTTCTTTAAATTATTATTATTTTTTAAAATACAGTAGTTTGAGTTTTGTAATTTCTAAATAGCATTGGTTATAAGAGTTTATAATTTTTCTTGTAGAGCACCATGGGTTCATCATTGTTTTAATTGTTACTACCAATCAGACGCTTTTAATTTATCATGAAACTCAGTTAAAATGGGCTGTACAATTGATGTTTCCTCCAGTTTGCATTAATCGAGCTCTTTTGATGTAAGTTTCCTTTAAAGATTCAAATTTTATTTCAGTATACAATTTACTCTAAATATTTCTGACTTTTAAATATATTTGAAAAAAATTCTGAATAACTTATTCATTATTAACTATTCTAATTTGTGTTAAGTAGTTTTCAATTTTTATCTTATTAATTTTTTATTGATTACCAAGTCATAAAATACTTTCAGCATTGGAATTTAAAATTTTCAAAGAAAAGTTGCAATGAATTTTAACAAATAATGAATTAATTAGTAATTTAATTAACAGTTATTTGTTCAATTCACCCTACAAATGCTTATGATTTGAGTTCAAATTTATTATTTTTGTATAATTCTTATGTATAAAATGTCATGCAAAGTTTGTAAGATAATATTTAATTTCTAATAAATGCTTCATGTTTTAAAAGTCAGTTGTGTTAATTTGTCAAAATCAAATTAGAATTTCCAATATCTATTGATAATTATGCTTATGGCCATTAATTTACAGGAATGTCAAAGGCATCCTTACCTTACTTTCTGAACAAGGTAATTTAGCATGCTGTTATTTAGGAACAGAACCTTCATTGTTTGTATCACCTTTATCAGAACCCCAAGAAATTGATTTCAAAGCTGCAGAACAAGAAATGGAAAGATTAAAAAAAGTAATCAAATCATCAAATCAAAGTGAGTAAGATTACCGAAAAGAATTATTTGCTTGAAATGTAGTAAACATATTTAATAATTTGTATTCATACACACAAAAAAAAAATTATAATTTTAAAAATGTATATAATTTTTTTAAAAATCAAAATGTATTAGAATTAGCTTTATGAATTTATGTGAATTATGTTTATTTTCTGATACCTTTTTTGCTTTGTTGAAATTAATTTTCAATTTAATGTATTTTACTGTTTCTTCTATTTCATTTTAAATTCCATGAATCTCTGCATTATTAATTCATATCATTTTCCATTCATTCCTTCTTTAAGATTTACTTGGAACTCAAAAACTAGGGAATGAAATTTCTCTGTCAATAACTATTTCACATCAGTTAAATCCTTCAGATGTAAGTTATCATTTAATTCCTTTCCTGTTTCCTTTATTCTATTTTTTTCTAGAAATATGTAATTTTATTTCTTTATTATATTAGATGATTGAATCTAGCGATTTATCTGAAAAATCTTTGGGGCTTGTTCCTTCAGTTGCCATAAAGGTGTGTAAAAGTTTTTTAGCATAACTTATAAACACTATATTTTCATTGTTACCTTCCTTTTTAAACTTGTGTAATGAATTTAAAAATGCAATTTTACATTGGGCTTCTGTTTGATATTTTCTTATTTAATCATTCATTTGTAGCATAAACAGTTAGAATATAAATTCAGCAGAGTTTGATTTTTTCTAGTGAGATTACTTTAAAAATATTAATGTACTTGTTTGTGTGTATGAAACTTAACTCAGGTTGTCTGGTGTGAGTTTTCCAATCTTTAAGCAATTGGGGTATTTTTACTTCTTAGAATCCTAGGTAAATTGCTGATAGAGAAAATGCACTGCTTTTTCCAAAATAGGACAAAAATATTTTTATAATACTTTCTATCTGTATTACATCAAATCATTTAATTATTCAATTTTCTATTAGGAAAAAATATTGTTTCTTAATAAGTTTTCTTTTTAATTTTTAGTAATATTAATAATATTTTTATACATGAATGTTATTATTTACAAAAATTTTAATTCAGTTAATTTTTAAATTTGATTAATTGTGAGAACTTTTTAGTAACTTTTAATTGAACAGATTCAGAAATATTTTGAATAAAATAGAATATCAATGAAATACATACAATTTTCTCTTATTTTCCTGTGTTCTTTTGTCAAATTCTATGATTATATTATAATTATTTATCGTATATAGTTTAAGGCTGAGTAATCTTTTATGTATTATTTCCTTTTTCTAATTAATTGCTTTAACCATTTATTTGCTAATAATAAAATCTACTATTAAAACATTAAGAAATGTTTAGATTGTAATCATGTCATTTAATATAACAATGATATCATTAAACAATATATAAAATATTTAGTATAGATAGTTTATTTAAGTAATAATAGCTCATTATTAAGCATTTGTCTGTTTAAAACTATTTTTTCACCAAATATATGCATGTTTTTTAGTTGCCTAATTTAGTCATCATCTCCATAAGCTATTGATTAAAGCAGGCTAAATAAGTTTCGTTGTTTCGCAGGTTAATATGAAGTGTAGATCTGTTATTCATGATGTGAGACTTATGATACATGTAGAATCACCTTTAAAAGTTTCTCAAAATGTTTTTGTCTTTGGTTCTGTGGCAGAAGGATCTCAAGCCGTTACCAATGCTTTCCTGGAATTTCCTTATATTCCTTCAAGCTTAAAAGTTACTGCATATGCTTCATATATAAACAATTATGGTAAAAGAATGTACCTTTTTAACATTGAATATTTCCTTACTTATCTATATAGAAAAAAGCATTATCAGTTTTTTAATAACATATACAGTAAACTGCTATTTCTATTTTGTAAAAAGCTGTTTGATTTTTGTACTTATATAAATGAGCAATTTTATAAGTAATATTTTTTCTTATTTATGAAATTAATTTTTTTTTTTTTGTATTTTTGGTGTTAAATTTTAATGTAATTTTGAATTTCATTAAAATCATGTTCTTACTCTTTGTCATATGTAGCCAACCATAATTCGTATTTTTTTAAACTTTTACAATTGTAAAATTTTTAAGATTTTTTAAAATTGCAAATTGAAATTACTTGCATAATAATAAAGACATTAAAAAATAATTATTTTTTAAATGCATATAAATATGTAATTTAAGACAGAAATGAAACAAATCAACAGCATAACAAATTATCAATCTTAAAAAATTTTAAATAAAAATAATAATAATAGCATTAAAAGTTATTGTGATTTCATAAAGCACCTTCTTTAGAATGGAAAATATTTATGTATTGTTGCTTTTAATGTATTGTAGATAGATGCATTGTTTATTTTAATGCATTTTTATCTGATTTTAAAATATAGCATAATAATCTTATAAACAAATTAACTTACATGAAAAGAAGTAAATCATTTACCATAATGTAATCAGCTGTAAGTGTATTAAATCATTTTGTTTTTAATTTACATTATTTTCTCTAATAATCTGTAAAATAAAATTGCAATATTTATTTGAAAAGATTAATTATTAGAGTAAATATTATGGATTAATTTTTATTTCATTAATTTTCTTGTTTATTTAGGAGCACCTAGAATTATTGATGCAAGTGCCTTACTACCCTTTATTGTAGTAGCTAAACCTTGCCCCCCTGTCAAAGAAGCAGAAATAAAAATTATGATAGATATCAATAAAAAGCCACTTTTATTAAATGAATTGTTTCCTGGTGAGTAAGTTTACTTTAAAACAAATTTTAATTATTCATATACTTAAGACTATTCTGCTAATATTTTAACAATTATTATTAATTATTAATTTTGTTTATTAATGTTGACTGTTAAAATAATTTAGTTACTCAATAAACTGAAACAAAATCACTTTGTTTAGAATGAGAAATAATTTGTTTAGAATTTGCATTTTGTTTAGAATTAGTTCAGAGACTTCAACATGAATTTCAAAAAGAACCAGATAATTCAAAGCTAATATGCAGTATTACATCTCCTTATAAATCGTTAAGAAATATGTGAAAACCTTTTGTATTGCCTTAAGAAGTTTGTTAAATTAATGTAATTTTAATATTTATCTCAAGGATAGTAATTTTATTTTAAGAATTTAATTTTGATTACTGTTTAAGTTTAGTTTTTTTTCTGAATTTGACTGGTTTAAATAGTTTTCAGTTACTTTTCAATTTATATTATTTATTTGTAGTTTTTATGTGACTTATATATTATATTTTGATTTACATAAGATATGTTTATGGATGGCACATCTTATTCTGGAGGAGCTCTTGGTATTGAATATTATTCTGGACATTCTGTTACTATTATGCCATCTAAAACTGCTCGTAAGTTTTGTATTGCATTTAGAAAAAATGTCTTTAGTCAATATTATTAGTTGAGCATTTATACTTCAATAGTTGCACATGTAGTTAAACTTGTTAAAGTATAAACTATAATATCTTTATTTACAAAATAGTGATTAAATATTTAGCAATTAGAAATTTAATGATAATTCATAATTACAAAATTTATCAAGATTAGTTATCAGCAAAATTATGTAGTAAAAAATAGGTATTTTTTAAATTGCTTATTTTGATAAATGTTAAAAATGCATTATTTTTATTTTATTTCTTTATTTTGGCATTCAAATTTTAATAAATTTCACTAATTTCCCAAACTGTTTTATAACTAGATAAGTATTAAACTTAAAAAGATGCATTTGAAAATATTTTAATTGTTGTCATAGTTGTGAATTATTTTTTAATTATACAGACATTAATATTCTTCTTCTTATCACCATTTTAATAATTTAAATTGCATAAATTATATTAAAAACATTGTAGTGAAATTATGTCGCTTTTTATTGCATTTTGTCATTTTTAAAGAAATGCTTGGCCAAACGAAATAAAAATTTTCTATAAATCTTTTATCAGAATTAGTTTGAAGTTTGTTCATATATTTGTGCAAAACTAGATTTAAAATGACTTATTCAAATCCCTTTCAAGAACGTTATAGGATACAAAGTGATCAACTTTCTGCTTTGTGGTTAGTTGTTTCGGAATTAGTTCGGAGACTTCAGCATAAATTTCGAAAAGAACTAGATAATTCAAAGCTAATATGCAGTTTTACTTCTCCACTTCCATTGCAAGAATACTTCAAAATTATTGAAGATCACTTTACGGTAAGTCCTTTTTGTCTAAGATAAAGTTTTAACTACCTTTCATTATAAAGTGATATTTAGTGTATTATAAACATTATTGTGTGTTTAAATTAATGAAATTTCAAGAAGTTAAATTTGATTATGATTTTTTATAAATTCAAAGCTTTCATTTTTTAAAAATATTCTAGTATTTATTATAATTATAAGCAATTACATTTTATTGTTTTTATTTCACTTTATAATAAATTTTATAGTTTCTTTTTTGATGGGACCACTTTTATGACACATGAAAATTTATTTATAACAAAAGCCAGTTTATGGCTTTATTATACAAACTGATTGTACTTGGGACAGTTCTGTTACCTGTTCTTGTTTTACCTTCAGTTATTTTACTTTGTGTAGTTTTAATCATATATCTATATATATAGATAGATAGATAGATATATCCAGTCATTTAGCAAGTAGAAACAACATGGTGTATAATATCTGGGAAATATGTATTTCTTGATGAAGCTATCCTTAGCATGTTATTATTATTATTATTATTTTTTTTTTGGTGTGTGGGGAAGTAGTGGTTAGTTGTTAATTTCTTTTGAGTTTTTTACTGATTTTGTGGAGAAATTGTCCATCCCTTGTTATATATTTTGTATAAATATATGTGTTCATCCTCTGTATATCTGTCGATGCTTTTCTAGTCAGTTATTCTTTTGATTTTTGTGGTCTAATGATATTCAGTTTTGTTGCTGCACTTTGTATCTGGAGTAATTTGTTTTTCTTTATAATTTTTTACGAAGGGACTGAATGTGAGGCACTTGTTTTTTGTATAGGGAATTTAATTATGTTTTTTTTTAACATGTTTTTATAAGCGTATGTAAATTTACCTATATTGTTGAGGCATTGCTATGCAAATTGATCCTATTTCTAATTCATTCTTTAATTCTCTATTGATTTTTTATTGATATCCTGTGTTTTTATGTATGTATGTACAAATTATCTTCTAGAATCGTCAAGTAATACAAGAAGTAGAGGATTTAATTGCTCACAGATCTCTTCAATTTAGGGTTGTTCAAAAGAGACTTCTCACTAAACTGAAAGATAGCACACCCTCTCCACTGAATAATTTGGATACACTATTAGAAGCTACTCATCGGCAGGTAAGTCTCTTCTTGTCTTTATTCAGTTAGCAATAAAAAAATGTATGCTATTCAATAAGTTCTATGATAAAAATATTACTTTTTTCATATGTATTTCTTTTTAGTGATTAACAACTTTAGTGGATTTGTTTTCAAAATATTGACTTTATTTAATGATCAAAACATTTTCTGAGAGATTTTTACAATTGTAATGTGATAAAGTACACTATTGTAGTATGATTAAATAAGTAATCATGCTGAGGAATTATATAGTCTTGGAAAAAAAAAAAAAGATAATTACCATGAATTAATATTATTTACAAAAAAGTCATGAATTTAGGCTGTGTATAGGTTATGATTAGGATGTTAATTGACCATAGTAGTATGATTCATTTTTCCATGATTTCCTTGAACACTGACTTTGGAAAATTTAAATATTTTTTGTACTATTAAAGCTCTATGATGACAAGAAATTCCATGCCGTTGTGATTGTTGTCGCAAACTCTTAATGTGCGGGCTTTTCTTTATCAAATTTCTTTCGTTTGATTCATTGAAAGTAATACAGTAAAATTACATAAATTAATAATTATTTTTGCAAAACATGCTTTTATATATCTACTATTTTCATTTATACATTTTTTTCCTTATTAAAAGCCTTGTTAAACTTTAATGTTTTACAATTGCCTTATTTTTTTCCATAGGCAAGTATTTTTGAAGAATTAATTATTCATGATTGTATAAGTCAAAATAAAACAATTGCTATTTAGCAGAGAAATTTATTTCAAATCTGCATAGAATATTCTATCTGAACAGAAAACTCTATTAGAATTCTCTTTGAAATGATTTACTTACAAGAAATTGCAAAGTTGGCAAACAAAAATCATGAGAACACGTATAGAAAAAAAAAGGAACTAAGGTACATAATATCGAATTCCAAAGTTGTTTTACCTATATTTTAGCAGAAGAAGAAACTGAACAATTTTCATAAAAGTTAACAAAATCTATTTCCCAGTCGATATTCTCTATCTTTTAGTACATAAATTTGGCATTCATAAAGTGTTCTAAATGACACAAAACATGGTGACACAAAAATTTTCCAAAAAGTACAGGTATTTGAAAAAAGTTATGTCTGATAGTTAAAATAGTAATATCTTTAACAAAGTATGTTTTTTCACAATAGATCAGTATATATATATGTGTGTGCGTGTGCATTTAACACTTTGCAGTCCAAATTAATTTTTGTGTTTGATCAATGTATGGTTGACCTAGCAATTTTAATTGAATCTTCATATATTTATAAAGTGTATAAAGTAAAAATAAAATGAAATTTAAATTAAGTTTTCAACGATATTCTAGCATGACTGATTATAGCAACACGCCCCAAGATATCAAATATGATAATGTATTTTGTTACACAAAAGTAAAAAAAAATATATGTATATGTATACATAGTTACTAGCAAAAGAAAAAATCCTAAAACCGTTAAACGATACAATGTTATCCTTTAAAAACCGTGTCAAATCACAATGGGCGTTGGACTTGCTGCAAAAGAAGATGTCGAGTCAGATTCGACGTTGGACCCGCAAAAGGTTAATAATAAATATCTATTAATTTTGATTTTGCTGTGTTATTTAAAAAGAAGTTAATATAAGAAATTAAAATTTAACAAAAGAAGAAAAAAGGATAGAACTTGCAATCTTTGGAATACAATCTGAAGATTTTAACCACTATACCAAAAAACCTCATCAGCAAAGTATTTTAATAATATAAAAGCGTTTAATACTTTTGGTAATTATTGGTGGTGAATCCTACTATTTTGGCTAGTTACCATTCTAATCATTACTTGAACGCAGTAAAAAATTTCAATTAAATGAGGACAGTGTCTGACATTTTCTTGTTAATTAAATGCCCCATTAGATAATGGGATGGATAGTTTAATATATTCATTTTAAGACATAACAATGTGTTGCTCATTTGAAATATAGAAATTGCTGTATAAAATTACACATAGAAATAAAAAAGTTTAAGTAAAAAAGGTATTTGTATACTTTATGATATTTTTGTAAGTTACAGGAAAGATTATTGGAACTATTGACGACTTACTTATGTCTTTTGTTGATTTTGTACTATATATGAATGCATAATTCCGATGTAATTATGTAAGAAATTTTAAATACAGTGTTGTAAATTTCAGATTATGTCTGTTACTGAAACTATGGATAGACATTTAAAAGCTCTGGAATGTAGTTGCTGTGCTTTGAATTCTGCTACAAACTTGATATTGTTGCTCATAAAACTTTCTACCAATATGAAGGAAGAGGAATGGATGCACTTGCATGCTTGTTTTTCTCCAGTTGTCACTTTTGATTCATATCAGGTAAATTTCACATTCAAGCTTTTGTAAATATGTAAATAAAATTTCAAAATTTTTTTTGTTTGCATCTCTGTAAAAATTAAATGGTATGAATTGTTTTTCAGGGTTGGGAGGAAAAAGTTAATATCGCTTTAACATATCTTCTGAAACATTGTCTAGGAAAAGTTGATGAAACTAAGTTTCCCGAAGCAAAACTGGAACCTTTGAAAGATGTCACAAAATTGAAAAAGCACATGACACTGGTGTTTGACAAAATAATGAAAAATACACCTCTTATATTAATGGGTTGTGATGGTAACAATTTTAATTTTTCAGAATATTTTATCGTTTTTAATATATATTTCATTAAAAATTCTGGGATTGTGCATTCTTTAAAAAAAAAAAAATTTTTTTTTACTTAAATTCATTATACACAAAAAATTATATCTCCTTCAAACTAATAAATAATTTTTTTTTTTATTTTAAAAAAAGATTTCAGAAAATTGATATGCTCAGTTATATAGTAACACTTTGCTATAAATTTTTCATTTTTATTTAAGAAAAAAGATTGAAATTAAAAGTACATGGAATATACATATACTGAAAACCTCCTCATCATATAAATGCATAAAATGCAAGCTATTGTATTTGAATAGTGTACCCCATAGTGTATTAATTTCGTCAAATTTTGTGTTTTACCTTCATTATATATGACTTGACATTATAAAATTTCACCAAATATTTCACTCATTTTTAGGTTTCACGTGTATAAATTTTATTTCTATGTGACTTTTAGATTCCACATTTTTTTTTTCATTTTCGACTTCGGTCTGTGCAGGAAACGATATTATGACACTGGATTCTAGGTCGTCAACTCTTTGCCCCTCCAACTAGGATGTGAGGACAGGGGGCAGAGAGTTGACCTAGAATTATATATGTGTATGGCCTAGAATCTTTCAACTTGCTTCTATACTATGATCTATTTAGATTTTTCCAATTGATGTATCGTTTTGAACATTTAAAAGTGGATATAAGAATGTAACCCTCCAATTCTCTGCCGACTACCCATACCCATTTTATAAATATTTTCACATCGAAAAGAAAGGTTATAAATGAATCTATGACCCTAAGTTTCTGTTTTCATTTAACGGTGGTCTCTAAAACTAGTAAATTGCATGCAACATGTTTTGCCATTGTTGAGCTAGCCTTTTCGGTGGTATTTCCTTGTGTGTAACATAAATTATAAAAGTAGCTATTCCACATTATGTTAAATTTGGGAAAAGACATCCATAAAAGCTAGCTCAAAAATGAGGAAACATTAGCAACCTCTCCATTGGCAAAATCTCCTTGAAAACATTATTTCTACTGGTGCCAGTACTGTTAAGAAAGATGCCAACACATCTACATATTTCATGGACCAATTGCCTACAAAATGTCTCCTCATTAAAAAAAATTATTTTAATAATTACAGTTATCTTATTGCTACAAGTAACACATGATAGTAAAACTTCAAAAATTATTTTTATAAGTAAGAAATATAGGTTTATCACATTTTATGACTTAATTATTTTACATTTTTAATTGGTATATATTATATGCCATTTCTTTTTAAATGTTTATTTCATTTTTATTTACGTTCTTAATTTTAGTTGGTAATTTGAATGCAAATAATATGGAAGACATGACTCTTCCTGAAGGCTTCAGATATGTTGACAATGCTCCTCCCGTCCACTTTCTGCTTCAGTGCCAGAAGACTCTGCAAATGGTGCGTTTCATTTGGTAGCATTCAGTAATATACTTGACAAAAATTTTGGCTTTTATTCTTTCTATTTTTTTTATTACTTATTAGTTATTGTGTGTAGAATGGAATGGATTACTAAAATTGAACTTAATTTATTTGAAAAGATAATAAAATCCTATCACTATCTTTACATATAAGAAAGAAAAAAAATTATAAGGGGAAAATTCAGAGAATTTAAAATATTTTTTCTTTAAGTTTAAACCCTGTAACATTTAGGGATTGTTGTAAAAATTGTGTTGTTCACTTTCAAGGATGAGCATTCTAAAACATCATTTACAATTTCAGGAATGATTATCAATAGAAACCTTCAAGAATTATTAAAATTCATTTATTAAACTTGCACACGGAAATTATATTAGTGTTAATTTTCACATTCATGGATGAGCATTCTAAAACATCATTTAGAATTTCAGCAATAATTATCAACAGAAACCTTAATAGATTATTAAAATTCATTTATTAGACTTTCACATAGAAGATATATTTGTGGTGGTTTTATATTATTGATAGTATTGAAACCTTTTGATAAGCATTATAAAAAGAATGTTTTCAGTTTAACAGATTTTAAGGATTTCTTTTGCTTTCATACAGTCAGTTCTTGTTCTGGATAGAGAATGTGTTGTAAAGTGTTTCCTCTATTTTCAATTACCCGCATATTATTTTAAAATAAAACAGTTTATTTCGCTTTCAATTAAAAATCAGACTCTGAGCAGAGAAGGGGAGGGGCTTGAGCCCCACAAGCTCATAAGTGAAATGTGTGCACTTGTTCGTATTTATATCCACTTAATCTAATTGTTTATTGTTAAATATTTAGTATTTCTATGAACCAGTGTCAATTTTATTATCGCGCACGAATATGCTGATTGAGACGACGTTTTTCCTGGTATAGTTTTATTAAATATTCATCGAAATTTTGAAGCTGACAAAAACGATGTCTTTTTGGAGCTAGCAAAAGAAATTTTTTAATTTATGAATTTTTAATTAAATTTTGATTTACAATTTGTTTAAGTATTTTTTTATAATTAAATTTGTATTTTTTGTGTAGTACTTAGTTTTAATGTTTTTTTTTTATGCATTTGAACCAAATGAGTGCAATGTAAAAATTATTAGTAGAATAATGTATATATATATCCATTATTTCTACTTTAGATACCTTTTCTATTACTTTTAGTATGATCTATTGAGCTTTCATAAACGATTAGCTTTGTCTTGTTGAACCTCCCTTTTCGATTGATTTCCTCTTCTCCTTTTCATCCTTCTTACGTTCATATCGATAGTTATGGCTACCTTCATCAAGAACATAGTGCCATTGATATAAATGACTTGCCAAAAGCGCCTGATATTATATATGCATGATGAGAAATTTTTTTTAAATTTTCTGAATGCAGATTCGATAACTTTTTTTCTTTTATATAGAGATGACATTTTATTATCTTTTAAAGTAATGCAAGCTCCAAAAACATGGACTTTTCATTGTGGACCTTTTTTTCTTTGTCATTATCTCGTTGCAACAAAGTGAAAAATGATTGTATTATGAAAAAATACTGCATTTATTTATGTAGGAAATTAATTATTGTTCCTTTAAAATATATTTAAAAGAAAAATTTACTTTTTATTCTGTTTAAAATTATGTATTTTATATTGTACAGGTAACATAGATGAGTCAAATAATGATCAACAATATGGTAATACCTTTGATGATGTAGAAGATGAAGAAATGATTATTTAAACTTGCCAAATCAAACTTATTTTGGTGATCTTGATGAATTATTATGAAATATATTTTGTTAGTTTTTGTTAAGTATTAGTTAGTTTTTATTAAATATATTTTGTTAGTTTAGTGAATTGTAACAGAATATAAATTTGTAATCCAATATTTTAATAAAGTTGGAAAATGTGCAGCTTAATGTGAAAAAAAAAATGATAATGCAAGGTAAAATCTACATCTAAAAGTATGAGGTGCTCTTATAAAAAATGTTTTTAGTCATATTTTTCTAGTCACTGGTTTAAATAAAATTGTATGTGTGGAATTTGTGCATTGTTTTACTTTTGAGGCATTGCCTTATTTTTATATTTTTTGTACAAAAACATAAATAGTATTGATCATATATGTTATACACTTTGATATTTGTATGTTTATATATTTGTTATACTAAAAAATGTAGTGACAAACTTTGAACGGAAGTAGGGCACATCGTGAGGATTGAGTATTGCATAGCAACCCATGACCTGAAACACCATCGTACGCCGCTAGGTGGTGCTCTGCACTACAGCGCTGGGGATTAAAGTGAACATTTCCTCATTCATATGGTAGGCAGCATATGAAGAGCATACAACGGTATACGAACAGTGAGCTTGCAGACATGCACTTAATGTATGGAATAGCTGGGACAATGGACGTGTCACTGAATAGATAACTTTATAGAGAACTCTTCCTAGACAAACATCAACCGCACCACAGTTTGTTTGCACGTGTGCATTAAAATTTGTGCGATTACTGGTCATTAAAAAGTAGCAGGGGTAGGGAGGGCAGCACACGATCGACGCGTTCGGTCGTTGTGAAAGAAAGTATGTTGGATATCGTCCCAGCACCAGCATATGTACCCTTTGTATTTGTCTTAAGAATGTCTCGTTGTAGTGCACAGAGTGTTTTGAATTGTCGAGACGCTTACATGCCATTCATCTTCAAACGGTTCAGTTACTGCTCCACGATGATCAGGCTGTACGTGGGCATTTCGCATTGTGATATCTGCCACAAAGTGCCTGGGGTGTGAATTTCCCAGCTTATATGTTCTTTAGTGATGAGGCCCATTCAATAAGGATGGTGTATTCAATCAGCACAATGCGCCTTTTTGGGCTGAAGAGAACCTTCATAACATGTGGCATCAAGCAGCACAATATGGGGGTAATAAATGTGTGGCCAAGTTTGGTTGGTGATTGCTTAGTCTTTGATGTATCTTTTACCATCCATTATAACCGCCGCGAAGTATTGCATCTTTCTTAAGCGAGTTCTTCCCGGCTTATTTGATGATGCTACAGAAAATGTGTACCGCAGCAAGTAACACCAACATTTTGGACTGGCAGTTCGTAGGAAAATTATTCTGTAGTTTTGTAACTGACTAAAAATGCTTACTTGTTCGTTTATCTACGTTTTAATGGTTTTTTTTCTGATATCTATTGAAACATAAATTATACAGTTTAAATAATAGGTGAACTAAGAAGCAATCATAGGTGACTGGGTAACAATCAGTGCAATTGAGCCAAGTTCTCTTCAAGATCTGAAGCAACATGCCAGTCTTGTTTGTGGCACATTTATATCAGCTATGGATAAAAATGCCATAGACCAAAACTTAAATACACCAACTATGGCATCCACGAATCAGTACTGCCATGCATTCAACTGTGCATTGCCAGTAATGCGGAACATTCTGAGCTATATCTCCAGTAGATTTCTCCATCTTATGCATTGTTTCTATATGTTTGTTTGCAACTTATACTTATGCGTTATGATTTACAAATGCGTGTCCTAACTTCTTGAACATTTTTCATTTTCAGGGTATTCATACTACATAATTCGATTCTCATTGTCATTTTTTCTTCTACTTTGCTACAATTCCCTGATATTCGGGGCTGTACTTTAATTTGAACCTGGAGTTGATTTCCTTAATCTATCTTAATTCTCATAACAAATCACTCCCAATTATATATCTTGAAATCAAACGAGCCTCCTCATTATCCAATCACAATAGTTGCTTTCAATCAAGATTGCCCGCTTGTTAATTTTAAACGAAAATTAGCAAATACTGTGCTGAGTATTTAACAAATTTAATGTGGAAATCAGAACTAATTACTTTTTTTCAGCAAACTTTTTTTTTTTTTTTAACAGTTTTCCTTCTTAGGTTTGTTTTTTGGCAATCTCATTGCTTCCTTTTCAGCTATTTTTGTCCTTTCAGTTTTCTACGTGTATCTCTTCCACATCATGGAGGTGCTGCCCTCTACTTTCGCCATTAAACTACATTGATCCTATAGCTGCTTTTTATACAAAATATTTTAACCAAATAATAATAATAACCTATCAAATATGATTGACTATCATGGATTAACGAATTTTGGCCTTTTTTTTTTTTGATTATAACTTAACGTTCATCATCATGCGTCTGTTTTTTGCATAATGTGTGGATTAATTGAGATAAAGAAATTTGCGCGAGCATAAATCTTAAGTCACCAGCAAAGAATTGATTTTGCACGTTTTGCTTTGATTGCTGTAGGGTCGCATGTTGGAGACCCGATATTTTTAAAGAAATTCTAAACGGACTTTAGATATTAAGCAACTTAAGACAATTATTCCTTTGGTATCTATTATATCAAAATTCGATGTTTAATTTTTTGACAGAAAGTAGTGAATAGTTATTAAAGAATTGTCATTACATTTCAATAAAAACATTGAACACAGTGCAAGTTCTAAAACTAACTACTCTGAAATTTATTATTATTCTGAATATTTTCATTTTGAATACAAACGCCTGCCAACCACGTAATCTTTAAAAACATTTGTTTATAAACGTCGACTATTTCGTCCTGAGTATGTTTGTCTCTTGAAAGGTACACCAGAAGACCTGTTGGTAGAACCAAACCTGGTAGGTGCGCTTTTCTCTCTTCCCTTTCGATCAAAATAGAAGGGTTTTCTGGCTGACAGATTTACTGTGACCATTCCCCATGACTTAAACTCAGTTTCGAAACTGATGTGTTTTATTTGAAAATTTTTTTGCTGGAATCGAACGGAATGTTAATAGCTGCAATGGTGGAGGAGGACGAAGTTTTTTAAAAAAGGGTCGTAAAGTTTTTTAAAAAAAAATAGAGTTTTTTTCAACTATTTATCGAATATTTACATCAACAAATAAACTATTACAAACTAAAATGAAAACAAACTGAATAACAACAACATGAAAACAGACTTTATTTCTTGTTTAGCACAAATGTACCAATACGTGCGATTTATCGGGTAACGAACCCATGGCAAATAGAATCACTCGTTTTATTTGTACAACTACACATAAATATGTACACATAAAAATATAAAGAAATGGTATCAAATGAATAGAGGTGAAGCATGGAGCTGCGTTGCTTTTAAAGCAGCAAACTAGAAAATTAAATGTCTTGAAGGGAAAATATAAGATATATAAATTTAACAGGTACTTTCTCACATCGTATGACGCCCCATTGCATTGGTGACAAACTTTTTCTTTGCATCTTTAGTGTCCTTGAAACATGACACGCATCTGCCATCCTTCTTGGCGACTTAAAGTTGTCGCCAAAAAAATTGACAAGGGGAAATTATACGCCTGCACTTAGTTTTAAATCTAGAAAAATAATTTAAACATGAAGAATGGTGTTTATTTGGCGAAAAATGTAAAGAGCATTAGACTTATTTTAAAAGATTTTATTTGTTTGTGTTTTATATCTAAAGGTATTCATTTAATATGATATAATACAAATAAGAGGATATTTGCAATACATTTAACTAGTGGTTCTCAAATGTTTCATTTATGCAATATACTTAACTAGTGGCTCTGAAATGTTTCATATTTGCAATACATATAACTAGTGGTTATCTGATGTTTCATATCTGCAATACATTTAACCTTGTGGTTCTCAAATGCTTCATATTTGCAATACATTTAACAAAATGTTTCATTTTTCCATCTCCCTTAAAAATAAAAAATTCAGCTGCCCCCTTATATTTCCCCTTATATTCGTCCTTATATTTTGTTATTATTTATTTAAACAATATTGTTTTGAATTAATTTTTAAATTCAGTGTCAAAAAATTCAAAAATCAAACATTGAAAGGGTTCATCTCACCCCACACAGGGCTATGCATTTTTTTTTTTTTTTTTTTTTTTTTTTTTTTTGCAGGATTTTTGTAATAATTTATGTATTTTTAAAAAAAATTTTTTAATTTAATTTTTTTTTTTTTTTTTTTTTTTCAGAATTATGCAATTAGAATAGCGATACGGTAATTTTGAAATTCGTGATAACTAAAGTTTGTTTTCATTAAAAAAGTGTTTCTATATTACTTATTATTTTTTTTATTTATTTATTTTCAGCTGTATGAAAAACTAAAATCTTCCCTGAAAAATTGAAATTCCCTGTTCAACACTTCCCTCTCTTAAACCCATCCACGCCGCTATGGAAGTTAATGCTTCACAGTTTGAGAACCACTGAGTCGAATAATTGCATTCAATAAAAACTCATTACAAAAGAAAATTCTGTTGTAATGTAGCCACAAATTTTTATGATATTTAAGAAAACAAAATAAAGAACTATGTACAATTTCTTTAATCATAATCATTTCCCTTAATTATGTTAATAAAAATTAAAAATCAAATTATTATAGTTTTATCTATTTATATGACATTTTTCGCTTTATAAACACGCATAAAATATTGGTGTGAGTAGAAAGAAAACAAATATTTTCCCTTCAGTTATTATATTATAGTTTTTATTATTTAATTATTTTTTCAATTTATTCTCAAGTATTGATATGAGTCGAAAAATGGATGAAAAAAAAAATATTTTTTACTGATTGTTTTTTTTTCTAATCTTCAATTTAAAAGCGGTTTAAGCATAATAAAAAAATTTCAACAATGTTTTTACTACCTTAAGTTTTGCATAATTTAGTTGTAAATTAAAAGAGTTTTTAATTCTTATTAAATTTTTTAAGCAATTCTTTCTTTTAAATTTCTGATGTGCTACAAAATAATTTGTAAATATTTATACAAAAATATTATTTTAAATGCAAAATGCATAGAAGTATAGTTGTACAAAAAAATTTACATCAAAAAATTATGCATTACTTGATTTGAAATAAACAGAATAAAATACAAACATATTAAATTACATACATAGTATTGCAAATAAATGCTTTTCAATAAATTAAAAATATTCCAAGAAACTTTTAAAATTGTACTTACAAGAAGAATGTAATAATTTTTTTACAATAAATAACTTCTTATTGTTGATAAATACGAAATTATTTTTAATACATAAAAATAAGATTTTATATATGAAAATTCATTACATAGTAAGTTAATTTTTGAATCTTCGCGGTTAATATACTATATAACCGCGAGAATTCGTTATTTATTACATACCTTTTATCATTTAATAATTACAATTTTCGAATGTGTCTCCATCTATCGGAAAAAATCTTCATTTTTCGAAAATTAATCAAATTTAACCAGTAAATTAAAGTATTAATGATTTATACGTTCAAAAAATTCAAAGAACACATAAAATAAATCTCTATGCATATACGATTTGTCCAGTAGTACAAAAAAAACTTAATTGTTTTCAATTTTTTTGTTTTGTTTTGTTTTATTTATGCTTAAAAGCCAGTAATCATAGACATAAATCTTACAAAAATATTACTTACTGCTTCGTAGATGGAAACAATTTCATCATATGAAGTGAGTGTAAAAATTCCTAAATCATTATGAATTGTACATCTCATGAAATCTCACGAAGTTTGACTTGTCTGAATAGAGTGTCCAAAGTTTGAATAGCTGAATAGTCTGTTAATTAAGATGAAAAAGTTACGATTCAATAGGTACTTCCCTATTAAAGCAATTGCATAAAGAAGTACTCAGGATGTCCTTCTATTGGGTTATAAGAAATGATCACATACACGTCACTTGGTTAAACAGTTAAGCTCAAGTTGTACTTTGATCCAGCTTAATCGAAATTGTCTTTTACATGGAAATACAGTAAGAAAATGTATGGGTCGCAGTGAAAAATGTGACCCTATTGTTTGTAATTCTGGCATAAAAAAAAGGATGGTTACATTAAAAATGAAACAAGAATATACAGGAAAATATTAACTTGCAACCCTGTGAATAATAGCCCAAAGAGATGAACATAAAAAGAACATTTTGAAGCAGCGAAAACTTGCATAACTCTCTCGAGTTAGAAGTCTCTGTTTTTTGCAATGAACTACATTCAGCATTGTTATGTGAGATAAGAGAGAAAAAAAACAGCCTAGCACGTCATTCTATTCTAAAATCTAAGATAAGACATAGTGCAAAACATTGAAAAACAAATTAGCAACAGCAAGAAGGAACGATCTACGTTTCCCTGCACTGTTCCCAATCAGAAGTCAAACAGAAATGGACAAGCACACACATAAAAAGTCATCACAACATTGTCGTACCCAGCACATATTTAAATGCGTTCAGAAAAAAGCTATTATGTATTATTACACTACATAAAGGTATTGGAAAAGATACAATAATAATAATAATATAATATATGTATATATAATAATGTACCCAAACATGTTGGATTCTCTCAAATAGGTAGAAATCATACAAAAAAGCTTTCTTCGAAACATTTTTAAACATGTTTGAAAAAAAATAAAAGTTGGTTATCCATAGAAAAGCAAATATATTCATATAGTGTCTAGAGCACAGTTAGATAAATAATTTTAAAGTCATTACAAACAAGATCCACTGCCAAAAAATTACAAGTAGAATTTCCAAACTGACTCGTTCAGAAGTGATTGGAAAAAAAGTTCACAAAAATAGATGTCGAGACCGAATTCAGTTCCAAAACTTCAAGGTCTCGAGGACAAAGCACAAGGCAATCGACCCAGCCCTTCTGCAAAGCCAGAAGAGTTTACAAAGGCAAAAAACAATGATAAACCAGTCTTGCAGGGGAGGTGCTCGTGCAAGTCATCCTTCGAGTAGAGCAAATTCATGTAGAGTCATCCCAGTACTCCATAACTTCAGAATGCCGTCGACTCAGTCTTGCCGTTGCCCCCATGGGGTTCGGACCTGTGTCCGGGAATGCTGGGCCTCTGTCCCGGATGGCAGGACCTCCTCCTGGTCCGGGTGTTCCGGATGCTGGGCAGGGGGCTGACGACATCGCCGGTGTTGACGGGGGAAACGTTGAACCGGGTCATCTCCTGGATGCGGGACTTTGACGGCCACATGGAGTAGGGGTTCTCTGAGTTCTGCAAGGACTGGTTGTAGATGACACTCTTTCTGGGGATCTCATTGCCTTCGCCTTCGTCCTCTCTCTACGAAAGCACGATGTAAGTTAGTTCAGCATTGACTCATATACACAGTCCAGTGACATTAATGTGACCACCTGTCAAAAGCCAGAATATACACTCTTGTATATTCTGGCCTTAAGTGGAGTGTGGTATTAAGTGGAATTCTTTATATACACTCCACTGTAATGTGCTGCCACCTGCTTTTGTGATTGTTTATTTCACGTTGGCGTCGAAAGTAGGTGGTGGTCACATTAATGTGACTGGACTGTGTAAATAACTAAGGGCTTAAAGGAAAGTACAATATTTGTCACAGTGAAACCAGCACAGTGGTCACCAGTTATGATACATGCAAATTCAAAAGTATTTCGAAAGGTAGTAGTCTCATCTTCAACAAACAAGCGCTAAAAAAATTCCATTTTTTTTCACGAAAATCGTGTTTGAGTTTATCCTATTTAATTTATCCTTAATACCAAATATGTAATGGTAAGGTGATCTCAAAACCACAACCGTATTACTTTTACATCAAGTCAATATAATTATGTATGTTATATTAAAATAAGTATTCAAATTATACACTAGATTACACATATAACATATTATATATATAATAATATATATTAAAAATAATTATTTTAAAAGCGACTTTGTCCTTAACTCAACATCAAACTAATGGCCAAATCGTCCAACCCCACTTTTGGAATAATTGTTGTCAAAGAAGTTTTTAGGTTCCTGAATTAAAAAAATTTGCGGATAATTTGAACCCAAAAATAGATGGAGCATTTGTCATGAACATATGCTCCATCTCTAAATGATTATCATATGAACTTAGTGTTCATTTACCAATTGAGTTTGTAATTCAGCACTATAAATACAAAATTAGCGTAAGATATTCAATAAAAAAAATTGGATACTTAAGATAAATAAACGTATATTTAAAAAGCTTATTCAGGTTTCAATGAATGGGAGATTGATAAAAATATCAATCTGGCAATAAAATGCTTTTTTATATTTGTAAATATCTATTTTTTTTTTTTCTTTTAGAAAAAAATGTTCTAGAGCAATAAAACGGAAAAAAGTGAACAAAGCAGAAATGCTTGAAAGAAGTAAATTTTATTATTCTGATTCATTTTTGATTTATACTCTTTCAAAATTGTAACTTTTATCTTTTGCAAATATTAAACATCTTTTCAACCTTATTTTAATGATAATCTGTTTAAAAAAATTCTTAATTTTTGTATAAAATAATTCGCTTTATTAAGAGAAATTATCCATAGTTTTTTCTACTTCTGTTATTTTAAATGCATTGTTAGTGATTTGTAAAAAAAAAAAAAAAAAGTTTATTCAATAATTAAAAGTTTATACACTCTCAACTGTAAATATTAAAATTAGAAAAACTATAAGAAATAAAAATAATTACGTTATAATTTCTCAAGAAAAAGAAAATCGAATTGCAAAAAGTACTACATGTGTTAAAAACTCGAATTTGATCGTTGTATTTAAAAATATGTATTCAAATTAGTTATTAAATATTTTTAAATTAAGTAAAATAAAATTTCACATTACTATAAAGCCGCATTCACACTAAGGTGTCGAGCGACGAGGCATGAACTACATGCATGTCTACCCATCACAAATCCGCCCGATTTCTGAAATTTGTGACGGGTGGACAATTAATGCCTTCGGTGTGAATGCTGCTTAAGACAAGATGCTTATAGGTAGATGAAAAATATTGTCGACACTCGTTAAACTTCCAGGCCATGCTTCGCCTTAAGAGATAAAGCGGTGATTTTTTTTTTTGTACATTGGTAAACCTTTCGTTCCATTTATGTACTCCATGGAACGAGGGTGATGAAGGAATGACATTGACTTCCTCGAAGTCTTTTAGAGATTGCTGCTCCGCAATCGGTTGTATGTGAAAGAATCCAGAAAACTCTAATTAGGTTAGCTGGTTCTCTGAATACGAACTTCTTTTTTTTTCTGAAAGTAGTTAACTGTTAGTGTAAAGAGAGTTTTTTACAAAAAATATTAATAAAACCTCTTTAGATGGTTTTAGGAGTGAAGCATAACTGCGATTTAAGCATGAATGTGTTTAAAGAATTGAACATTAAGGCGGTTTAATGAATGTAGTGAAGCACGATTGTCTTTAGGAACGGAGTCTTTAGTGTGTAGTAGGGATGTGGTTGAAATAAGAATGCGATGAAGTATAAATGTGCTTAGTAATTTAAACACGATTGGCGATGAAGCACGATTGTGGTTTAAGTAAATAGGTATGTGAAGCATGAGTGTGTTTTTAGAGTAGAGTATTGATGTGGTCTAAGCATGAATAAGGTTGAAGCATGAATGTGTTGAATCAATGAGTGAAGCATGAATGTGTTGAATCAATGAGTGAAGCATGAATGTGTTGAATCAATGAGTGAAGCATGAATGTGTTGAATCAATGAGTGAAGCATGAATGTGTTGAATCAATGAGTGAAGCATGAATGTGTTGAATCAATGAGTGAAGCATGAATGTTTTGAATCAATGAGTGAAGCATGAATGTGTTGAATCAATGAGTGAAGCATGAATGTGTTGAATCAATGAGTGAAGCATGAATGTGTTGAATCAATGAGTGAAGCATGAATGTGTTGAATCAATGAGTGAAGCATGAGAAGTATATACACTGAAGTGACAAAAGTCATGGGATACCTCTTAATATCGTGTCGGCCCTCCTTTCGCCCGGCAAAGTGCAGCAACTCGACGTGACATGGACTCAACAAGTCATTGGAAGTCTCCTGCAGGAATATTGAGCCATGCTGTCTCAATAGACGTCCATAATTGTGAAAGCGTTGATGGTGCAGGATTTTGGGCACGAACAGACCTCTCGATGATGTCCCATAAATGCTCGATGGGATTCATGTCGGGCGATCTAGGTGGCCAGATCATTCATTGGAATTGTTCAGAATGTTCTTCAAACCAATCGCGAACAGTTGTGGCTCGGTGACATGGCGCATTGTCATCCATAAAAATCCCATCGCTGTTTGGGTACATGAAGTCCATGAATGGCTGCAAGTGATCTCCAAGTAGCTGAACATAAGCATTTCCAGTCAATGTTCGGTCCAGTCGCACCAGAGGACCAAGTCCATGCCATGAAAAAACAGCCCACATCATTACGGAGCCACCACCAGCTTGAACAGTGCCTTGCTGACAGTTTGGGTCGATTGCTTCGTGGGGTCTGCGCCACACTCGAACCCTACCATCAGCTCTTACCAACTGAAATCGTGACTCATCGGACCAAGCCACGGTTTTCCATTCATCTAGGGACCAATCGATATGCTCACGTGCCCACAAGAGTCGCTGAAAGCGATGTCGTTCTGTCAGTAAAGGCACTCGAGTCGGTCTTCTGCTGGAATAGCCCAAGAAAGCCAAATTTCTCCTCACAGTTCTAACAGACAAGTCCCTTGTACGTCCCACATTGATTTCTGCGGTTATTTGACGCAGTGTTGCTTGTCTGTTAGAATTTACGACTCTTTGCAGACGTCGCCGATCTCGTCCGTTAAGTGCAGGTGGTCGACCACTGCTCTGTCCGTGGTGGGATGTTACGCCTGAAATTTCATACTCTCGGCACACTCTTGACACAGTGGATCTGGGAATGTTGAATTCCCTAACGATTTCCGAAATGGCATGACCCATGCGTCTAGCTCCAACTAACATTCCGCGTTTAAAGTCTGTTAATTCCCGTCGTGCGGTCATCATCACGTCAAAACCTCTTCACATGAATAACTTGAACAGAAATGAAAGCTCTGCGAAAGCACTGCGCATTTATACCTGTTCTACGCGATGCTACTGCCATCTGAAAATTTGCATATTGCTATCCCATGACTTTTGTCACTTCAGTGTATATGTTTTAAGAGTGTAGCATAAATGTGGTTTAAGCATGAATGTGTGTGATGCATGAATGTGGGGAAGCATGAATATGATGAAACATGAAAATATTTTAAGAGTGAAACATAAATGCGGTTTAAATACGAATGTTGAGGAAGTACGGATGTGGGGGCAAATTAGCAAAGTATGAATATGGGGACAAATGAATGAAGTATGAATGTTTTTTTAAGAGTGAAGCATGGAGGAGAGCTGTTTAACGTAGGTCGACCGACTTTCCATTCTTATTAAAGATTAAAGACAGTGCAGTTAGTAGACATGAAAAGATGGGAAATGAGAAGACTTACATCATGCACCGAAATTTCCTTTTTAATCAACATGCATCCGATTACAACAGAAGAGGGAATTAACGTTATCAAGTTATGGTGGGTGATCTCAGGCAGACACATAGCAAGCTGAAAGCATTGCATAATACCTGAAAAAACACTCGAGTGCTTTTATAGATCTTGCGTCCTCTACTCTTGCTCTTCCTGCACAGCAACGACAACAGTACGTCAGAATCACAAAACACAACATTTTGTCACAGTGATGGGGTGAAAGCAGTCACATAAAATGAGCACGCTTGTATTCGAAAAGTAACCAGACATGACATAAAAGAAGCCAAGTACCGCAATTTCATTCTCCTCATAAACGCGAAGAAATATTTCTCATTGTGGATTACAGCGTATAATTTGTAGCGATTCGCTTCCGCAAGTATCAGTAAAAATTAATTCCAAAAAAAAATCCACTCACGAAAGCGTTTCTTTAAAAAAAAACCAAATTCATTTGTTGTCTGTTGGCTATAGATTCTGTTCAAATTGCTAATGTCCCGCAATTTTCTAAGTAATTGGCACCTATTACGAAAGCTTGCAATTATTTTAGACAGTAATGTGCTCGAAACACATTTTGATTAGGTAGACAAACATATATTGATTCATTTGTTGTCTGTTGGCTATAGATTCTGTACAAATTGTTGGTGTGCCGCACTATTCTGAGTAATTGGCACTTGTTATGCAAGCTTGAAATTATTTTACACAGTAGTTAGCTCGAACCGCACTTTGATTAGGTAAACAAACAGATATTAATTGATTTGTTGTCCGTTGGCTACAGATCCTGTTCAAATTGTTAATGTCCCGCAATTTTCTAAGTAATTGGCACCTGTTACGTAAGCTTTAAATTATTTTATGCAGTAGTGGACTCGAAACACACTTTGATTAGATGGGCAAACATATATTGATTCATTTGTTGTCCGTTGGCTACAGATCCTGTTCAAATTGTTAATGTCACGCAATTTTCTAAGTAATTGGCACCTGTTACGTAAGCTTGAAATTATTTTATGCAGTAGAGGACTCGAAACACACTTTGATTAGATGGGCAAACATATATTGATTCATTTGTTGTCCGTTGGCTACAGATCCTGTTCAAATTGTTAATGTCACGCAATTTTCTAAGTAATTGGCACCTGTTGCGCAAGCTTGAAATTATTTTAGACAGTAGTGGGCTCGAAACACTCTTTGATTAAGTAGACAAACAGATATTGATTCATTTGTTGCCCGTTGGCTACAGATCCTGTTCAAAATGTTAATCTCCTGCAATTTTCTAAGTAAATTGGCACTTGTTACGGAAGCTTGAAATTATCTTAGACAGTGGTGGACTCGAAACACACTTTGACTAGATGGACAAACAGATAGCTTTTCCATTATTCTTCCAGTTGTCAATTTAATAAATTAGAGTTCCCCAACTGTTTTTAGGTCCGGACCTGTGACAGCAGAGTTAATATTTAGAGAATCTTGCGCTATTTCAAACAGAACTAGTTTAAGTGAACTGAGTTTTTGATAAGATTTCCATAAGACTCTATTGCTGTGAAAGGAATCGACCTAATGTTCAGAACTATCATTCTTTTCTGGCTACCATGCTCCATATAGATCTGAAGGATATTCCAGTGATTCTTAGTTCATCTATTCGAAAACGTATCAATTCGATACCATTTATTCGACAGGAACTCCATAGCCTGTTGCCCATAATCGAAAAATTGCCTTTATAATCAGAAACTACTTAATGTTTTTGAATGCTAGTTCCTTTGGCCATTCGTCAATAGATCTATAAAAATAAAGATTACTAAATTACATATAATTTCCCGCTCCGATTTAAGACTTACTGACAACTTTACTAGTGGGAGACGATCTCTGTATTGATAAGAATTGAGAAAGAAATCCATACTTTAAAGTTTGTGGCCGGTACTAGGTGAACTTCATTTTGCCAAGAGTCTGATTACTTTTTGAATACACTCTGCGTATAGGGGAGATATTTTAATTTCTTTTGGAAAATATATTCTATAATATATTAAAGTAAAATATTGTTAAAGTCGTGTTGTATTTTTATTCATATCAACTATTGAATAAATTAAAAAATATGTATATTGATGACATTGACATAATTATAGACCTTTCGGCGCTTACTATGCTTTATTAACAAAATTTATTTTATCTCGAGCAATTTTCCGCCTAAAAACTGAAACAATCTAATTTTGAACAAATAATAAAAATATAAAATTAATAATAATAATAATGATTATTTTATTATAATAATATAAAATTAACATAAGTAAAGATTGGTCTTATTTCATTAAAAATAAAAATAGGGCATTTAGTATTTTGAATCCAGTTATTATTTTCTCATCCATTTAAAAACATTTAAAAGTACTACGTTATAAAATCTTACATTAAAAATGTAATAAGATTTAACTGAAGCCCATTTCAGTCCTGCATAAAGCAGCAAAATGTCTAAGTAAAAAAAAAAACAGTTGATTTTACTTGATACAACAAGTCTTAGCACTTTCCTATTTTAGGTAACATTAAACTGGCCTAAAATAACGTTTTTAAGTAAAACTAATTTAATCATTTACTTGTTTTAAAAATATGTCAATAGGGCTTAAAATGACTAACTTAATTAATGCAGCAAGTATTAAAATCAAATATTGAGATTTAAAAAAAAAAGAAATACGCACAATAATGGTAATACATTAAAAAATGACAAGAAAAAATGATATAATGTATTTTAGTGCATTGTTTTACATACACCAAGGGCAATGAAGGGATCTTTATATTTATGGATTCATAATTTTTCTGCGTGAAGTTACTGAATTCCACCACTCACCACAGCGTCCATGAGGTTGGGCAGCCTGCTCTGCCGCCGCTTCTTCATCTGGCTTCCCTTCAGGCCGCCCTGGGCGATGCTGGCCCTGCGCAGCGTAGGCCCGGCGTCTTGCAGAGTCATCCCGGGAGCGATGCTCAACCTTCTGTTCACCTTCTGCAAAAGAAATTGGAAAAATATGTCATCGACGACAACGATTTGCCAGATTAATGGAGAACCTTGGTTGCTTAGCAACCTCTATCTCCTGCTTTTTGAGTGAAGGAAATTTCTTAAGCTTTAAGCCCAGTGATTAGATAGAAAAAAGCAATATAAGTATATTATTAATTTATTTAAAAATTAATTATTCGAAATTTTTATTAATTAAAAAAAAATAGGCATATATAATTTTTTTTTATATATATTATTGTTATAATTTCAAGTAGGTAATAAAAAAGATAAACAATAGAGACAAACAATAACGATTGGAGGGGAAATTGTGACTCAGTGGAGCAATAATTCGGAAAGGAGGATATCGGAACGTTAATGAATAATATTCAGAACAGCGCGAGGTCTTTTGTGATTTTTAAAGTCAGAAATGTCGTAAACATAGTTGCTTAGATCATTCAAAACGGAATTATTAATATTTGGAATGGAGTTATAAATTTTTTTGCAGTTTTATACACAAATTGTTTAAAACTTGGGAGGGAAAGAGCATGTCTGATATCTTCATTTTGGAAAAACCAAGGCGAATTTGTAATCATACGTAGGATTTTATTTTCAAGGCTTTGTATGATATATCATCACCGGCTCTAGTTTAATTTATGTTTTTCTGTGGAGTTACTCGTACATCTGAGCAAATTTGCACACATACGGCTGCACAAAAGCAAGGTGGTGGAATAATGGGAGTTTAATCTAGCAGGACGCCTGGATCTGCTTTATTAGTGGTGAATACCTTACAATTAAAGCAGCATCCAGACGAGAGTACGAGACAAGCGAATTACTCTCGCATCAATTATAAACTGGTTTGAGGAAAGAGTCAATCGTCTCATTCCGCTTCAAGCAGAATCGATTTTTCCTTCACATCAAATGATTTCTCGCGGATGCCATTTTGTTTTCTACTGCAGCTGGCAATACAGAGACAGCTATCTTTATGCATAAGCAAGGGATGAACAGCTGTTACTCATTTAGCACTACACAGGGTCACGTGTAGCTTGAAGATATGCTACGGACGAGAGTAACACTCAACGATCACATTAGACCACGCCATAACGCTCTTTGATCATATTAGACCGGGGCCTACGGTTTAAAGTGGATTCCGAACCACTACAAACTCTATGGCAACGCCAGAAAACGAACCCTAAACCAGAGCGCTAGCCACTCGGCCATCAGGCCCGCGGATGCCATTTTCGACTAGCTATTACTCACAGCTGGAAATAACGTGGTTTGTTTCCCGCGATCAAACAGGGACACTCGATGCGAGAACAATTCTCTTGTCTCTTACTCTCTCGTCTGGACGCCATTTAAGGCATGCAGCATTTTGGAACGTAACTTATATAATTGCTGACCTGTGGATGTTTCTTTGGCAGTTATGATTTTTTTCTGAGTTTATTAAAACTGTCCATTACTTGAAATAATGTTCTCCACTTTTTTCCTGTTTGTCACTGAAGCACAATGTATGGCAAATAACATCTTACTACATGCCCTTTAAGCGTTTCGAATTTTGATCTGAATTTTACTAAATGAGACAATTTATTCAAGACTTAACTAAAAGGATGAGGGCTAAAATTATACGCATTGGTTCTTAATAGAAAAGGACACAAACGATGTAGTATTTTTGGTACTTTTGAAATAACAGAGTATTCCGTGAAGGTTCAATACGACAGATGGATGGAAAACTCATCACTGCGGCAAATTGAGAATAGGGACGAAATATTACTGCGATTGTTATCGCAGACAAATTAAGGAAGCAAGAAATTAGACTTTTCTTAAAAAAGACTAATTCAATTATATTAAATAAAAAAATAATACCACTATAAAAAATCATTTTTAGATGGGGGGATCAATCCAAAGGGTGGTGGAACAATATAAATCCAGCCTAACTGGTCACCCGAATCTGCTTTTCTAGTGGTGAATGTTTTAAAATTAAAGCCCCGTCCATGACAAGCGAGTTACACTAGCTAACCAAGTATAAGCTGGTTTGTCTCAGTTTGGGCCATTTTGCTTTCTACTCATGCTGATTAGAAAGGAAAATGGATGTAATTTGATCTTTTTTCTAAATATAAATCAGTTTTGAAAGTACAAATTGTCTCAAAATTCTTCGATTCAATTATCAGCGCTTTTTTCTTTGTCCCATTAGTCACTGTGGTATACAAATCATGGAATGCTTTAGTTTCGAATTACAAATTATTGATAATAATATAAAAGGTGATAACTTACGTCACCCGCTGGGTTGGACATGGAAATGGACCGGAACACGTCATCCTCTTGCGCGTCCTGTAATGCCAAAAATTTGCTTCAGAAAAAATGAATTTAAATCACCATACAAAAAATAACAAATAGGATAACATTCAAGAATTTATAAATACTTCGGATCACAATAAAAGGAATTACCATAAATTGTATGAATTTTTCTGGAAATTCTAAGAGAGGTAAATTAAACCTAGACCCTATTTTAAATTATTTTGTATTTTGTAAATTTCTCAAGATAATTTTTAATGACTTTTTAATTTTTAATTTTTTTTTATTTCACTTAATTTGCATCATACCTCTATTTTCGTATAGGAAAGTTTTACAATATACCTTTTTTAATATACAATATACCACCTCGGTAAAGTAATATACCTCTATTTTCATATAGGAATATATTTCATATATGAAATATCTTTTTAAAACGTGAAATATTAATACCTCGTGTCTTATAAACATAGCCAGTAAAAAGATGTAAGTTCCGTGTAGAATTTTGTTTCAAAGGTAAATTTTTTTTAGCAGGATAATATTGAGCATATAGATTTTACAAAAATTATTGAAATTGCATTTTTTGTGTATTTTATTTTTTTTCTGTTGTTTTTATTTCATTTAATTTGCGTCATACCTCTATTTTCTTTCACGGAAGTTCTACAATATACCTTGATTTAATATACCTCTGTAAGGTAATATACTTTTCATATTTGAAAATAAATTTCTAAAACTTGAAATATTAATACCTCATACTCAAGACAAAATGTTTTTTTAATAACATTCGGAATGAGAAAAAATTCTACTCTTCAATTAATAACAGTTAATATAGTAATGCGAACTTCAGTTAATAGTTAACTATCTGTCAGTCAACTATCTGTCTAATTCTGTCTAATCTAACTATTCAGTTAAACTATCTTGGCACTTTTAAGAACAAAATGTTAATTTTTCTTTGAAATCATTCAAGTGGTCTTTGAATCTATAGGTCAGACGCATACAAACATTGCCTTTTGTTTATAGATTTATTTCGTCTATAAAAAAACATCTTAGACTTTACGCCAATGTCATAATATTCAATGCCAACTCTTTGACTATACGTCAATGCAATAATAATACATTTTATATAACATCACATAGATATATCGAATATAAGGTGCAATTATAAATTATAAATACAATAGACATTGTAAAATAAACAATCTATAAATCCTCCTTCTTAAACCTCTTTCCTGCTGTGATTATCGAAGTCAGGCAACCTTTGGCCTAAATTCTTCTTAGTTCTATCGCTCCGTGCATTACATGCTTTCTTTTTCTAATAAGTAAATATTCCTAATAAACTTTAATCGTAATTGATCCCCTCCTAACGAATAACAACATTTCAACCTGCATCCGTAACTTGGGATTTACGTTGCTGAACTTGAAAAGAAAAGATGAAATGAAATAAACTTACTTCCACTATGTCCATCAATGTCTGCAGCTGCGTCAGACGACTCTCTTCCGTGTCCGTTTTTAAGGTGCTTGGATCGATTCCATTCAAGTTCTAGAAAAAAAAGAAAGGGAAAAATTTAACAGTCAATCAATTTCCTGGACAAGAAACTCTCATACAATGCCAAGACTGGTTATTTTCGATAATCTGAAACTCGTGTGACTAAAGTATGTGAAAATTCGGCACGTGCCATTTTGTAGGAGATGTTTTACATGCGGCAAGACACAAAAAATTTATTCCTTAATAATATGAAATATTAATCAACTGCTTCTGACTAGGAAAAATTATACAATCAGTAATTGATATTATGAAATTGATCCTTATGAAATATAATTTCATATTGGAATTAAATTACTTCTACATATTTTCGCCTACAATATTTTGCAGCTAAAAATTCGAGTTCGCTGTTTTCAATTATGAATGGTTCCAAATTCTTATAAGTTAATTATTCATACATCTTTAGTATGTATTTTATTCAATATTTTTATTGCAGTGAATAATTCTGTGACTTGAGAGAACTTTGCAATTGATACAACCGTGCATCCGTATGGAACACACAAAGCTTAGGCATAATTAAAAGGCCTGATTTGTTACAAATCTGTTTACCTTGTTCCTCTCTGCAATTTGGTAGCAAATGCAGGATAGTATTATAAAAAGACCTTTTATTTTTTGATACATGTTGCGTATCTATTATGACTGCAAGAAAAATTTAAGAAAATGTTTCGCTTTTTGAGAATTACTGTTGATATTACTTGATATGTTTTGGTCAACTTAGAGATATTTCCATTAAATCATTAAAAGCTTTGAATCGGCTTTAATGCCCTCAATTTAACTTCAATGTTGCTGACAGTATATCAAAATGTTAACAACAGCGCCATGGAAGCTGGCCTAGTTTTTGAAAACATATTGGTAAACAACACATATGAAACATATTGATATTTTTTACCATTTGTTGAACAAATATGGATAAATTTCTCAATTAAAGCCTTTAAAATGAAACTTTCCCTGTAAAAGGAATGTTGATTTCCCAGAATGATATTTCCCTTTCAATAATAAGCATGCTTCCGAAAAAAAAAATACAGAATGTTTACAAAAGAATACTACAACTTTAAACAGCTACAATCACAAAACTAAAGAAGTTAAACTTCTTTGGACAAATTTAATCAAAAATTAAATTTTAAAGTTTATAAAACTATAAATAGTATGTGTGACAGCCATTAGAAACACGAATGATATGAATTCTCCTCATACATTTCTCAACATGTTCGGTGTTACAATTCGGACGGCTGCAATTTTTTGCGTTTTCAGTCTGTTAATGTTCATTGGCAGTGTTGAAAAAGCAATTTATCTTTTATGAATCTCCAACGATATAATTTGAAGGGTGTTAAACCAGGACTACTTAGGGGCCACTGATTAAGAGCAAGTTTATCATTTGCCACCTTTACGGCAATTTGCTATTTAAGTATTCATGAACAGATTCTCTCACCAAATAAAGAACTTAAGCTCTTCTCGTTCACTACTATTCCTACATTCTTCATTCACTACGAGATATAGCCCTTCAAAACAGTGTACTATTTTCTAAGCACCTTGTATATATTAAATGCATTAAATTAGGGGACAAGTAAGATTACTAGCATGAACAGACTATTAAAACCTGAACCATAATTAGATACGACAGAGGAAATGAAATTCTGAATAAATTAAAGAACATTCTTCTGATTGATAATTCTCAATGCATTTAGTTATTGTTGTTGTTGTCGTATCCCCTGAAGAGTACAAGAAAGTAAAATATTTTGGTGCTTCCGAATAATATCGCCTATGTTGAATGCCAAAGTATATTGACAATCAGCACAGATTAACATGGATAGAGGATTCGAAGTATAAATCCTCTTACGAGGGATGGTTCAGACGATACAGGACGACTGCAACAGCTTGACAATCAAAGATATGATGAGGAGTAAGCTCGACATCAGGTCAGTTACAACATTTTTTGGTATTTTTTATTGCCTTCAGCTGAAATTTTCATATTTTTGTGGTGCATCATCGTTAATCTTGTGAGAGTAGTAACTGTTCTTCTGTTGACATTTACTTCTGTAAATTGGTATTTAGTTTTAATCTTAGAAGGAATTATAAATTTAGATTTTGCCAGAGCATTTGCATCTGTAAGGGAAGCAGGAATGACAGTCTGATCCAGACTTCTGGCACTCTTCGCCAAAGAATCTGTAATTTCTTTAAATTCCAAATCTACATGAGTAAATTTAGTTACATAACTGACAGAATAGTGCTTTTTTATTTTTAAAGTAAAAATAAATCAATTTCAACACTTCGTGCTAATTAAATAAAGTGCGTTACATAAACTTAAATTCCAAATTGTTTTTTTCTCACAAGCAACACATTATTTTCACAAAAAAAAAAAAAAAAAAGAATAGCAAGCCAAAATGGCGAGTTTTCTTTATTAAAGCGGGATGAAGAACAATGAAATAGGGAATGAAATTACCGCCCATTCTTCCAAGAACTGTTTGCCAAGGTCTTCTCCTTCGTTTTCTCCCAGCGTCTTGTTGTAGTCTCTGGCAACCTGCAATTCAAATAGCAGAATTAAAGGAAAACAATAGCGAGGCATTTTTCATAACCGGAACATCATCATATATCCGCTATTAAAGGCAAAATGAAAATGAACAGTTCTTTCGGAATGAATAAAAAAACATGCGAATACGTAAGCGATAATGTCAAATATTGCGCATGCATATGTAATAAATTAAATTCTTCAAAATAATTCCTTGTTTTAATTTCTTAAAAATGGAAATACTGCAAATCATTATGAAAATTTTATCTTCTCTCTTTTAAAAGTACAGAATAACTGATTTTATGACTTAAAAAGGATTTATTTTAAAAACAACAAAATATTTTAAAATATTTGTTTAAAAAAATTGACATTTAAATTACTTAAGAATTTCAAACATTCGAACTAAGCAATTTAAACTGAATGAATTTAAAAAAAAAAATCAATTTACGCACTGAATTCAACGTCAATTTGAATTATATTTTTAAAGTTTCTTTATGTAGTAGAAACTTTATTTATTTATTTAAAATTGGCTATGTTGATAGCCAGCTCGGAGTATAAATCCTCTTCCGAGGAATGGTCCAGACAATGCATGGCGGTCACAACAGCTGGGCAATCAAAGATATGATGAGCAGTAAGCTCGACATCAGGGCAGTTGCCACATTTTTTGGTATTTTTTAACGCCATCAGCTGAAATTTATTCATTATAATTTTATTTCTTTACTGAAAATTTTTATTTATTTAATTTAAATTTATGTATTTATTTATGTATTAATCGATGTGTATGTATTTATAATAATTATGCATTAATTTATTATTATTTTATATTTTATTTTATTTTTAAAGTTTCTACAACATAAGAAATTTTAAAAACAACTGTCCGACCAACTGTCGCATGAAAAACCAGTACGTTGCCAAGTCAGATTTAAACACATCAGTGTTCTAGAGAAGAAAGGACATTTTGGAAGAGTTTAATTATAATTAAAATAGTTTTAATTTTTAAAATTTTAAATGGCATAATGCCAAAAGTAAAAAAAAAAATTATACAATAACTATTAAGCCTTATCTTTCAAAACTGTTTTAAGCTTTCAAAATTGCTGTGTAGCTCCTCTAACAAGTAATTCATTCGTCAGTTACCGCCTGAGCCCCAGCTGCTTACTTTTACGGTTTTTTTTTTTTTTTTTTTTTTCGGTTTAAATACCAATGGCAAAATGGGGATGTACCTTGTATCGCTAAATTTGCTGTATATAATGAAAATCTTTATTATTTTTCATGGATGAGTGCCAAGAAATAAACCTTACCTTGACGTCATGTTTCCAGAAGCGAGAAATTGCGGGTTCTGTTGTGTTAGGCGCCACTTCTTTTACCTGCAATTAAGGGAATATTTTGATATTGATTAACTGATACGATTTTATAATCAATATTGAAACAATTTTATTATTCTAGTCTAGCATCATTTATGTCTAGCCTCCACAGCAAGACTACTTCCTATTATTCCAGTTTTCTCCTACATAATATGTTACTATAGGGCAGGCGTACTCCTAAAAGGCAATGCCTTTCTTTCATCATCTATCAGTGGTTGTTCATGATGAAGTCCGTGTATATAGTACTGATATTTCTGTATAGAGAAGATTTTAAAGAGGACAACGTCATTAATTCTGCTTAACATTAGTCTTCAGATGCATTCAACTAGAAATAAATGTTATTCTTGACTGTGTCACCTTTTATAAGAGGTTTTAGTAAAGATCTGTACATACACACACACACACACACACACACACACACACATATATATATATATATATATATATATGTATATATGTGTGTGTTGTCAAGTAGTAGTATATGAATATATGTATTCAAAGCGATTTTATATCGGATCGAGGAATATGTTTGGATTGCTGTGTGAGTTGAAAGTTTAAAAAAGCTCTGTTTTCAAAAGGAAAATATTTTTTGATTGTGAAGTTCCAGACTGTAGAAAATAGAAGAACACAATTTGGAGTGATATATACATAGTGAGATAATTCATAAGACTTCATATTAGATAAGGATCTGCTATGAAATTTTCAATGCATATATCTATCACTCTTTTATTAATACAGATGGTATGGAAGCTAAACATATAATTCAACATACCATCCAAATTTAAAGATTTTGCTTTTATACTGGGGGGGGGAGGTGTCTCTCTATTTATGCATTTGAATAGAAAAATGCTGTATCGAGGTCTTTGGGAATGTTTTTACCAAATTGCAATGTCGCCTGAGACCAGCAACGATCCAATGAAATATTCGGGTTCTAAGGTGGTCAATGAGCGAAGTAAGTTAAAGGACTGAGTCTTATGAGAATAAATAACTCTACATTGCAAAATAAATGCACAATTAAATAAACACATCTGCTTTTGAAGCTGAAATTGTATTTCAAGATCACTAAACCGTCCCCGAGCGCAGCAATAATGATATAGATAATGCTGGTGAGCAGGAAACTGATGATTCCCAATATTGCGCATTCTTTGTCCATATGGTAATTCACTTTCTTATCAGTTCTTATGGCAATCTTATCAGCTTTTCAGCTTTCTGAATTAAAGCAACTCGGTTCGAAAATTGACAAATGATGCCGAATCGAAACTTCCTTGTTTATCCTGGGGAATAAGCATGAAAAATAAGTAGGACGAAATGTTTTTTCCCACATATTTTTGGAAAATCTTCAGTTACTACAGTATTCAGTTCAGTTCTGACTTTTCCTACTACTTTGTTGGAAAATCTTCAGTTCCTAGCCTTGTAAGTGATGTTGAAATTGAGATTGCACGAAGAAGTCAGTTGAAGCAATGGCAGCTCTCCTTTCACGACGAAACTTCGCAGTTGGTGTATCATCTAGCATTAGCATGACACAGACAAATACAAATAAGATGACGATGAAAGAACTTGCTTACCTTGAGGATGACGAGAGCAGCCATGATGATGCAGATAATGTTGAGCACAGTGAGTAGGAAGCTGATGATGCCCAACACTGCGCACTCTTTGTCCATCAGCGGGTAGTAAGTGGGCGTGTAGGTGTCAGGAGGCAGAAGAGCTGGCTTCACAGTGTGGTTGTAGATGTCATACACCTGGAATTCATCGGAAGTTTTTTTTTTTCAATATAAAACATTTTCCAAAGTGGAAATAATTTGTGTATTTTTATGGTAGTTATGGCTAAGAACTACGAAATAGCTCGGACTTTTTAATTGAGGGAAATGTGTTTGGTCTTCCCTACGTACAATCGGAAAACTGCCATATGTGTTCATCGGGTATGGGTATGATAAATGTTTTTGCCAGAAAAAGTCCTTCCACAAAGGACTTTAAAAGTTGGAAGACATTGGTAGAAGCCACTTCTGAGGCAGTGTCTTCTGTAATTGAACCAACGTTTATGCATTGAAATGGAATTTTTGATTGTACAATTTGTCAGCAAGTTTAGAGGATGTGCGACGTCATTCGTAGTAGTGTTTTTTAAATTTCTGCTAATTATTTTTTATCTAATGTTATAACATTCCTTATCTTTAGCTGGGGATTGTCCCTTCAATATCTGTGATTGCTATTAGCAATGAGTTCTTTTTGAGTTTCTACATTTTTTTTCCCCAAAAATTTGGAAAGAGGTGGATGAGAAAAACCCAATTTACATACATGGTAGCTCTAGTGAGACATTAATTACCATTGTTGACAAACCGATCGCAAAGTAAATAAAGTTTCATAATTTTATCTTTATAAATTTTTATTCAATAAAGTCGCCAAAAAGTAAGTTAATAAGGCAAGGTAGTTGGGGTTTCTGGTCATTATACTTGCAGAAACATAAATTTTCTGCATTGGAAATGCAAATGTTTACATGAAATTAGAAATTTTTATGTTATGTCAAGAATTTTTAAAAATGAATGTTTTTTAAAACTAAGCTTAGAAATTCATGTTTCGTCTCGCTGAGGCATTCGCATCAGCTCCATAGGGTCCACGGAAAATGTGTTCCAGTGAGAAATCTCACACTTTCTTTTCTTGTAGGAAACAGCTTGATCGTCAATTCTTCGACCCCGCCTGGATAGTCTGGCAAGGAAAATATGTTTCTGTACTATTTTTCTTGTAATTTACAGTTTTCATCTCATCCTTTTTTTTTTTACATAAGATTTCTTTGGTATTGCAGAAAAAGAAAAGATCGCTGATGATAATTTGCAAATGGGATATTGTATGTATGTAGGATATTCTACTTATCTGTGGGATATTATGCATATCTCATACACTTCAGGGAAAGATGGACGAAAAAGGGATTTCAGTTAGACTCCTAATGATGTAATATAATAATTAAAATTAGAATTTTAACCCTAAAAGAGGTGGAGTGTTGAGAAGGGTAATAAAACATTGTAAAATGTGTTAAAACATGCTATTGCGCGTGATATAATCCATGAAAAATACACAACTCACCACATAAGTATTCTGATAGAGACTTCTTACAGTCTTGATAGCTGCCAATCCCCACAGAAGACCCTGGAAGAAATATTTATTTTCATCAGAAGAACAGTAAGTTCATACGAAAATATTCTATGTGAAATGTTTCAATTTTAAAAATAATTGTATCTGAGGGATGGCAACTTACGCAGTTGACAGTGGGCGGGAGAAGAGAGGCAGAGATAGCCACGCCCACAAGTGAAGCACCATTTCCACCGAGAACTGACATGGCGACTCCAGCACCGGACGGCAATGCGATCAGACAGCCGGACCACAAACTTCTCATCATACCCCTGTCATAAGAAGTACCTTTATTACATTATCTGGGAATAATTTACTTCATGAATCTATCCTTTGCCTATTTGAAGGCATTTTGTCTTCTCATAAGAATGCGACACTCCCAGTATCCACCAAAATTTCTAAGATTAAATTTTTATTATAAAGTCAAAATTTGAGGTAACGAAAATTAACTTTTAATAGATTCAACATCGCTTGATACATCCATGGAACTTATTGGTTCACTCGTAGAACTCATATCCTGGAATAGTGTCCAATTCTATGAGTCTGAATCTCTTCAGTGCAGTAAATATTCTTTGATCCTGCCTTTGATGGCTTGATTCCTTCTATAATCCGGCATTTGATAGTTCGATTTTTTTTTATAATACGGCAAGTACCAAGGTGCAACACCCTTTCTAGGCTGAATATCGTGTGTATATCGTTTCATTAGTTTTCATTTCAGTACAGTACAGAACTCCTAAATTTCTGTACAATTCGTAATAATTTTATGAACACATGTGGTGAAATCTGAGTTCCGAATCACGGAAGCAACTCGATATAGGCAACTCGATGTCTTGCCATATAGCAGCTTGTCGTAACTTGTTTTAATGCAGTATTATTGTATTTGTATCATTGTACTGTATTCATTTTTAGCTATGTTTTTTTTTATTATCAAAGCAGAATATTTAACTAATTTAATATTGGAATAATTAAATTTTAATTTTGTAGTTTCTAGAATGTCGAAATACTTTGTCGGTGAATTGATATTGCCAACGCAGGTTCAGAATGTGAGTAAACACCTGAAATAAGTGTTTAAATTTTTATCTAGAGAGATTTATTTTTGGTATCCACGTTAAAAATATATTTCTTCTCGATCATCCAGCATAGACTTTGTTCTGAACGTGTTGGATTAAACAGCTTTTACTGTAATGATTTTTGAAAGAAGATTTCACCTTATGAAACAGAAATTCATCTGCAGGTGCTGAAAATTTGAAGAATGAGGAAGATGGTAACGACACTATTATTTGTAGTAACTGATTCAGGAGAAATGAATTAAGCTTAGGTACATTGTTAAGAATCAAGAAAGGTCATGCTATTGCACTTTTCTGAACTAAAACATTGACATTTCGGTTCTTAATGTTAACCATCTGGTACCATTTGTAGTTTTGTTTTACTCGAACTATACATAAATCTATTTCAAGCATAACAGATTCAATGATCTCCATCGCTTAATGAACGTCTTTTTGTACAGTTACATTAAAAAAAATTATCTAAAAGATTCTTTCATTGAGTGAGAAAAAATATAGCCCGAATTATAGTTATCCACCATAACAAATATTCTAAAAGATTCTTCTTTGAATGAAAAAATATAGCCCGAATTATAGTTATCCACCATAACAAATATTCTAAAAGATTCTTTCACCGAGATAAAAAAAAGTAGCCCGAATTATAATTAACCAGCTTAATACATTTCTAAAAGATTCTTTCACTCAGTAAGAAGTCCTATTTTTGTCCTATTGACCAACCTATCCCAGTTAGAAATCAAATATGCTGCTCTTGTTTATACCGTGGGTTGATAAAGGATCACGGAACCTTGAGGGTCAGTGAGCTTATTTTAGTTAATCCATGAAGTCGGAAAAAATTTATATTTTCAGTGATTTCCAACCAAATTTATCTTTAATTAGATGTCAGTAAGAGGCAAAAGCAAGGAAATCATTATTAATCAAATCATATATATATGTTGGGGAAAGTAATAAATTCAAACTGCATCACAAAGGGAATTAAATTCAACAACTCCATCATGTGGGTACTTTGTGGACATAATTATCTAAAAAGCATTCCTCTCTCCAATTCCTCGTTGTGAATAAAAAAAAAGTGTGTCATAATGGTCTCTACTTTAAAAGTAGAAAAGATTAAGACTGATTAATGATTTAATAGCCCAAGGGTGGATATTCACAGCAGAGTTCGGTTACATGGACTGGAGTTTCAGCATGGGGTAAAGGTGTCATCCGCTGGGGGTAATACTATGATTTACCAATAAAACCAATGGCTGTCTTGGGGCTGTCCTTTAGATGTAGGGTCTGGCCAATGAGGCGAATTAAAATAGAGTATAAATAAAGAGATGGAAGAGGACACACAAAGAATAGGGAGAAATGAGAGAGAGGAGAAAAAAATGTGAAGGAGGACGAATGTGGCGAAGTGACCGAGGGTCAGAGTAGGGAATGAAGAGAAAAGAGACAGAGAGGAGAATAGATTGATGAATCAGTGAAATGTGTGAGGAAATTATCAAAAGTGCAGTGAGAAAAAGAAATGTGATAATCTAGAGAAGGTGGAAGAGAAATGAGGAGAGTGAGGAAAAGAATATTTTATGTGAGAGAATCTTTTAATCTCATCAAATGAGCGACAAAATTAAGGTTCAGCCTTTAAATGTTTAATCGAATAAATTTGTAAACTTAAACCCTCAGTAACAACAATATATGAGAATTTGTGATTTAATTCATTCAAATTTTGTGTTTATTAATCCTGTGCATAAATTGAACAGTAAGATTTATATATATATATATATGTTATATAATTAAACATATTAAAATATTATAAAATATTATATATTATTATTAAATTATTAAAATATTATATATATGTCATAAATATTATTTGCATGATACCTATTCGAAAATTATTGTTTGACTTTTCTGATTTATCAGTTTAATGCTCAGGGGCCTCTTTAATTGCGTAATAATAATATTATGTTGTAGTTTAATTTTTGTTTGAATAAGCTAGTTTTATTATGTATTTTTTATTTAAATCTTTATTGTATTCCTTATTTTCTGAGTTTGCAGTAAACTTTTATCTCACAATTTTGGAGTTTCAAAGAATATGTTAGGTTATATATGTAATTTGGGATGTTTAATTGACGTGGGAATTTATTAATTTCGGAACAAAATGCACATGAACACACATTCACACTATCATGAAAAATTCGCAATCCACTAAAAGTCGCCAAATTGGCGTAAAATTTAATTGGGTCATTTCTTAACGAATATCATTTCGATTTTGGAAATCTTTTCAGTTGATGTAGGTAGAAGCATTCTTGTCAACTTTGGTGTAATTTTAATATAAATTGTGGCCGCGCATAGGTGTACACACACAAACATAGAGAAATATGTAAAGAAATTAATCAGTTTAAGAGAATAAAGGAATTATCGGGGAGCTTACTCACCTGCCCGCCATTTCAGTGGTTGGCCACTTCCCTGCACCCCACGTCTCGCTGAAATTTCCACAGATAAATCCGAACAGAAATCCTGAAAGAAAAGAATCCTCAATAAGAAAGAAAAAGAAAACAATATCTTGATAAAAACATTTTTCTTTGTTCTTTGCATTCTTTGTTCATTGGAATGAATCAAGCTCGTAATTAAATTTACGGCTGAGGTTTAAAATCTTCGAGCGTAATCGGAAAGCTTAGATGAAATTCTAACGTATTCATTTTAATTCAAGGGGGCTTAAAAATAGGACCTGAAGATTATGGTTCAGTTGACAATGAAGATCTCGTATATTAACTGAATTCACTGGTAATATCGCAGAATAGGGGGCCGTTGGGATTGGCGTCAAAAATTCTTCTCGCCATTGTAAGTCAAGTTATGGATTAAGATTGCAAAAAGTGCAAGAAACATGAATTACCACATTTGGAAACTTATCGCTCAGTTGGCGCTCCCAAAATGTCGCCAAATCCCAACGGCCCATATTTTGCGCTTTGGCCAATTCATTTCTTAAAGATTGAATATTTCTATTTATAAGAAAATAAACAAAATCACAGAACATGCATAAATAAATCCATATTTATTTCACTAGTCAACACTCCCAATATAGGAAAATAAAAAATAAAAACTCAAACGACATAATAATAATATTTATACAACTGTTTTTCCACTGATGAGTTGCTTGCTGCTCTTTATGGATATAAATCTGTAAAGCTTGAAAGCCTATCTAAATTAAGCTAAATTTACAAACTACTGAAAAATTATTTGAGTATCCTAATTTTTTGATTTAATATAGTCCTTATATTAATAGTTTATTAAGTCCTTTATATATGTTTTTTTTTAATCATCCAACCATTATATTTGTCCATACCCTTTTTCACAAATAGGGGTTTGGGCGAAAAAACAATCCTTACTAATTAATTTATTTAAAAAATTTCAACATATCGGGTTACCATACAGTTAATTAATTTAAAAAGCAAAGATGTATTCTAAAACTGATAAGAGTATTGCCATAAAAGTATAAGTGGTAAGAATATTGTCATAAAAGTGTAAGTTATCCATATTGCCATAAAAGTATGTAAGTGATAAGAGTATTGGCATAAAAGCATGTAAATGATAAGAGTATTGCCAATACATAACAAAATCATGCTTAGATATCATGCTAATTTTGCAGTTTGAGAATGGAATCTCATGGAATCTTAAATAAGTGAAACGTGACATGTAGCAGTCTAAACTAATGAAGCTCGATTTAAAATCGACAAACAATGCCAGATCGAAAGTTTCCATGTCTATGGCGAGAATATGCTCGATAAATCTGGATAATAGTAAATCTGTACAGGAAAATCTGTTCTATTCTCCATTTCGAGGAAGATATTAAAAACTAAGGATGAAAAAAATTGATAAAGGACAAAAACGTAGCGAGTCAGCGGAACGTCAGCGGCGTAGGCCTTTCCAAGGAGATTAATCGGCAATACAACATATAAATTAGATCGAAAATTTTCATATCTGTGAGTGGAATGGGTACTTAAATATGGCTACAGGAGCACTAAAAGTGTTTTCTTTGAGATTAAGAAGACTGCAGAGTACCGTGAAGTCAGATAAAAGGTAACACAATCACATTTATGGCTTTCTGATTGGGTTAAATATAAATATGGACATCGGAGCATTAGCTGTTAATATTGTTGTTGTTGTATTCCCTGAAGAGTGCAAGAAAATCAAATATCGTGGTGCTTCAGAATAATATTTTCTACTTTGATTACCAGCTCGGAGTATAAATCCTTTTCCTAGGGATGGTCCAGACAATGCATATTGGTATTTATGTTGTATATATGTTGTATTGTAACAGCTGGGCAATCAAAGACATGATCGTTTGGTTTGGTTTGGTTTGTCGCTCTACGGTCATCTTGTGCACACTTTGGGCTAAACAGACCGGGACCTACAGTTTAACGTGGATGCCGAACCAATCACAAACATCCATGCCACCGCCAGCATTTGAACCTGAAGCCTGGGATACCAAACAAAGACATGATGAGGAGTAAACTCAACATCAGGGTAAGTTGCCACATTTTTGGTATTTTTTAACGCCATCAGTAGAAATTTTCAGGACATTTTGCTGTACTGTTTAATTTTATTATTAAGAAGATGTAGCAGCTGTTGGAAATGTATTTTATAATTGCAGCATTATCAGGTTTGACTAATTTCAACCACAGTTCACAAATATTATTACACGATGATATGATTATCTTCAGAATTATGGGGCATCCTACAATTCGAGATTTATGTTGATGCTATGGGCCAGGAAATGTAATAGGTTCGATTGAAATTATAGAAATAAATAAAAATGGATAAATTACAGGGAAAGAATGGCGTATAGAAATCTCATTAAAGGATATTAAAGAAGAAATTAATAAAATGAAGTGCACGCAGGTAGATCTATTAGGATAAAAATATCTACTTACCTGCAATTAGACAAACGCTGAGTCCGATGAGTTCTGTCCTCAGGGCCATCCTGACCAGTTTCTTGTCTCGGATGGTCAAACCGAATGTGAAAGCCATAATGGGACCCTGAAAACACAGTCGAAGGAATTAAGAATGTCATTCTCGCTCTGTGTCGCAATTTGACATTTAATGCAAGAGAAAATTATTATTCTTGAATTCAGTGCTTATTAAATTTTTTGTGCATGTGTTTATAAATTTACATTCCCAAAATACTCTGAAAAACAAAGGATCTTATTAAAATGTATAAACATTCTGCAGCTGTATTAGAAATGGACAGCAAAATACATTCAAATCAATTGCTATTAAAGTCCATATTAACTATTGGCCACGGAATAGCTCTTTGCAGATGATCGAGGCATTTCTATTTTGCCATTCGTGCTTAGTTTTTAACTTCTTCTGGGAGGTTTAAACAAAGTACTTTGGCTGCGGAGCAGCCACACACTTTTATCTTGATGTCGGAGAAGCGTTGCTTTAGGTCAATGCCCATTGAAATTTTATGCCACACATTTTATATCTAGAAATATATAATTAATAAAAAATAAAGAGAGAAAGGTAATGAAATGAAAAGAAACTGTAGCATTAGAAGGAGGCCCACCATCTGGTGCGTCTTGCAGTAATGGATTTTAGGTGACGGAATAAGGGGAAAAAATAACGGATTATATGTTAAGGACAGCTTAAGAAAGAAAGAGAATTTAAAACCGAATTGCAAGTGTGAGGAAGATTATTGTAGAAGTTTAAAATATAAATTGGCGAATGTTTGGAAAGTTAAGCTAATGTCTAATATCCTGATTCCTGAAGTACCAAGGTGAGTTGGTGATCATCCGAAAGATTTTGTTTTCAAGTCTTTGGATGATTTCCAAGTTACTTTTGCTGCAGAACACCAAATTGGACTTGCATAAGTAATCATGGGATTTGTAGCTTGTTCAAATACTTTCTAATAGTCTCAAAAAAACACTCATATGCATAGCTAAATATTTCAAACAATTTGTTGCCAACTTGAATATATTGTTTTAAGTGTTTCGCATTGTACAATTTACGTTTAATGTGTTTTTTCAAAATAAAAACACTTAATACAATAATCAAACAAATTAAAAATTTAAAAACAATTGATTAACTAAAGATAAAAGAACATATATGTACAAGAAGTTTTGTACTGATATAAAAAAGCTTTTTTAGTTATGAAGCGAATTGTAAATTATAAACTTGGTATTTTTCTATAGTAATTATGCTAAGAAGTAACCATGACAACTATTCTTATCTACTTTAAGACAATTATTCTCTCAAAGCGATAATAGTAAATGTTATACGACAAGTAAATGTTATACAATAATAGTCAAATGTTATACGAAAACCTTTCATCAATCAATGTTATACGAATCAAAAATCAATGTTATACGAAAACCTTTTTGTTCAATTAAAACTATAACGAATCCATAAGAATTCCAAAAGATTGCTTCATTTAGTCAAGGAAGAAGAGGAGGAGTTTGAGTCGGAGTTTGAGTCTCCAGGCATGATACTACTAGGATTACCACTTTTACCCTAAATTCTTTTTAGTAAATTTTTAAGTTTGTATGAGTTTTTTTTTTCTGGTTTGCTGACAAGTAGCATCTGAGAATACTCTTGATACAATTTCTGAGTGTCTGAAGTCAAACACAAAATGCATTTGTACGTCAAGTTGCTCTGGGTATACAATAGAGGTAGATTCATCAATCAACATCGATAATTTCCTAGTTAACCTCCAGTATGAGTAAGTCAAATATAGATGTTGGTTCACAGGAAAAATATATAATTAATAATAAATGAACCGAGGACGCTTTAGCTCCTATCTCTCACTTTTTCCAGGAAGTGTTTTCTCTAAATTGTAATGCCATCAAAAACTCACATTGATTTAACAAAGTGATGTACTTATTATGAGCCCTACTCGTGGGTCAGGAGTAACATGTGCCGCATTTGGGAAGATGGCGAAATTGTTGTAGACACTGTTTCAAAAACGAGGAGGCTGTGATGTTCAGCATCTTGTCTCGTTAGTCAGAACCTGTTGGGAGTTTTTCCCATACGATACATAAATGAACTAGTTCTGTTCTGGAGGTAGTTCCCTCTAAAAGTCCTGCCGGAAGGCACTGCCCACCTTCTGTGACACGGAGGCAAGTTAGGCTTCTACTAAAAAGTGCTCCATCACAACAGAAGTTGGCCATTTACCTCCATCCATGAGTAGACTACTCATGGGATGTCCGTCCCATGCTGCAGGACACTGAGGATAAGTCAAAACAATAAATACTTATTGTGAAGCAGTAAAATCCGATGCCTAAAGGTGTCATAAAATATGCACGGAAGCGTTTTATAATGCAAAACTGTAGTTATTGCATTATTATAAAATTATTTGATAAGGTGACAAATTTTGACAGCTGTGAGTAGCCATCGATAAATGCAAAATTCCAAATATAAAAAAGAGTGTGGGTGAAAATACATATATAGGTTTTGAGTTCACACTGGGATGACAAAAAGTAGAATAGTAGATTTATTGGATAGCATGTTTACAACACAGCATGTGATGCACAGTTCAACATTTGAAAGATAGTTTAGAATGACGTGCTCATGATAATCACAGGCGTCGTTAGAAGCGACAGACGTCATTGCATGATTTACAACGTCAGATAAACGATTCAAAGACATGCTCGGACATAAAGAGTAGAGACGTTGACATATTGATGTTTACCGCAGAGACGATGATACCCGCAGTGAGACCTTGCAATATTTCGACAAGTTTTTCATATGAGCGAGTGTTTTAACATCACCTCAAAGTGTAATTTCTTATCCGCTCACAGCTTACGCTCACCGCAATTCCATGTCCCTTGTGTATGCATTATCGAATTGGTGACGTACTTCGTTTTACCTTCTGTATATGAATTAGAGAATTATCACCGAATCTACGTGGTTTGAGACACCATTTCAATTTTTTATTTTTCTTGATATTTCCTAATCAATTTCTGAGTTTATCGAAATCATGCTCATTGAATTTCTTTTTCTCTGGATGTCTACAAATTACTCTCTCAGCTTGTTAACATCTTGTTCCTTTTCAATTTTTGTTTCGCTTTATGTTTATTTATTATAAGTTGACTTTGTCAACACCTTGTACCAATTCAATTTTTGTTCCACTTGGTGTCTATTAACTATGCTCTGTGAATATCGGCATCTTTTGTTCTTTTTGAAGTTTTCTGCGTTTGTAGACACCTAGTTTCCATTTTTAATTTTTGATTTCTCTTGATACTTATTTACCACCCTCTTGAATTTTTCGACACAATGTTCCATTTTAATTCATATTCATTTTGATGTCTACTTACAACCCTCTGATTTTGTTGGCGCATTGTTCCATTTCAATTTCTATTCAATTTGATATCTGCTCACAACCCTCTGATTTTGTTGGCGCATTGGTCCGTTTCAATTTCTGTTCATTTTGATGTTTTCTCACACCCCTCTGATTTTGTTGACACATCGTTCCATTTCAATTTCTGTTCATTTTGATGTCAACTCAGAATTCACTGATTTTGTTGGCACATTCCAATTCAATTTCTATTCATTTTGATGTTTTCTCATAATATTCTGATTTTGTTGACACATTCCAATTCCATTTCTGTTTGTTTTGATATCTACTCACAATCCTCTGATTTTGTTGACACGTTGTGCCATTTCAATTTCTATTCATTTGATGTCCACTTACAACCCTCCAAATTTGTCGATACCTTGTTCCATTTTTAGTTTTTGTTTTACCTTAATGTCTACTAACCACCTTCGGAATATGTTGATACTTTGTTCTATTTTAATTTTTATTCCTCTGGGTGTCTTCTAACAATCATCGGAGATTGTCCACACTTTGCTTCATTTTTCCCCTTGTTCTTTACTAATCATCCAAAAAACTTGCTGACCCTTTATTCCATTCCCATTTTTGCTCTTTTTTATGTCTACTAACAACCCTATAAATTTACCTCTACTTTAATCTAATCCCCTTGTATTAGACAAGTACAATATAACCACATTTTTTTGAATAAGCGAACTAGAAACAGATAATTCTCTGTGTATGACAATACTTTTCTTTTAATTTACAACGTTTCTTTTAATTTACAACGTGACTTTTAGTTTCTTTTAAAAAAATGTTTTATTTATTGTAAAACGCTAAATCTATTTTCTTGTTCTGTGAAACAAAACTATTAGCGGGATCAGTTTACTTTAAATAATGCATATACAAAGCAAATAATTGGATAAAATAATAAAAAAATACCATTTGATATTGTGAAGAAAGGAAACACAATCCTCATTAATAGTATCATTACAACATATTTGACGAAGAAAAATAAATGAATATTTACCATAATCGGTGAAATCAGCATAGCAGCTACAATAACAATAGCACTGTTCTCACTCAGACCTAAGGCTGCAATACAGCTGCAAAATTTTAAAATTAAATTTCAATAAATAATAATTACATTAATTAAATTAATTTTAAAATTCAACTTTTTTTAATTAAACGTTTTAAGATTTTTAATTGAAATCTAAAATTTAAAAATTAATTTTAATTTAAAAAATTACGTAAAAGAAAATAACTAGAAGAGATAGAAATAGATGTCTTCGCTCCTTTACAATGTAAACACCAGAATTATTAAATTTCGTTGAGGCATTCGTCGATTTTTAGCACTTTAAAGTGAAACTAAATTACATGTCAAGTAAAACAAGCGTGAAATTCGAATTAAATACGTTGAATTATTTCATTTTGGTTTTATGTTGGAAATTGTGTTTGTGTCTTGCCCTTATTTAGCAGAAATTGAAATTTGAGTATCAAAGATTCCATAATTGATAAGATATTTGCCATTGCAAGTCATGGTTACACTTGAGTGCATATAACTATTAGAGGGATCCCACAAAGAAATTTATAGATTATTAGATATTTTATTAATTGTTTTATTAATTATTAGATATTTTATTTCTATTTCTTATGCTTATTTTTACATAATTGGGAATATGTGCCCAATAATGTTAAGGCACTGTTACTTTAAGATGAAGCGATTGATATTCATTTTAAAAAATGATTTGAATTGTAGCTGTTTTAAAATAATAAGCTAATTTTAAAATAAATAAATAAATAAAAATTAGTACAAACGAGATATTTCTATTAATACAAGCAAAAAGGTATCTGGTTCTGCATATGCAAGTACAATGTAGACGTGGGGTGGCCAACCCACGACCCGCCTTGAATACTTTTCTGGCTAGCGAGATTTATCACACTTTTACAAAATATATTTATTTTATAATAGCCAAAGTAGTGAAAACCAGTGTATTAAAAAATACTTTATGTGTGTATTCATATATTCAAAAATGAACTGTCGAAATTATGAGAAAAAATTAACTCTAATTTTAAAATAATATTCTTGCGAATATATGACAGTTATTGCATGTTTTATTTATGAGTTAACAGTTATGAGTACGCAGAATAATTAAATTATATACTACGAACTCATGAGGCGCTCGCATCTTGGAATATCTAATATAACAGCTTATACACTGAAGTGACAAAAGTCATGGGATAGCAATATGCAACTTTTCAGATCGCAGTAGCCTCGCGTAGAACAGGTATAAATGCGCAGTGCTTTCGCAGAGCTTTCGCAGAGCTTTCATTTCTGTTCAAGTTATTCATGTGAAGAGGTTTTGACGTGATGATGACCGTACGACGGGAATTAACAGACTTTGAACGCGGAATGTTAATTGAGCTAGACGCATGGGTCATGCCATTTCGAAATCGTTAGGAATTCAACATTCCCAGATCCACTGTGTTAAGAGTGTGCCGAGAGTATGAAATTTCAGGCATAACATCCCACCATGGACAGCGCAGTGGTCGACCGCCTGCACTTAACGACCGAGACCGGCGACGTCTGCAAAGAGTCGTAAATTCTAACAGACAAGCAACACTGCGTCAAATAACCGCAGAAATTAATGTGGGACGTACAAGGGACTTGTCTGTTAGAACTGTGCGGAGAAATTTGGCTTTCTTGGGCTATTCCAGCAGAAGACCGACTCGAGTGCCTTTACTGACAAAACGACATCGCTTGCAGCGACTCTCGTGGGCACGTGAGCATATCGGTTGGTCCCTAGATGAATGGAAAACCGTGGCCTGGTCCGATGAGTCACGATTTCAGTTGGTAAGAGCTGATGGTAGGGCTCGAGTGTGGCGCAGACCCCACGAAGCCAGGGACCCAAACTGTCAGTAAGGCACTGTTCAAGCTGGTGGTGGCTCCGTAATGGTGTGGGCTGTTTTTTCATGGCATGGACTCGGTCCTCTGGTGCGACTGGACCGAACATTGACTGGAAATGCTTATGTTCAGCTACTTGGAGATCACTTGCAGCCATTCATGGACTTCATGTACCCAAACAACGATGGGATTTTTATGGATGACAATGCGCCATGTCACCGGGCCACAAATGTTCGCGATTGGTGTGAAGAACATTCTGGACAATTCCAACGAATGATCTGGCCACCTAGATCGCCCGACATGAATCCCATCGAGCATTTATGGGACATCATCGAGAAGTCTGTACGTGCCCAAAATCCTGCACCATCAACGCTTTCACAATTATGGACGTCTATCGAGACAGCATGGCTCAATATTCCTGCAGAAGACTTCCAACGACTTGTTGAGTCCATGCCACGTCGAGTTGCTGCACTTCGTCGGGCGAAAGGAGGGCCGACACGGTATTAAGAGGTATCCCATGACTTTTGTCACTTCAGTGTATGTTTCACTTTAAGTGATCTCAGTGACCATTCCTAGATACACACAGTGGATTGTTGATAGCTGAACAAACCAGACTCTTAGTTGAAGTTGTTACCGCTTTTGGTACAACTTACACTTGAGAATCGTTTTTTTTTTCGAAAATGAAATTGACCAAACACAAAACACGCTCAAACATAACAAACGCTAACCTGCAACACCCATTACGATGTGCAATTGATCGATTGAGATCAATTTACAAAAGCTAAGTGAAAGATTGGAGAAACAAATATCGCACAAATAAAATAAATATTTTTTTAATGATTTCATTTTTTTATTTCGTTTATATTTATATACTTTTTATATTTCATTTTTAGTGTTATATATTTTTTTACAATGTATGTTTGGTATCATTACTGTTATATTATCTGTGTTTACATGTAAGAATAATAGTCAACACAATAATAATAACTAATTCTGTTTCAATTTTTCACTCCAAAAAATGTTTATAGTCTGTCTAAATCTAATATGAGGATATATAATTTTATATATCCTCATATTAGATTTGGAGGGAGTTATGATGCATTTCCAAAGTGGCCTGCAAGATCGTTTGGGTTGCCACCCCTGATTTAAACATAGTATGTGTGTCGGATTATTAAAATAAAGATTACAGGAATTAAGTTGGAATTTATAAACACGAGCAAAAGCTGCCTAACTCACCTGGCAATGAAGACAAACATGATGAAATCGAAGGAAAGTGACCCGTCGTTTCTTACTTTTTCTACAACCTACAAGAAAGAACAAATCGATTATGCTTTTATTAGAAACATACAAAACGAATGTCAGTTAGAAGCACAAAGTGAAATATTAGCTTTTGGATTCACATTTTGACTAGTTCAAATTTGCCATTTTATTTTAAGGCAAAACAATCAATTAATCAATTTTTTTTATCTTGAACTGTTAAATACATATGTTGCTAATGACTCTATTGAATACCGCTAATAATTTTATGGTTGTTGAAGTAGAAAGATATAAAACATAAATTATTGTAACACATAAATGAATGTATTGAGTTGGTGCATAATTATCAGGCGCTTCTCTGACGTGCTATATTTTAATAACAATTTACAATATTTTATAAATTTATGAATTAAAATATCCTTTTACTTTTAGTTTATAAAAATGCGTGTCGATAATGATATTCATATTCGTCATATTACGCTGTACCACTTTGAGAAAGGATGGAAAGCAGTGCAATCATTTCGCGATTTCAACGAATTTGTCGGTGAGGGGACAATCAGCGAAAGTCGAAGCTGGGAAGGGTTTGTCTGTTTAAAATCTGGTGACACTAGCTAGGAAGATGAGCCAGGAAGAGGTCGACCATCGGATAATGACAACCAGGCACTTTTGGTAGCCGTGCTGGAAAGCCGAACAACTCGAACTGCCGAAAGCTGGACAACTCGAATGCTGGTCGACAACTTCAATGTGGACCATTCAACCATCGTTCGTCGTCTCAAAAAGCTTGGAAAGGTATGGAAAATGGCTAGGTGGGTCCCCCACGAACTCAGCGATAACAATACAGCCCAATATGTCCGAATTTTCACCGATTTGCTTCAACGAAACCAGCGGGGCCTGTTTCTGAAGGATATTGTAACTGGGGATGAATCATGGCTTCTCTTCAAAAACCTCAAAAGAAAGAAGGTCTACATTTCGCCAGAGTTTTACCAAAAGGAATAACAAAGGACGTGTACTGAAAGAAGGCAAGGTGTTATGTTTGGTGGGAAAGAAGCGGAATCATCCATTGGGAAAACATCTTAAACGAGATTTATTATTGGTGGAACGGCGACGATGAGCGTCAACAGTGGCGGATTAAAAACAAAAAGGGCAATCGGCAATTCAACATCAACAGCTATGTCTATCTGTTCAACTCGACCGCCTCCACTCAGACAAAAGACTGCACAAAAAGAACCGTATCGTCTTCTACAACGATAATGCGCGTCCACATGTTGAGCGTCGTGTTGTCGAATGCATCATCGATAAAGTATGGGAACTGCTTCCATATCCACCATATTCTCCCACAGAAGCGCCTACCGACCACCATGTCAATTGGTCGCTAAAACACTGGCATGCGAACAAAGTTTATGACGATTTACGTATCTTAATGGCGTATGTCAAAGAATGGATTGCCTCCAAGAACCGTGAATTCTTTGCCCATGGAATTGACCGTCTTCCAAACAAATGGGACGTATTTGTTAAAGTAAATGGTGACTACGCTCCGGATTAATCGTTTAAAAATATTATTGCTACTGTTTAAAAATATTATTGTTGTACTGAATTTGGTGATATCTTCTGTAAGGCAATGCATGTTAAAAATGAAGCAAAAAACCTCAAATACTTTGATATTTTACAGAACATTAAATAATCATCAGTGTTAAGCAGTAGCATGCCATTGCAGGGAGGGGGAAGAAGATAAATACTTACTTGAGCCACTGTGAGACGAGCAGTCACCGATTTCAAAAACTCTTTTTGCATCGCCTTGAAGCCCTTGCCCTTTTTCTCCGGCGTCACTTCATCTCCGCTGAAACAAGACACAATCAACAGATCAGAGATTCAGTTTTTTTCATTGCATTTTTAGCATATTTATTTGTTTATTTTCTTCTTTAATTAAACAAATTATGCTTTCTTTTATTTGAATGTACTAACTGTGTACAAGGAATTGTCCATGTATTTATTTTTCCTATAATTTGTCAGACAGGAGAATGATCGTAGTGTAGTATTTACTTGACTTTTCACCTTTCATTCCTTGGGAGGCATTCTTAGAGCATTTAAAGTAGGAAATACTTACAGAATCCATAAAAAAAGAGATATGGAAGTCATTCGAACAAAAATACTACGCACTATTTTAAAGGACCCTCATAGCTTACTGACTCTGTATTAATACTGCTATTTAAAAGAAAGACTATCTCACCTTACTGATCTCGCATAACAATAATCCCGCTATTTAAAAGAAAGATCATCATAAGATAACTAGATATAATACCTTCTAATACTTAACCTAACTATATACTACCTTCTAGATAAGATTTTTAAGATTTTGCCCAGCGTAGTTATAATCCCACTATATAATAGCTACTTATTCAGGAAGGGGGAATGCGCACTTATAATTTCCTAGAAGAATCTAGGCCTTTCTACTACTTATTACTACTCTGTGTTCTAAAGCCTTCTAATTTACTTACTCCACAGTGATGAGTTTTCGATTATTTTTTTTAATTAATTGATCAGGTATTGCCCGGTTACAGAAAATCAAACATTTTCAGTTTTCGTTCAGGGAATGGAAATATTCATGAATATATTCATAACCTAAAGTTTATAACTGCATTCCTTTTTCTATTAATTTCTATTTACAACAACCTGACTATTAAAAAAATAAATAAATGAGAATTTTTTGGGGGAAAGGGGGGTGACAATTTTGATGTGATTTTTGTTAAATGTTACTAGGGGAAAAAAAAGAATTAAGATAAAATCTCAATTGCTAATGCTTTTTTTTGTTCTAATGCAGCTGTCAAACTCTTAGATAGCTTGGTCTTGGATGCCTTAAGGCAAGCGCTGCACAGACACTTTGCACTACCCAGGGGGCGCGTGTAACTTGAAGATAAGCCACGAACGCGGAGTAACAATGCCCCCGCAACGCTCTACGATCCTATTAGGACCGGGACCTACGATTTAAAGTGGATTCCGAACATCCATGGCACCGCCGGGATGCGAACCCGATACCTGTGGTACCGAGCACCACAGCGCTAGCCACTCGGCCATTCAGGCCCTCATCACCTAAAGTTTATAACTCCATTCATTTTTCTATTAATTTCTATTTACAATAACGTGACTATTAAATAAATGACAATTTTTTTTTTGACAATTTTGATATTATTTTTGTTAAATGTTATTAGGGGAAAAAAAAGGAATTAAGATGAAATCTCAATTGCTAATGTAAAACACTGATAATTATTAAGAATTTTGGTTTGGCAAGGAAGGAAAATATAACAATAATATATAATAAAATATTTAACAAAAACAATAAATATACATAAGATAAGATCACAATAGCATAAACTTCAGAAGTTGAATATTTTCAACAATTAACTTATATTTAATTAATTTTTTTAATAATTACTTTTAAATTATAGGAAATTTATAATTCAAAGCACTAGATGGCGCCAGATGCTACCAGATAGAAAAAGATGTTTAAATTAAAAAATAATTAATATGTATTCATTCTTAAATTTTTTTGTCCAGACACACGGTTTAGACTTACGACAGAAAAAAATGTTCGACGAGCTACCAGCTTAAAGGTGGAAATGGACGAATTGATTACTTGTTAGGGGCGCTAGTGTGAATCTGATGCTATTTAGAAAAAAAAAAGTGTGTTGTTGTTGCTTCTTATCACACTTGGCTGGCCAAGTCCACGAGCCCATACGCACTCATGATTGAAGGGGTAGGAAGCAGCTTCTGTTGTGATGGAGCACCCTTTGGTAGAAGTCTGACTTTGGCTCCGTGACGCTCTTACAGTCATAGGAAACCGGGACCTACGGCTTAAAGTGGATTCCGAACCACAACAAACATCCATGGCACCGCCGGGATTCGAACCCGATACCTGTGGCACCGAGCGCCCCAGCGCTAGACACTCGGCCATTCAGGTCCCAAATTTGTGAATGCCAACAGCACGCGATGTTCCCAGGTGGTCACCCACCCAAGTACTGACCGCGCCCAATGATGCTTGACTTCGGTGATCTAACGAGAACCGGTATATTCAGCATGGTATGGCCGTTGGCACTGAAAAGTGTAATGATTAGTATCAATTTAATTGTTCTTTCGATAAGTAATTTATATTAGTAATTAAAATTTAGTTGATCATTTCGACTCCCTCTGAAATGACTTTTCTCCTCTATCAAACCGCTGTGCACATATACGCATATGCCTCAGTGAATGCTCATATAAGACATAAAATCAAGTATCCCTTGGACATATTACAAACAATGGGCAACTCAAGGGATCTTAAATCGAAATTTATCACCTTTTGTAGAGTTAATAAAGACATTTCATGTATATCACTTCATGTAAAGTTTTGGTAGATAATTTTGCATTGTTTCCAGTGGTTTCCTGACACTGCGCAAATCTCACACAATGATGGTTAATACTTTGTTGTATAATATCTTAATTGGTGTTAAAATGATTAAAGAAATGCCAAAAAGATAGTATATGGGACACCAAGCAGTACACAAATTGTTTTCGCTACTTTATATTAAAGTAAGCCTCACAATTTAGAGTTGAAAAAGACAGGTGAATAGTATATTTGATGGTATAGAAGACTATATTCTCAAGGCAAGTTGCATAAAGCATTTAAAAACTGATTCATTAAAACTGAAAGCATTCTAACAGAAAAACATATTCTGAAATGTCTGTTGTATTGATTCTTTAATGGAACTGAAACAGTTTTCAAAAATTCCTATACCATATATTATTTATAAAGATAGGGTTTTGTTTACTTTTCGTTTTCTGAGTCTTCTTGAACTTCGTCGTCCTCTCCATAGTCCCGGTAGAACACATCACAAGGCATGATTCTGAAAAAAAAAATTCTTAATTATTCGCTGAATCTACATTATGAAGATCGCAAATATAAAATCTTGGAATATATAGTCTGGGAATAGTAAATATAAAACTTATTAGCTAAATAAACTCACCAAAACGTATACTATTAAAGCCGTAAAAAATGATAATCAATGAAATAATAAAAAAAAATATATATAATCAATGAAATCATAAATTTTCTCCACTCATATTAATTCATATCAATTATAAATGATAGTCAATCAATTATAAATGCAAGTAGTCAACAATTAAAAATGCAATCAATCAACAATTATTAATGTAATAAATCAACAATTATTAATGCAATCAATCAACAATTATAAATGCAATCAGAGAATAAAACATGTACTGGACTGTAATTATCAGATATGTAAAATTGCAATTTGGAGAGTTAAGTTTGAATCTCTTCTTTCTTTGATGAATGAACCGTTGATGAATGTTAAATGCAGGATTCCTTAATAAATGTCCTTTCCAAATAAAATTTTGCCTAAAAATCACTGTTATGCTTTTAAATATGAAACAAAGCAGAACAGGCGTAGATATGATTTTAAGATACAAATATTTTCTACAGTGATAATAGAAAATTATAAATCCTTTTATTCTGTTATTTCAAGATGTCTCCGTTTTTATTAGGTGGTAATTTTAGGTTCCATTTTAAATCCAGTCATTTGTGCAGTTGTATATTTGGCTATTTGGCAAATGGGAAACTAAAGAACATATCATTTTTAAGAGTACTCATAAAGAAACCAATAGAATGATTATTAATCAAAATCATCGAACCGTAAAAAAAGTAGAAAAAAACATTGGTCTCTCTTGCACTTTTATATCGCATTTAAACATTTTGTAAGTATTATTTTTAGTTCGATAATGGATTGTTTTGAATGATAAACGTCCGGTTTAATGGCATAAACGGACGAATCGATTTGTTGTTAGGGTTGCGGTGCAAGACTGTCTAAGAAGAAAGAAGTTTAATAGCTGGTAATTTTTTTTCATTTAATTTATCTTTTAATATCACAATAGAAACAATAGAAAGATTCTTAAACAAAGTCATCGAATCCTTTAAAAAACCCCGAATGTATAGATTACTTTTCAGAGTGTGGTGCAAAACTATTCGGAAAAAAAAAATGTTCAATAGTTAGTGTGCAATTTTATTCCTCTAGTTTTTTTTAGTATCGCATCATTTAAAAGTTTAATTATTAAAAATTAAAAGCATATTTATTTGAATTAAAATTCCTCCTAAATAGCATTTCCTCTTGTTGAACCTATCCGACTTGGCCTCGTACTAATTTTTTGCATAACCGGTGGTTGGACTATACTTTTATAAGCCTCATGCCATGCACAAGCCGGTTATGTGTGTTTAATTATATATATATATATATCAACACTCAAGAGCCAAAACATTATGACCACCTGTCAATAACGAGTTGGCCCACCTTTGGCGCTCAACACAACTTCAACCCGCCTTGGCATGGATTAATACCCCCACTTAATACCAGTTAAATACCACTTCCACCTGATCACGTGCCTTCCACGTCATCCAGGCGAGTTCATTGCAAAATGTAGGGGTGGTCATAATGTTTTGGCTCTTGAGTGTATATTTGAGTAATAAGTACTTTCACTTTTATCGATGCTACAACGAAGACCTTTAAATAATATAAAAAGATGAGAGGGAGAAACTGATTTCCCCAATCTCCAATAGCATCACAACGCCCTTCCCTTTTCTGATCAATGAATAAGTCTAAATATACCTCAAGAGAAGACTTATTTTCACACTGAAACGGATGACCCTTACTTCATCAATGACAATTAGAAAAATACGAATCAATTGCATCTATACTGTTTTAGGTAAAGATAGAAAATTATTGTCACTATTCATTTTCGCCGTGGAGAGATCTGGAGGCAATGGTAAAACATATTTATAGAGAGTTTTTGCATACCGTATTTTGGACGTCCGTTAGCTTTTTCTCCCTAGCGCGCATGCTCATAGGAAATATTATTACAGATACGCATGCGCAATTTCCTATGAGCATGCGCGCTAGGGAGAAAAAGCTAACGGACGTCCAAAATACGGTATGCAAAAACTCTCTATTTATAGAACTGTACGCATAATTTTTGCGTGCAACACTGTGGCACGCAGAAGGCTTCAATTATATAGCCCGGAAGAACGACACAGCTTATCTTGACCAAGAAATTTTTATAATCTCATAGATCTCATCACTTATTCCTTATATTGATGTAACGCTAAAAGGAAAGACAGTTTCACGAATACTGTATAGAATACGTAATCTAGAATATAGAAAGTATAGAATGTATTTATTTTGAGTAAAGTGTAATAGTTTTCAGATCCTCGAGATATCGATGATTTATTAGCTTACAGAACAATTTCTTTCAAAGAGCAGTAATAACCCCATTTGATACATGTCATCATCTTTAATCATGATCTGTGGAATTTCGTTTTTAAGAATTAGAATTATTTCACCTTTTTAAATTATTATTATTATTTGTATTTTCTAAAGTATGCCTGCAAAAAGAACAAATCATGAATCGTTTTTGATAAAAAGTCTTAGTTTGCCATTGCAAGGAAAGATTGTCTTCACATTAATGAAATGTAGAAATAAACGTTTTTCCAAAACTACTTGGTTAGATATGAAATTTTATCAACACACGTCTAAAATATTTTACTACAAAATTCCAATACTGAGTGGACCAAAAATTTTGAAGACATTTAATAGGTGTGACGTTTTTAGTAATGTTAAGAAGATATACGCATAATATCATTCGTTTGTTTAGTTTTAATTTTGATTTATCGTCTTGAATTAACCTTTCAGATATTTTTTGAAGATCTTGGGCTAAAATCATCGATTCTTCTTCACAGAAACATGTATTGATTTGGAATAAGCAGCAAATATAATAGATGCTAATTTTTGAAAGAAATAATCTTCTTATGAAACGGTTGAGACTGTAATCCAATAAGCGATATGACACACAGCTTTTTAATTTTTAAGTTTCTTTTTATCTAAGCAAAATTCCCATCCAGACCATCTTGATAAAAAATTTTCCCATCGAACTTCAAATATTAGTGGATATCTCTTTTCACATTTAAAACAGTAAATGGCTCGAACTTACCCCACCGTGGACAATCCTTTCTCTCCGATGCCCCTATTTTGTATGGACTGCAGGACAAAATCACACTCCATGCCCGGTCCCTCGCATGGGAAGAACACCTGGTGGAAGGTTTCCTCCTTGGACAGGATCCACACTGCATCGTAGATGGCCAGTTTCTCCAGGCAGTCCTTCAAGTGCTGCAAAGAAATGTTCATAGGATGACCATTCGAAATGATTAGAACTTTCTCTGTGGTGATTCAAAACTTTCTCTGTGCGCTTCATAGGATGACCATTCAAAGTGCAAGGAATGTCAGTGACACTATACAGGCAGCTATGATGAATAATTCAGATAATAATTAAAAATAAATTATATTACATGCAGATATACAGATTTTATTAAAGGTCCTTCAAAGAGAAAGGTTTTTCAGCAGCTCCGAAAAAGCAAATAATAACTAACTATAATTTACTGTATGTGAAGTATTGTTTGTGCATCTGAATAGTTGCAGATGCAAAGATCTCATAAAAGGGCCATTCAAATAAGGCCTCTTAGTGACCTTATACAGGCAGTTATGCAGATACTACAAACGCAGATAACAACTAAAAATAAATTGTATTACATGCAAATACACAGATTTTATAAAAGGCCATTCAAAGAAGAAAGCCTCTCAGTGACTCTATACAGGCAGATATAGAAATGCACAATCAGGTAATAACTAAAAATAAATTGTATTACATGCAGATGTACAAATTTTTATAGAAGGCCATTCAAAGGCAAAGGTTCTTCAGCGACACACAATATACAGATAATAACTAAATATAATTTATTGATGTAAAGTATTGTTTGTACATCTGCATATCAGCATTTCATAAGAGAGCCATTCAAAGAGAAAGACCTCTCCATGACACTATACAGGAAGATATGCAGAGACGCAAGCAGGTAATAACAAATACTAATTTATATTACATGCAAATACACAGATCTTATAAAAAGCCATTAAAAGTGAAAGGTTTCACAGCGATATGGAATAAGCAGATAATAACTGTATGTAAAGTATTATTTGTGCATCTGCATATCTGTATTTCATAAGGAGGCCATTCAAAGAGGTAGGCCTCTCACTGACACTATACAAGCAGATATGCAGATGCATAAATAGATATGCAGATGCACAAAGATATGCAGATGCACAAGCAGATAATAACAAACAATAATTTACATACAGTTTATATTGAGCTTAACTGGCATTAAGCAAATTTACTTCAATGGATTTTATAATGTGGGAATTAATAAATTACAGAAATATTAGGGTAAATAATTCAAATTCAGTGGCCATCAGCATAACGCCTTAAGGGACATAGGTGATTTCAGTGTGTTATGCTTGTTTCTTGTTCAATGAATGAGTCTAAATATCTTCAAAGTCAAAGTTTTGGCTTTCTAAAACAATCTTTTATTCACCCATGGACAATTACAGAAACACAGCTACATCACTTCAACTGAATGAATTTCTGTTTTAGATAGTGATAGAAAATGGTACTTTAATTGTTGAATCACAGAGGAGGGTCACTCTGTAATAACACAAAACAGGTAGACATACAGATGCGATGTATTAAATTACTTTTTTTTGCTAAATCTTTCATTTGAGAGTGGGTAAACTTTACATTTTAAAGTGGGTGTGGTGCAGCTGACCTCGTTGAGCGAAACATAGATCGTGGCCTGAATTTTCACAATAAAAATATTCCCGCACCAGAGGAAAAACATGAAGAGTCTTAAAGTTAGTATATACATCAGCTTAAAATTGTGCATAGATTATGATGCATTTATTTTTAAAAATATGGCTGCTGTGCTTAGGAGGTCCACTCACCCATTCCAGCGACTTCTCGTCATCATCAGCCGATTCCTTCTTCCTCTCTGATTTGGGTGTGTTCGGGACGATCTTTACATCCTCCTCCATCTTGCTTCTGTTGCTGTTCTCCTCATTGTTGATTTCCACCTGGACGAGGCCATTCGGCCTGTTGTTCTCTGAAATAAAAAAAAAAGAAATCATTTTATTTAAACTCATTAGTTGGATAAACCCAGTAGAATTGAACTCGAAGAAAACTTATTGACTTATTTTTGAGAAAAATCTTATTTTTAGGAAATGATTAAAGGGGAAATGGTAATGTGAGCAACTCAAACACAGAGAGCAACAGGTTAGAGAATGCCTTGGTGATGCTTGTTGCAATGACTATCTTCAGAAAAGAGAAGATAAGTTAGTCAATAACTGAGAGCGGCTTTTAGTAAATATGTTTGATTTGGCAACCTGTTATACTGAGAATCAGATGACTTTTCTGGGTGTCTTACGAGATATAGAAAATGCTTGAAATTTCTCCATAGAAATCTTCATAGAGGGCCTCATTATTCGCTAGCCTATCAGAGAATTGTTCACGGCATACATTAGAAGACAAGGCCCGTTGTGTCTTGTTTTATGGGGTAACACAAAAGACAAAGCTGTTGGAATATGTGTGGTGTGAGTTGGAATCGCGTCATTGTGTCAGGCATATTGAGTTTCACTGAAAGATAGACATTAAAAAATTTAAATTCTGAATTTCTCTTTCAAATATCACAACTTTTGTTTCAACATGATTATCGAGAATAATGCACTGAGAGTTGTGCACTACAATTTGGAAAACTTTTCCGTGATCGAAGATGAGGTGTGATTAAGAAGAACAATTCATAAGAACATAAAATTGATGTTCCTTCATTTCGGAAATCCATTGAATTTTACAGATCGCTTATTGTGCTACCCTTCATTGCTATCTGTCTCCAATATGTGATTTCCCAATTGAACATAAAATGAATGTTCTTTATCTCTTATTGTATATATTGCTATCTGTCCTCAATATGTGAGTTTCCAATTCATAAGGAGAACACTGAATTAAGGTTTCTTCAGTTCGGTTATCCTAATGAATTTTACAGATCATTTATTGTATACATTGCTACATGTTTCCAATAAGCATTGCTACTTGTCTTCAATTTCTACCTTTCTCCAATATCTGATTCCCCAATTCATAAAAAGAACACAAAATTGATGTTCCTTCATTTAGATCATCCATTGAATTTTACAAATCTCTTATTGTGCTATCCTTCATTGCTATCTGTCTCCAATATGTGATTTCCCAATTCATAAGGACACAAAATTGATGTTGCTTAAGTTCAGTAGTCCTAATGAATTTTACAAATCGCTTATTATATGCATTGCTACGTGTCTTGAATATGATTCCTCAATATGATTCCTAAATTAAAAGTTTTTCAGTTCTATTATTTACTGAATTTTACAAATCTCTCATTTTATACATTGCTACCTGCTCCCAATATGGGAGTCCCCAATCATAAATAGAACTCAAAATTGATGTTTCTTCAGTTTAGCTATTCTAACGAATTTTACAGATCGCTTATTCCATGCATAGTAGCACTAAAAACGAAATAAATTACCTCAATCAAATTGATAAATTTATATCTTTTTTCCTATTACAACTCCTAAAGGAAGTATAAATCCAACTTTGTGACTTTATCATTGTATTAAAAATCTTCCCTTTTTATTCACAAAAATAAAATCATGTTACTGCTATACGTAAAATCGCAACCATGAGAATTCAAGTATTCCATATGTTTCTTTTAATGCATATTAATACAGCTCTCCAATGCTAGTTACGCATACGATTCGAATTCAACCAAGGCGTTTAAATTTCCTCTATATTACTGTTACCCGAGACAACTGTCTGCGACATATCACTTGTTATACGTATTGCTACCTTTCTCCAGTATGTGATTCCCCAAATCATACGAAGAACCCTAAATTAAGGGTTCTTCAGTTCGATTATTTAATGAATTTTATAGATCGCTCATTTTATATATTGCTAACTGTACCCAATATGTGAGTCCCAAATCATAAATAGCATTCAAATTTAATGTTTCTTCAGTTAAATTATTCTAATGAATTTTACATATCGCTAATGATATAAATCTACCTGTCTCCAATATATGATTTCCCAATTCATACGAAGAACCTTAACTTAAGGTTTCTTCAGTCCGATTATTTAATGAATTTTATAGATCGCTCATTATACATCGATATCTGCCTCCAATATGATTCCCCAATTCTTAAGAAGAACACTAAATTCAGGTTTCTACAATTCTATTATTTAATAAATTTCACAGATCTCTCATTATAAACATTGCTACCTCTCACAATCATAAATCGAATTGATAAAATAAATTTATGTTCCTTTAGTTTAGTTATTAGAGAGTTTTTGCATACCGTACGTTAGTTACCGTAGGACGTCCGTTAGCTTTTTCTCCCTAGCGCGCATGCTCAGTTTCCTATGAGCATGTGCGCTAGGGAGAAAAAGCTAACGGACGTCCTACGGTAACTAACGTACGGTATGCAAAAACTCTCTATTATAATGAATTTTACACATCGCTTATTGTATGCATTGCTACCTGCCTCTAACATAATTCCCCAATTCTTACAAAGAACATTAAGTTAAGATTCCTATAATTCGATTATTTAATAAATTTTACAGATAGCTCATTGTATACATTGCTCCCTATTCCCAATAATAAATAGAATTTAAAATTGATGTTCCTCCGCTTCAGTTATTCTAACGAATGTTACAAATCGCTTATTCCAGGCATTGCACCACTAAAAAAGAAATAAATTTTAACAATCAAATTGACAAATTCATACATTTTTTTTCTATTCCAACTCATGAAGGAAGTATAAATCCGACTTTGTGATTTTATCATGCCTTTTTTATTCACAAAAATAAAAACATGTTGCTGTTATGCGTAAAATCGTAACCATGCGAATTCATGTATTCCATATGTTTCTTTTAACGCATATTGATACCGCTCTCCAATGCTAGTTACGCATACAAACCAAGGCCTTTAAATTTCCTCTATATTACTCTTACCCCAGACTACTGTCTGCTGCAGTATATCTTCCTGCTATTATGAGTTTTTTCCCCATTTCTTTCACACTTTTTTTCACATTTTTATCTTTGTTGCGAAGATAAAAAAAAAAAAGATACTGGCATCTAAAACTGTCTGGAATTATTTTATACTCACACCTTAGTATCTCATTCAATTGTGTGAAGCTTCATCGACTTCGATGTCAGCGCCACCTGGAGTGAGTTTTCTGTAGTGACAAAAAACCAAACGGCACGATTTTAGCGAAACTGTTTTTATAGATTTTTCTGTCACGACGTGTGAAGGAACAAAAAAGACGCTTTGCTGCTGAAATTTTAAATTCACGATTTTGATGTACAAAATTCGTGATTATGTGGGCAGTATAATCCTAAAGCTCCGTTCTATTGTTTGTAAAACATTTACCTATTCAGTTCCGTTAGCGTTTTGTTTTTTGCAGGATACGCAACCGGCGTGTTTTGTGTGCCTTTGAATGCTGATGAGGCTTTTTTTTTATAGTTACTTTCGAGCGAGTACGTCTCTAAAGTCTTTTGAATGAATATATTTATTTAGTAACATTGAAATTTTAGATTTATTTTGTGCTGCCCTATTGGAAAGAATATCGGTTATAAATAAATGATGAGTGAGATTTACATTTCGAAAACTATTTATGTATTATTTTTATTATCCATTTAAACAGAAAAATGGGAAAAATTCTGAGGCCATGTTTTTTATACTGTGTAATTATGCAGAGACATTATAAGAAAGACGAAATTTCGAAATTTCGACGCATGTATTTGCACAATATTTTAACACGTTATAATATACGAAAGTATATTATATGTGTTAAAATATACTTTCGTATAATGCAATTGTTAATACATTCCATTGATATGTGATGTATAAATTTTAGGGGTAATGGCACAAAAAAATAAGGTTCCAACCCCAATTTTTTTTAATTAGGTCGAGGACTGAGTCGTATTGACCATTTACCTGCGAGCAGCCCAATACAAACTAGCCATGAAGAAGGCACCTACTCATTTAACACTACCCAGGGAGGCACGGGTAGCTTGCAGATATTCTACGGACGCTAGTAATACTAACCCTCTATAGTTAAATGATACCGGGAAATGGATTCCGAACCCCTACAAACATCAATGGAACTCGAACCCTGTGGCACATGGGGCCAGAGCGCTAGTCACTCGGCCAGCAGGCCCAATTCAAAATCCATGAAGCAGAAAATATTAAAATTTTTATGAAAACGAAGAAAAAAAGTTAATTAATTAAAATTTATTGAATGCTAATATTACTTAATATAGGTTTCATTATTATTGCTAACCACTATTTTTAACACGATGCAAAATTCACATTTCTAGTCAGAATATTAGCTTTCAATTAAATATCATTTAAACTGTTGAATTTGAGAGTTTAGATCCGTTTGTTTATTTTAAGCGTTTAGATCCGCTTGATAATTTTAAGAGTTTACAGAGACTGAATGGCGGAGTGTCTAGCGCTCGGTGCCACAGGTCTCGGGTTCGAGTTTTGGCGATGCCATGAATGTTTGCAGTGGTTCGTAATCCACTTTAAGCTGTAGTTTCTGGTCTCATATGACTGTAAGAGCGTCACGGAGCAAAGTCAGACTTCCACCTATAGGTGCCCCATCACAACAGAAGATGCCCCCCCCTCCCTTTCACTTCAACCATGAGTCCATACGGATTCGTGGGCTTGGTCTAGATGACTGCCAAGTGGGATAAGAAACAACAACAAGAGTTTAGATTAGCTAAAAATTGTTGAGAATTACAAACTAAATCAAAACAACTGTTTCAGACTTTTTAACGGAAAACTTTTCATCAAGTCGCCTCGATTTACAAGATGTTAAGAAAATTGAAATTCGTTGGTTCATGTGATTTATTCTAGTTCAAGCAGATTTATTCTAGCTCTAGCTCAATTGTCTAGGGGACATGGCTACGTGAACACAACATGACGTCAATTAATAACGTTTTGACACTGGCGTACTAAAAGGATAACGGCTCCGCAACCTTGTAGACAAAAGTTTGAACTGAGTTTCGACATATTTACATCAACACAGCTAATAAATTCATCGGTAGTGGTAGCCGTTGACGCACGTCTACCTACATAAGCAAAGCAGAACTAACGTCATCATTCGCTTTGGCTGGACGAATCCATGTTTTCGTGTCTGACCTTTATCCAAATCCGGAATATATATATATACACACACATTTATTTAGGTGGTAAAGCTACCATTTGACGGGAACTATTATTTAACTTGAGCTATTGTTTGACTTAAGAGTTTCTATTTGGTAGAGTAGCGTTAAAAGTATGTATTTATCATTATAAATACACCAAAAATTTATACAATATATATTAAACGTTTTTTTTTTTAAATTTATGTAAGTACATAATAAAGGGCCTGAATGGCCGAGTGGCTAGTGCTCTGGCGCTCGGTATGACAGGTTTCGGGTTCGAGTCCCGGCGGCGCCATGAATGTTTGTAGTGGTTCGGAATCCACTTTAAAAAGTAGGTCCTGGTCTAATAGGATCGTAGAGCGTTGCGGGGGCATTGTTACTCCTCGTCCGTGGCTTATCTTCAAGTTACACGCGCCCCCTGGGTCATGCAAAGTGAGTACGTCTCTGCAGCACCTGCCTTAAGGCATCCAAAGACCAAGCTGTCTGTGTTTGCCAGCTGCATTGGAAAGAAAAAAAAAAAAAGTAGAAAATACGGAAAATCTTTTAAATCTTTTTATTTTCCAACCCAAATCAATTAAAAATATTAACAAATTCTAAAATTCTGTACGCTGATCCAATGCGACATACATTTTCAAATAAATGAGATGATTCCTGCTTGCTCTCAAGAGTTCTCATGCTATCTTTTGTTGTACGTAAACTTCCCAATTGGTGGTTTGTTTCGTCGCTCTGCGGTCATTTTATGCACACTTTAGGCTAATTAGACAGGGACCTACAATTTTTAATGTGGATTCCGAACCACTCACAAACATCCATGCCACCGCCGGGATTCGAACCTGAAGCCTGTGGTATCTAAAGGCCAGAGAGCTAGCCAATTGACCATCATGCCTCCAGAGAGATTAAAAAGTATTCCCTTGTATTTATAACAAGGCGCGCAAGAGGATTCAGGTTTGGTTCAGCTACTCACTGCTAGTGCGCTACTTACTGCGACTGTGATAGTAATTACGGCAGTATAAGTGAACGTCTCGCATCCGTGTTCAAGCTGTATGGAGGCACTTTTAAAGGTTTTTTCCCATTCAATATGCAAATGCATAACAGTTATTCAGTCCTCACGGGCAATAAATGTCCTCCTTTCATCACCAAAAACCACATAAATGTTACACAAGTTCACCTATATACATAAGAAAACAAAAATCTTTGCTGCTATATAGGTGTTACTATTTTGCTTTTTCTAATAGATAAATACAAATGTCAAATATTATTGAATAAGTCGGTGCTAAATCGAAAAATCTCAATTGGTGACTGATTAAACTTCTAAAGACATACTATTTGCTTCTTGTGTACTGCCAGAGAATTCTTTTTCTCTACCTTAAAGCTTAAATGCTATAAAATATTGGCGATAGCTGGGACTCTGAATACTTTTTCTGGAACACAATATTTTTTTCGGAGATGCAGTAACTCTTAAAACTGAATTTCGGTGAAGAACGATGCCATCCGAATAAAAGCCTGTAATATTTTTTTTTTTTCCAAGATGTGCTTGACATCCTCCCAGCCCCCGCTTTAGAACCCCAAGAGTTCGATATAGCATTCAAAGATCACTTTCTCGATTTTTGACATCCAAAACTGTAGCTAGATTTATTTGGTGTCTGCCTTTTCGAAATTACACCAATACAACTTAGTCGGGATATAAAATAACGAGATTCGATGTGATTTTAAACATTTTTTTTTCTTTCTAATGCAGCTGGCAAACAGACATGGACGTCTTAGATGCCTTAAGGCAAGCGCTGCACAGATGTACTCACTTTGCATTACCCAGGGGGCGCGTGTAACTTGAAGATAAGCCACGGACGCGGGGTAACAATGCCTCCGCAACGCTCTACGATCCTATGAGACCGGGACCTACAGTTTAAAGTGGATTTCGAACCACTACAAACATCCATGGCACCGCCGGGATTCGAACCCGAAACCTGTGTCACCGAACGCCATTCGGCCATCAGGCCCCTTGCTGCATTATTGGTAACATAATAATCTGCACATCTACAGTAGCGAATGCGCATTTCTGGCTGATGTCTACTACTCTATGGGTGGTGTTCATTTTGTCGAAATGATTAGTGGCCATTTAGAATCAAGTAGTGGAGTATGTTTATCACTTAGCCACCCTCTCCACAAACACACATTATGCGTGTGACATCAAAACAAACACCAAAAAGCATAAAAAAATAAACAAAAACTAACGAAAACGACAAACATCAAAAACTACAGAACATGAAAAGGATCTGACACTACTGAAAGTTGTAGACAAGGATCAAAATATACAGAAAACTGTCTTAGAAAAAGACAGACAAAAGAAAAAAGATAGAAATTTTCTTTTCCCCATACTTGTCCCCGTACCTAGAGCTATATAGTTTCATTTGAAAAATGAAGGGCAACATCGGTGCTGAGCGATTAAAAATGGTATTTTTTTATAGCGAATTAGCGAAATTTCAAACCGATTCGACTGAAATTTGGTATAGAAGGAGTTCTGGTGAATATATTTTGATGCACTGTATACATTTTCGATTTTGTAAAAAAAATTTCTAGGAAAATTACAGCCAAATGTAAGAACTTTCGAAAAATCGACTCTGATGTAATTTAAATAATTACATACTAATAATCTTTTTCTGTAATCATCTGTGATATTGCCACCTGTAATACTGCCGTGTAATATTTAAAATCTTACACTCATAAATGCTGGATTTATTATCTAAAACAAATTATTTCAAATCTTAAGTTTTTATTTAAAATTTTATACGTCAAGATGTACTCTAAACTTTCTAAAAATGCTAATTTAAATTTAAAACGGCATCTTACAAACCTATTAAAATCACTGTTCGTTTGTAATAACAAATTTACAAGAAATTAATATTTGACAGTTTCTTGAAAACCCTTGGTGAGCCTCATGTAATGTGGAACACCAAGGGCTGTGCAGGGAGAGACAGTGCCTTCCTGGAGGACGTTTTAGGGTTGCCCTGTAGAAACCGGAAAACTCCCCCTAGCTAACTTGATTATCGACACATTGCCCACATTGTCACAATTTTCGTTGAATCTCTTCGTTTGTGAAAGCAGTGCCGCTATCCAATTTCAACATCAGCCCTCCTACCCACTAGCTGTACACGTTACCTAAGGACATGAGCCAGGCCACTGAAAAATGTCTAAGATACATATGATTTTCGTCAAGTGTCTCGAATTGAAAGTCTCATTTGAATCGGCATTTCGGATGAATAAAAATACAGGATGACCATAAAATAATTTTCAATGTTTGGAAGCATTTACAGCTCAAACTAAACAGTTTAATTTTATATATTGACTGTGAAAAATATGTGAAAAATACTGAAAATAATAATAATAATACCAAATGTCGCCGAAAGGAGAGATTTTGGCTCTGTTACGACACGCGTCTTAGGGAATTTGAACCATCTAGATAGGTTTTACCAATATTTTCTGGCCATCTCGTTCACTGGACATCACTCCATACGACTTTTGTCTGTGGAGGGGTACCTTAAATCCATTGTGCAAGCGAATTGCGTTACAAATCTGTATTCCTTTAAAAAGAACATAAGATGGGCTATTACAAACATCCCGAGTGACAATATACGCACAACAATACAGAACGGATGCACTATCATGCTTAAAGGAATGTCAGAAGATTGAAAATGTTGCAAGTGGTTCAGGGACCCCTGATATCGGTGGATAAAAGATTATTTTCTGTGAGTTCCATACTGTATGTTATGTACATACAGTTTAAAATGTACATATATGTATATACATATATGTACTTATATGTACGTACATAGTATATATGTGCATGCTGTATGCTACTCAGTTATTATAGGACTCGAGCCTTAATAAAATTAATACCCTAATGGCTAATCCAAGTCGAGCCTTATTGACTAATCCATTTTTCATGTTTTTATTGTAAATCGACTGTTTCGACGATTTACAAATCACAAAAATCATTTTTGCACAATCACTCCTGTCTCCTGACTTTTTGTACTATATTTTGTTCTGTTTTCGGAATTCATCACCCCATGCCTTCCACAATCCGTATGTGAAATGTGGTTTCATTCCGTTCATTAGCAGATGCATCCAAATAGGGAAAGTTATTTTTATGGCCACATTGTGTATTTAGAATAACTACTGCCACATAAAAACCAAGTACCGTAAAGAGAGATTCTTTTAAAACCACTACACTTGCGAGTAATGCGATACCGTTTACAATCCAGATCCTTTCACTCAAAAGACTGAAAGGAAGAAATAAATACCATCATTAGAGCCCGCGCTCTCTGAAATTATAGCGACAAGCCGCATAAGTGAAGCAATTCCATCATTCGCTGGATTTCTTTTCCCTATACTAGAAGTAGAGTGGCAACGCGGCGTTGCTCAAGCATGGCATTTTCCAGCAATACGCCTGGTTAAGGTGGAATAACCACGGTGCCGTGATGTGTGCTATCCATGTCAGAAGAAGATGTATTCTTTTAACGCAGAAGGCGCCTCACTGCTATCTTTTATGGTTATTACAAAAGAGGTGAACCAGCATCAAGAATTTCTGTCACAAAGAAGTTTAACGCATCATGTACTGTAATCACCAATTATTTATACTTAATGTTTAGAACGAAAGAGGGAATTTTTTACGTTTTTTTTAAATTGCAACTAAAATAAATTACTCCATGTTCCATAAAATATTTTGCGACGTTGAACGTCCGCGATATGTACATTCTAAATATAATCATTCCTATATAAACATTCCAAATATAATCATTCCTATATAAACATTCCAAATATAATCATTCCTATATAAACATTCCAAATATAATCATTCCTATATAAACATTCCAAATATAATCATTCCTATATAAACATACTGAATGTTATTCAATTATGTATGGGCATTTTTAGGACTTAAAATTATTTAAGTTCTAAAAAATTAATGAAATTTTATGGGTTCAATGAAATTTCACAGTCCATTGAAAAAATCCGAGAAATTTCATTTCATTCTTCAGTCCTTTACGGTCTTAATGAAATTTTGACTAATCAATTTTTCTCTGTGTTCATTATAAATTGGCGATTTCAACGGCACCACTACTAGTGTCGACTTTTTGCTCTATATTTTGTTCTGTTTACGGAATTCAACACCTTTCATAGTCGATATGTGAAATGTGGCTTCATTCCATTCATTAACAGATGCATCCAAATAGGGAAAGTTATTTTATGGCCACATTGTGTATTTAGAATAACCACTGCCACATAAAAACAAAGTACCGTGCAGAGAGATTCTTTTAAAACTACTACACTTGCGAGTAATGCGATACCGTTTACAATCCAGAACCTTTCACTCAAAAGACTGAAAGGAAGAAATAAATACCATCATTAGAGCCCGCGCTCTCTGAAATTATAGCGACAAGCCGCATAAGTGAAGCAATTCCATCATTCGCTGGATTTCTTTTCCCTATACTAGAAGTAGAGTGGCAACGCGGCGTTGCTCAAGCATGGCATTTTCCAGCAATACGCCTGGTTAAGGTGGAATAACCACGTTGCCGTGATGTGTGCTATCCATGTCAGAAGAAGATGTATTCTTTTAACGGAGAAGGCGCCTCATTGCTATCTTTTATGGTTATTACAAAAGAGGTGAGCCAGCATCAAGAATTTCTGTCACGAAACAGTTTAGCGCATCATGTAATCATCGTTTATTTATACTTAATGTTCAGAAAGAATAAGTGTTTTTTTTTTGTTTAACTATTTTTTTTTAAATTGCAACTAAAATAAATTACCCCATGTTCCATAAAATATTCCGCGACGTAGAACGTCCGCGATATGAACATTCCAAATATAATCATTCTTTTATAAACATTCCAAATATAATCATTCTTTTATAAACATTCCAAATATAATCATTCTTTTATAAACATTCCAAATATAATCATTCCTATATAAACATGGGGCCTGTTGGCCGAGTGGCTAGCGCTCTGGCGCTCGGTACCACAGGTTTCCGGTTCAAGTCTCGGCGGTGCCATGGGTGTTTGTAGTGGTTCGGAATCCACTTTAAAGTATAGGTCCCGGTTTGTTTAGCCCAAAGTAGGCATAAGATGACCGTGGAGTGACAAACCAAACCAAACATTATACCTGAAAAACTTTTTAAAATGCACTGTATTAAAGTTGCGTAAGTGTAATTTATATGTCAATTAATACTTATTAAGACTCAAAAAAAAAAAAAAATGCCTGAAAAATATACAAACTGTTGCTGATGTTTCTCAGTTGAAGATTCTCATAGCAACGCCTTACCGTCATCTTTTATGATTATTACAAAAGGAGTGAACCAGCATCAAGAAATCTATCACAAAGCAGTTTAATGCATTATGTAATAATCACTTATTTATACTTAATGTTCAGAAAAAATCAGTGATTTTTTTTACCATTTTTTTAAAATTGAAATTGAAATAAATTACCCCATGTTCCATAAAATATTCCTTGGCGTAGCTTACAGAAGCATATCGTTGATGAAATACAGAAAAAGAAAGTCTAACTTTGAATGTATACAAAAAAAGGAATTTTAAAATGACAAAAAAATACAGAAAGTATTTCAATAAAGAATTAAAAAATATAAATATTGTTGAATAAAAAATACTTTTAGCTAAAGCATAATGTTTGGAATAAGAGAAATCGTTTCCACCCGTAAATTAATTTTTCTTTCAAAATGTATCACTTAAACAAGCTTTGTTTGTATAGAAAGTATACACTGTGCACTTTCTAAATATAAACATTCCTACTTAAACATTCGAAATTTAAGCATACCAATAAACATTCCTACTTAAGCATTCCAAATATAAACATTCCTACTTAAGCATTCTTAATATAAACATTCTTTCATAAGCATACCAAATATAAACATTCCTACTTAAGCATTCTTTCAAAATGCATCACTTAAACAAGTTTTGTTTGTATAGAAAGTATACACTGTGCACTTTCTAAATATAAACATTCCTACTTAAACATTAGAAATTTAAGCATACCAATAAACATTACTACTTAAGCAATCCAAATATAAACATTCCTACTTAAGCCTTCCTAATATAAACATTCCTACTTAAGCCTTCCTAATATAAACATTTCAAATGTGAACATTCCTATATAAACATTCCAAATATGAACATTCGCACTCAAGCATTCCAGATATAATCATTCCTATATAAATATTCCAAATATGAACATTATACCTCAAAAACCTTTTTAAATGCACGGTATTAAAGTTGTTTAAGTATAAAATAATATGTCAGTTAACATTTTTACAGGAAAAAAAAGCTAAAGAAAATGCCTGAAAGAAATTCAAATTGTTGCTAATGTTTCTTAGCTGAAGATTCACGTAGCAACAAGAAACCCACTGACCCAGAAATCAATTTGATTTTTAATAGAAAATTATTATATTCGATAGTATAAGTATTCGGAATTATTATAATTTCATCGTATATTCCATACAAACAAAAAAATATGCATAGATCCACTGCTTAGAAAAACTAAATAGCATAATGTTCATTGACTTTTGACGAAGCATGTGGTTAATACTAGTTCTGTATGGAAACCAATGGATATTCTTTATGATCCTTTTGAAAAAACGCGGGTTTCCCTAAACAATTGCAACAACAAAAAAATCAAACTTATTATCAAAACAAAATGTTAAAACCTTCTAATAAAACAAAGGAAGTTTCAGTATGGATTTATGATTGTTGTAGAACAACCCTACAATGATAAATTAAGTTTAAAAATGTTAAAACCAATTCGTTATACTGTCCACAAAATTTATTAACTTTTTTTGGCAGAAATATGCTGTTCCTACAACGATTGACAAACTGTGAACAGTAGTTAAAGAGGAATGTAACGACATGGCACTAGAATTTTACAAAAAAAGCCCTTTTCACAAAATGCAGAGAAGAGGAAAACATTTAAATAATATGAAATTATATTTTTAAATAAATGTCCTGAAAATTTTGTGTCCTTTTTTTTACTGAATAAATCCAATTTTTTACTCGCACAACGACTTTCGAAGTGTATAACTGATAATCCAGATATTTCATTTATAGCTGCCTTCGACTGGCTGAAATGAGATGTTTCTACAGCGATTGAAAAACTGTGAACGTAGTTAAAGAAGAATGCAATGATGTGGCACTAGAATTTTACAAATAGCCTTTTTGGCACAATGATGAGAAGAGGGAAATATTTAAATAATAAAAAATTGCATTTTTAAATAAATGGCTTAAAAAATTTTTACGTCCTATATCACTGGTAAATTCAATTTTTGTTCACACAACGACTTTCGAAGAGTATAACTGATAATTGATAATCCAAGTTATTTTATCTGTAGCTATCTTTGGCTGGAGGAAATCAGCTGTTCCTACAACGATTGACAAACTGAGAACAGTAGTTAAAGAGGAATGCAACGACATGACACTAGAATTTTGCAAAAAAGCCCCTTTGGCACAATGCAGAAAAGAAGAAACTTTTAAATAATAAGAAATTACATTTTTAAATAAATAGCCTCAAAATTGCTTTAAAAGGAATTAACATCCTTTGCATTACTTCAGACAGATACTAGAGTAACAAAATCAGGGATCAAAAGTCAAATCTAAATGGACAAGAGCAAACAAAATTATAGGACAAGAAATGAATTTTTATTTACACCTGACATTTTATACAAAAGAAATGATTTTTTTATTGTGATTATTTGAAGCATCTGTCAGTATGAAAGTTTTTCTGAGTATTAAATAAAAGTATTTCTATATACAATGGATAGTTGAAACATTTAGTGAAATTGCATGTTGAATTTACGTACAGCGTTGCAATTATTATAATCGGAATTTTAATACAGGACCTTGTGTAGATTAAAGATAATTTAAACTAAGCTAACCTAACTTAAAACTAAAAAAATGTGAACAATTAAAAAAATATTGAAAATTATTAATGACGAAAATATATATGATACATTTCTACTTATCTATTTGTTAGAAGAACGTGCTTCAGCATTATATATTTGATGACAGCAATTTCAGAGAATAAAAAGCTTTTTGTAAAAATATATAATTTTGAAGATTTAAAAAATAGTAACACCTAAGAAAGCATTGAAAAAATGCAGGTAGACTCTTTTTAATTTTATTCAAAAATTACCAAAGATTTAAAATATTGTCATCATTATTTGAAATGTTATCAAAGATTGTACGCTTTCAAAAAGGTTGAGAATTTATCCTTTAGCTTAGGTGATTATTTTCTACAGGTAGTTTATTCCCCAAATTCTGTTTTCTACAGACAATTTATTGCCACAAAAATTCTCCCAGGAAATTCTCTGGCCTTCTTTACGAACATCATGCAAATAACACATGGATCAATAAAAACCGGGGATAACTACTAAAGCAACAAATTTTTGGAAAAATTTTCGGTACTTACGTATTAATGCTACCTTGGCTACAGTTGCGCCAATAAAGAGCAATCTTGTTGTTCGCACGCGCACGCAGTTATCTTTTGAACGCCAATCGCAGCGACAGATTTGGCGGTTTTTAAAATTCTGCTTCCCTCAAACCAGTTGTCTTTTTTTTAAGTCCCACACGATAAGCACACTGACTGAAATTGCATTTCCAAAACTTACGTTTACCAAAATAAAGTTTCATGTCATGGGAATTGGGACATTTTCGTTGTTTTGGTAAAATATTTCACTCCTGAAAAAATAAAATTGCATTTTGTTCTGTTTCTGGCAAATCCCAAATATGCATTTTCGTAGTACTAAAAAATGGCGTCAAAAATCTGCAAATCTGTAGCTGTTAGATTGGCGCCACTTAAAAACAGCCAAATCGGTAGCCAAGGTAGCATTAATACGTAAGTACCAAATTTTCATTTATTCCTTAGCATACAAGTGAGATACATTTATTTCAATGCTTTTCTAACTTTTCTATATTGGTTGTGTAGAACGATTTATATTTGGCCTCAAAATAGACTTTAGTATCAGAAATCACTTCTTCATTGGAACCTAATTATTTTATATGGAGAAACTCGTTGAAATCTATGGCCAGAATGGCCGAGTGGCTAGCGCTCTGGCGCTCAGTACCACAGGTTTCGGTGTTCGAGTCCCGGCGGTGCCATGGTTGTTTGTAGTGGTTCGGAATCCACTTTAAAAAGTAGGTCCCGATCTAATAAGATCGTAGAGCGTTGAGGGGGCATTGTTCCTCCGCGTCCGTAGCTTATCTTCAAGTTACACACGCCCCCTGGGTAATGCAAAGTGAGTACGTCTGCACTTGCCTTAAGGCATCCAAGACGTCCATGTCTGTGTTTACCCGCTGCATTAGAAAGAAAAAAAAACTCTTTGAAATCTGCGAGCAGCCAGTGGCCAGGATTCGTAGCCCGTAGTTATTCGATTGCAATCACGATTTTAAGAGATTTTTTAAAATATTTTTTGAGGATTATTTGTGGCTGTGGGACAGCATTTGAAACCAGCATACCACTGGCAATAGCTGTTTTCGACACAATAGAGTCCGGATAACACATTTAAGCCATTGCTCATCTTGAACAGTAGTTTTTTCCATCAAAAAGCCCACAAAAGCTCAGTTTTTTCTATTGTTTTGAAAATTACAAAGTACAATTAAAAGTTGGAGTGACGTTACAAAAGTACTGTTCCTCAAACTTTCGTTTGACAACAAGTGATCGCAATGCTATGATATTTTGACACGCGTCGTTCAAAGTCTATACTAGCCAAAGATTATCATCTTTATACATGTAATTAAAGGTACTTTACATTTGAATATGCATCATCTGTTGGTTAGTCTTTTAAATATAAGAACCTCACAGATGTTTTTAATACTTGCATTGACTAGTCAAATTTAAAGTTATTTAGAGTTAATCTGTACTGTAGATTCGATTTTTTTTTTGCCATTCTTTGTAGTAAAAAAGTAACTTTTAAGAAACTACTGGTACCTAAGTCAGGTATAATTTCCCATTATTTTTATTGGTTTATTATAATCTTTAATTTTTCTTAATAAATATAAGAAACCTTCCAGGTGTTTTTAATATAATTGCATTAACTGACCAATTAGCCATGGTACTTTTTTTTTCCCTAATTGCAGAACAGCTTGAAAGAAACATTGAAGTTTTACTGATGAAGACCACGTGGAAGTATAAATGGCATTTTTGCTCGTCGTCGTCCTTTTGTTGTCCACAATGGGAATAAATTAGCAGACAACGTAATGGAAGCTTTTTTTTTTTTTTATTGTTACAAACGTAACTGGCGTTGTAAAATCTACGAAGCATATGGCACTGTGATGCAGTTTTTCTTCTTGTCGTTGACTATGGCCTTCCCTTTTCTGTCAGCATCTTCTTCAAAAAGGACATTTTTTTTTGTGCGGCAGAGAGGATTTCTGCGGACTGATTTACGCTCATTGCAGAATAGCGGAATTACTTTACGTGCGCGCTCGTTTTACCATTTATGATTGCGAGGCCTAATCACCGTTTATTTTGCTGCGATAATCTTAGAAATGAATACATTGCTTCATTTTTTTTTGTTCTGGCATAAAAATAGCCTAATAGTCATGCTGCCATTATATTTATAGCTACTTGTTTCATTTCTCAACTGATTTTTTTTTTTCTGTTTTAAATACGAAATTCGAATTTCTGTTAGAAATACGAAATTCTTTTAATTTAACATAAGTAGTAGATGAGTATATAATCTTCGTACAAATGTTTTTAGTAATTTTGATTTTAAATATAAAAATTGTTAGTTCAATTATTATAATTTATTCCATAAATTATTGATCGCTGTTTTTAAAAAAGTGGAATGTAGTAACACTTTTAAATCACGGTTTATAAGAAAATGGCACATACTGACTACTTCTACAATGAGGGTGGTCTGATGGCTAATTGGTTAGCGCTCTGGCCTTCGGTACCACAGGCTTCAGATTCAAATCCTGGTGGTGGCATGGATGTTTGTTAGTGATTTAGAATCACGTTAAACTGTAGGTCCTGGTCAAATTAGCCTTATGTGTCCAGAAAATGACCATAGAGCGACAAATCAAATCAAATCTACAATGAGGACCATCTCTTTTGCAGACATGTAACAGTGTCTGGCTACATTGCAAAACAATTTGTATATCCAGATCTTGCATTTAAAACATTCACCCACATTTTCATCCATTGAGCATAACAGACTACTGATTTATTATGAGCATACTCGGTGTAAACACAAGTATTGTGTTTCAGCTTATTACCGGGTATCGCACTGAGCTCCTCCAAATCATTAACTTAGAGTTCTGACAACCAACCCTCACCAAGCTTACAAGTTTAAAGAAAAACTAAATTATATTCTGCCCCTACAAGGAGTGCAATGTAGACCTACCGCCTAGTGGTGCACCCTGGGCAACGTTCTGTACGGCTAAGTGGTCTACAGTGTTCAGCATGATTGTCCGGTTGGGCTGCTTGTATTAACAATGGAATGCTGGTGACTTGTCTCAATAAAAAGAACTGATCTAATGAAAATTTGCATCTCATTGAGATTTTCGATCAGCCAATACTGCCCTTTTTGTGATTTGGCAGAATTAAAGAAACGAGTTCATCTCCAACTTTGCTTGGCACTTCATGGCGAATCCGAAACGTTGAGATACTGTCAAGCTAGATAACTCTTAAGGCAATGATTTCAGTCAACTTTGTTGAACACTGTACATTTCCTTTTTTATTCTGCATTCCCCCTCCCTTTTGTATAGCCATGCCATTGGAAATAAAAATGTTCTCTGTCTACAATTAACAAGAAGTGTTTTGTAAAACGTTATTCCCGATTTATTAAGTCAAATTGCCTTTAAAATAATACGATGGACGTGTGAAAATTCTAACGAAAAGATAAAACAGGTGGACAGAAAGCACAGAATTACAATAGTTATACAATTGCTGTTGCGCCCATTCTATTTTCCGAGGAAGAGATTAAATGTCCAATAGAATAGATTGTTCAATAGATAGATTAGATTGTAGATTAGATAGAATAGAATAGATTGTTCAATAGATTGTTCTCTTCCCGTTCAATTAATACAGAGTGACAATGAAATTCGAAAATCGAGTGGCTTTTAATTCGGACAAAAGCAAGTGCAATTGGCGATTGGTATCATGCTCCTTGAGCCAAGTCTATGTTATCTAGTCTGAAGCATTACAAACCAAAGATGACCATGTTGTTTTAAGTCAATCATGATTAATTTACCATATTATGTGTGATTAATTTTTTGATAATTGTGGAGAAAATTTTTTGAACTCAATATCATACTATGATATATCATTATACTACTATATGTATCATTGTACTGTACATCAATATGCTTAATCATTATGTTACTATATTTTAGTATTATGAATTAATTGAGATCCCATAACGAATGTTAAGGAGAAATGCAGAAAATATATAATAATACACTGAAGTGACAAAAGTCATGGGATAGCAATATACAAATTTTCAGATGGCAGTAGCATCGCGTAGAACAGGTATAAATGCGCAGTGCTTTCGCAGAGCTTTCATTTCTGTTCAAGTTATTCATGTGAAGAGGTTTTGACGTGATGATGACCGCACGACGGGAATTAACAGACTTTGAACGCGGAATGTTAGTTGGAGCTAGACGCATGGGTCATGCCATTTCGGAAATCGTTAGGGAATTCAACATTCCCAGATCCACTGTGTCAAGAGTGTGCCGAGAGTATGAAATTTCAGGCATAACATTCCACCATGGACAGCGCAGTGGTCGACCGCCTGCACTTAACGACCGAGACCGGCGACGTCTGCAAAGAGTCATAAATTCTAACAGACAAGCAACGCTGCGTCAAATAACCGCAGAAATCAATGTGGGACGTACAAGGGTCTTGTCTGTTAGAACTGTGCGGAGAAATTTGGCTTTCTTGGGCTGTTCCAGCAGAAGACCGACTCGAGTGCCTTTACTGACAGAACGACATCGCTTGCAGCGACTCTCGTGGGCACGTGAGTATATCGGTTGGTCCCTAGATGAATGGAAAACCGTGGCCTGGTCCGATGAGTCACGATTTCAGTTGGTAAGAGCTGATGCTAGGGTTCGAGTGTGGAGCAGACCCCACGAAGCCATGGACCCAAACTGTCAGCAAGGCACTGTTCTAGCTGGTGGTGGCTCCGTAATGGTGTGGGCTATTTTTCATGGCATGGACTTGGTGCGACTGGACCGAACATTGACTGGAAATGCTTATGTTCAGCTACTTGGAGATCACTTGCAGCCATTCATGGACTTCATGTACCCAAACAACGATGGGATTTTTATGGATGACAATGCGCCATGTCACCGAGCCACAACTGTTCGCGATTGGTTTGAAGAACATTCTGGACAATTCCAACGAATGATCTGGCCACCTAGATCGCCCGACATGTATCCCATCGAGCATTTATGGGACATCATCGAGCGGTCTGTTCGTGCCCAAAATCCTGCACCATCAACGCTTTCACAATTATGGACGTCTATCGAGACAGCATGGTTCAATATTCCTGCAGAAGACTTCCAACGACTTGTTGAGTCCATGCCACATCGAGTTGCTGCACTTCGCCGGGCGAAAGGAGGGCCGACACGATATTAAGAGGTATCCCATGACTTTTGTCACTTCAGTGTATAACACATATGATGTACAGTATAAAGGTGCATCATACATCTTGGTCAATATACTACTGTATCGTTGTTTTCAGTATTTCTTGATGTTTAAATTTTCTTTTTAATATTCCCACTAACTTACTATTACTAGTATAATTCAGAACACGGTGAAGATAATTGTTTCAATTAATTTATTTCATCTAATATTACTCTAATCCCTGATGGCTGAGTAATGAGCGCTCTGGTGTTCGGTGCCACAGGTTTCGATTAGACTCCTGGCAATGCCATGGATGTTTATAGTGATTCGGAATCCACTTTAAACAGCAAATCTCAGTCTAATATTACTGTAGAGCGTTGGGCGTAGGACTGACAACAATACCCCGTAAAAAGAAAGCATCTCTTGTCTAGAAATCTGCCAGCAGGCAGATGGCCTTGGACTACCATGGGGCTGTTGCGCCACTGATGATACTGTAATATATTAATGAAATATATACGTATATTGAAAATAAAACTATGATAATTTTTGATGTCATAATGTTTTGAATTATACTAGTAATATTAAATTAGAGGGAATAGCTAAATGGAAAATCAAACTTAGAGACTAGAAATATTCTAAATATTTTTTTTTCTAATGCAGCTGGCAAACACTTTAGACAGCTTGGTCTTGGATGCCTTAAGGCAAGCGCTGCACAGACGTACTCACTTTGCATTACCCAGAGTAACAATGGCCCCGCAACGCTCTACGATCCTATTAGACCGGAACCTACAGTTTAAAGTGGATTCCGAACCACTACACACATCCATGGCACCGCCGGGACTCGAAACCTGTGGTACCGAGCGCCAGAGCGCTAGCCACTCGGCCATTCAGGCCCCTATTCTAAATATATATATTACTATATATTTTTTGACATTTCTCCTTAACATTCATATAGTACAGTGATGCATATACTATATGCATCACCTATATATCATATAACAGTATAGTGGTATACCATAGTTCAATAATGAGTTCAAATAATTATTTTCTAAATCGTGGGAAAAAGAGAAATATTTGGTGAGAAGAAACCAAACAGCCCAGATGAATGTAGTAAAGGAATTGGTTTAACTAGAAAACTAAAAACATATCAGCAACGAAAGAGTCTGCTAACTTTATATTATGTAAAAAATAAAAATAAATGTTTTCGTATTAAAAGTGAAGCGAAACAAAATCTTCGAGCCACGCCGCTAGTCGTGCCCGAGCGGGCGCCGTAATTCATGAATCGAGTGGTTTCGAGAGACACAGCTCGAGGAATTGTATGCATATATTCATGCGCGCCCGTACATCGCATTCTGTATGCAGCTCCGTCTTTTGTTGGCAGCATAAAGTAGTTGTAAAAAGCAATCAACGAGAAACGGCGGAATGGTTTGACAACTGATCATTTCGAATAAAAAAGGAAAGACATTTCATTTTTATGATTATTTTTTGAAATAATTTTCATGGAAGCAAGAATCTTGGCACTTTTTTTACTTTTTCAAAAAGAAATAGCATTTTTTAACTTTTAAAAAAAGAAATAGCATTTTTTAACTTTTAACAAAAGAAAGGCACTTTATTTAATTTAGTGGTGAGTGTTATTATAAACCATTGATGGTGTATAACTGCATTGAGTGTACGGCGAAGTTTCAAATAGATAATAGAGAGTTTTTGCATACCGTATTTTGGACGTCCGTCAGCTTTTTCTCCCTAGCGCGCATGCTCATAGGAAATTGCGCATGCGTATCTGTAATAATGTTTCCTATGAGCATGCGCGCTATATTTTGGACGTCCGTTAGCTTTTTCTCCCTAGCGCGCATGCTCATAGGAAATTGCGGATGCGTATCTGTAATAATGTTTCCTATGAGCATGCGCGCTAGGGAGAAAAAGCTAACGGACGTCCAAAATACGGCATGCAAAAACTCTCTAATATGTTAGCTTCAGTATCTTGGAAATACTTAGTAAATACTAGCTTCAAGAAAGTTCACTCATTATCTTACAAATATTATATAAATCTTACCAAGTTGTGCCGAATTTAAAGCCTAATTAATTTTTTTGTTAATATTTTGGTGTTTTTCGTAGCACTAAAGCGTCTTTTATTAAGCAGTTTTATTAGCGTGCTTTTATAAGCAGTTTTATTAGCTTGTTTTTAAAACAGGTTTTATTAGCTCATTATTGCATTATTTATATTATATTGTTTATTAGCTATTTTGATTAGAAAATATTTATAAAATAAAATTAAAAATTATATAAAATTAAGTCAATTAAGCAAGTTAAACAATAAAGAATTTACAAGCACTCTCAATAAATAAATATTGAATATATTTTTAAGTATTTATAAAATATTCTCGGGACAATATCGTGTTTTTATGAGTTATGCTATGTTGCATATTAATTAAATGCTATTACAGAAAGACTCCTGATACATAAATTCTCATTCTTAATATAGAGCGCATATTAAATCTTTCCTATATATTTATCATATTATTAGGTTGGGGAAAAAGAAATCCATTATTTTTATATGAACTTCAGGACTTTATTTTATATGCTTCGGATTGTCCGATTTGGGTCAAATATGCACCGTTTTGTTGTATGATTTGTTGCCATTTTAAAGGTAACTTCATAATGCCTCTCTCATAGAAGTCCTGGTCTCTATTTGCAAAAAACTCTAGTAGTCGATTTTCACAATCCTCCCTAGATGCCAATTTTTCATTAAAGAAATTTTGCAATGCAAGAAAAAGATGATAATCGCTTGGTGCCAAGTCCGGACTGTATGGCGGATGCATTAAAACTTCCCAACCAAGCTCCCGAAGTTTCTGGCGAGTCACTGTAGATGTGTGTGGCCTAGCGTTGTCCTGGTGGAACACGACACCTCTCCTGTTGGCAAATTCTGGCCCTTTTCTGGTCAATCGCTATCTTCAAACGGTCCAGTTGTTGACAGTAGAGATCAGAATTTAGCGTTTGGCCGTATGGAAGCAACTCATAATAAATAATCCCCTTCCAGTCCCACCAAATGCATAACAGAACCTTCCTGGCCGTTAGTCCTGGTTTGGCCACCGTTTGAGGTGCTTCACCGCTCTTTGACCACGATCGTTTTCGCACAGGTTTATCGTATGTGATCCATTTCTCATCTCCAGTCACCATCCGTTTAAGAAATGGGTCTATCTCATTCCGTTTGGCCAAGGCTTCGCAGATGGAAATTCGATCCATCATGTTTTTTTCTGTTAATTGGTGTGGCACCCAAACATCGAGCTTCTTTTTGAATCCAGCTTTGTGTAAATGGTTTAAAACTGTTTTATGGTCGATTTTTAGCTCCTGGGCGATGTTACGACTGCTAACATGCCGGTCAACTTCGATCATTTCTCCGATTTTATCGACATTTTCGACGACCGGCCTACCTGTGCAAGGTGCATCTTTAACATCAAAAATTCCTGAACGGAATCTACGAAACCAAAATTGCACATAATTGGCTGTTACAGTATCGGAACCATAAACACCATTCACAATTTTAGCCGCCTGGCTTGCATTTTCGCCTTTGTCAAAGAAAAACTGTAAAATGTACCGAATTTTCTCTTTGTTCACTTCCATTTTTAACACCCTGTAACTCCCAACTGAATGGACCAAACAAAAAACAGAAAAGAATTATTTTAGTACGAAGTGCCACCTTTCTAACGAGCATAAATCTGAAATTGTTTAATTGATACTTTACGTGATATCGATCACTACAGCCATCTATCGAAAAAATAATGGATTTCTTTTTCCCCAACCTAAATAAATAAATATTATTACATCAAGACTCCTGATTCACAAACTTTCATTCTTAATTTAGTGCGTATATTTATTTTTAGTATACATTTTATCCCTTTAGTTATAAAACTAACATTAAAATAGAATCCATCATCCTCATCGTGAATTAACACATGTATTATCACATTGATTATCACATGTTTCGAGAATTAAAAAAAATGGAAAAGTGAATGCTGAATATTTATAATTGAAATTATTTTTTCTAAAAATGAACACTTTTTACTGTTTTCTATACTGTGCATTTAAAAAATGGGCCGAAGTTTTGAATGACAACCTTGTGGGGGACACGTGTAGCTTGAAGGCATGCTACGGACGCGAGTAACACTACCCCCACAATACTCTACGATCATATTTAGACCGAAACTTACGCTTTGAGGTAGATTCCGATCCACTACAAACATTCATGGCTCAGCCGGAACTCGAACCCTGTGGCACCAAGCGCTAGTCACTCGGCCATAATTGCCCTCGGCTACTAACTGCCCTAGAAACGCAATTATTACTTTGGTATCGTGGGCCTTCGTATGATAAGGTGTTCAAAATACTTTCACTAGTTCAGCTAAATATGACATAGGGTCAGTTGTTTGGTTTCTCCACCCAGAAGGATATAATGCTTCAGAAATTATTCCAGAATTAAGTGCGGTTTATGTCTCAATAATGATTAAAGGAAAAGCTGTATTATTATGAGGCCTATGTTGAAATTCTTATGCTTTAGTACGCGCCACGCAGCGTCAGGTGGTAGTTTTACAGAAATCGCTTAGTACCGATTCAGAATTGCGCCGTTGCCGTGGAAACGGGCTGTTGGTTGCTGTGGAAACGGGCTGTTGCCGTGGAGACCAGCAGTTGCTGGGGAAACGAGTTGTTTTATTCTAAAAAGAACATGTTTCTTACAGTTTAGCTTCTACCTTTGAGATGTTACCATCAACCCTGTATATCTTTGTAAATATTGCTTGTAAATAAATGAAGATTCCATAAATGTTTGTATGAATTGATCAATACTTCTCGAATAATCTATAAGAAAAACTGATCTTCTAATAAGAAAAACTGAACAACCGATAGAAAGAAACAATGATAGTCGTAGTAACAGCCTATAGTTGTCTACTGTAAATGATATAACTGTCCATCCAAGGTGATTCAAAACAGCAGTTTGATCTTCCTCTCTTACGCAGCTACGAAGTTGTACCCAATTACTCTTCTTTTCCTACACTTCAATTTGACTTGCTATCTAAAATTTGATTATGAAATTTACCATTACTGAACAAAATGAATTCTCAACTGGCAGAATTCTAACACAATGTTTCGTTCATTGAGAGTTCAATTTTTTTTACAAATATAAAAAAGAGATCAATTTTTTTACAATATATCTTCTTTACGAAAATCAAAAATATACATTGTTAGGATTGTAATTCATAGGGCCTGAATGGCCGAGTGGCTAGCGCTCTGGCGCTCGGTACCACAGGGTTCGAGTCCCGGCGGTGCCGTGGATGTTTGTAGTGGTTCAGAATCCACTTTAAAAAGTAGGTCCCGGTCCTAATAGGATCGTAGAGCGTTGCGGGGGCATTGTTACTCCGCGTCCGTGACTTATCTTCAAGTTACGCGCGCCCCTTGGGTAATGCAAAGTGAGTAACGTCTGTGCAGCGCTTTCCTTAAGGCATTTAAGACGTCCATGTCTGTTTGCCAGCTGCATTGGAAAAAAAAAGAATTATAATTCATAAGGGTTCATTCTGATTTTTTTATTTATTATAGAAATTCAATTATAAATTTAGCCGTTCAGAAATATAATCCTTTGAATCATCACCAGAGCTTTCGAGACCATTCTGCCATATTTTATTGTTAAAATGTCTTAACTTTGAATACATAAAAATGTCAAATGTCAATGCAAGCTGTCGTAAACAATGAAATGAACATGAATCCCCTCTTTTGGGTACTGAACAGCATCGAAGGCAATCTGTCAAACAACAAAAAGACCACGATAGAAAGACTGTCCAATTTACGATATCACGAATAAACTGGTGTTTGCAATTAGAATAGTTCAAGGCAGCCTAAAAATACTCGTTTGAGGTGAGGCCAGAATTTAAAAGTAAGGCTCATTCGAATGACTTGTGTTGTCCTTAAAATAAACAAATATGACACAGGAGTATATATACACTCAAGAGCCAAAACATTATGACCACCCCTACATTTTGCAATGAACTCGCCTGGATGACGTGGAAGACACGTGATCAGGTGGAAGTGATATTTAACTGGTATTAAGTGGTGGTATTAATCCATGCCAAGGCGGGTTGAAGCTGTGTTGCTCGCCAAAGGAGGGCCAACTCGTTATTGGCAATTGGTCATAATGTTTTGGCTCTTGAGTGTAGGTTAGTCCATTAAAGGGTTAAATAGCAAATTAGCAATGTTACAAAAACTGTAAAAATACTTGAGGAATTTAAATTGCTCAGTACATATTTAATTTCAAATTTAAATCGATTAATTATTAGGAAACATAAATTAATAAATATCTTGCTATCTCTTTTTTTTTTTCAATAGTGCAGTTTTTTAATATTCTTCAAATTTTAAACAATTTTTGCAAATAAATTAACGAAAAGCGAATACTATAGTCACCAAATCACTTTTTAGAAGTGAGGTAAAAATAATATAGTTTAATTCATCTTTTTTATAGTTATTTAATAGTTCAATTTGTGTACTATGTAATGCTTTACAATATTAGGTAAACTGAAATTCTCGTGTTAGTCCAGAATTAAAATTAATGTCCACCCAACTTAACTTGTAGTGTTCAAACAGTCATTATTAATATTTTTGATTTGCTGGTAAGTTATTTTTGTTCAATTTAGAATTTTTTTAGATGTGGGGTCAGAATTGATAATGTTTAAATTACCTTGCTTATGGTATTTGGTACTTCCATTCATTTTTGCATTAGAATAACACAAAGTAACCCTTATTAGTCCAGAATTAAAAGTGAATGTTTAACCGAGTTAATTCGTGATATTTCGAAAATATACGTATATGAAATATACATATATCAAATACTTGGCCGAGAGTCCGTTAAGGGTTCAAAAAGACGTCCATGGCTAGTATTTTTGAATTCGCAGGCATCTTATTTTTGTTCAATTTAGAATCTTTTTATATATGAGTTTAAAAATATATATATTTTTTTTTTTTCTAATGCAGCTGGCAAACAGAGACAGCTTGGTCTTTGGATGCCTTAAGGCAAGTGCTGCACAGACGTACTCACTTTGCATTACCCAGGGGGCGCGTGTAACTTGAAGATAAGCCACGGACGCGGAGTAACAATACCCGCGCAACGCTCTACGATCCTATTTGACCGGGACTTACTTTTTAAAGTGGATTCCGATCCACTACAAACAACCATGGCACCGCCGGGACTCGAACCCGAAACCTGTGGTATCGAGCGCCAAAGCGCTAGCCACTCGGCCATTCAAGATTATATGGTTTATGTTATCTTACTTATAATATTTAATACTTAAATTCGTGTTTGCATTCTAATAACAGAAGGGTAATCCACGTGTTAGTCCGAAATTGAAAGGAAATATTTATCAGAGTTAAACTCGTGGAAAAAATATACAAATATCAGATACGGTTTACTCAGAGATACTACGGTGTAGAGTCTGATACAGATAAAAAAAAACAGCTTCTTTTGCCCTTATGTTAGTCTAGAATTAAAAACGAATGTTTGCCCGTGTTGGCTCGTGATGTTTCCAAAAATGAGATATGGTATACTCGGTCGAGTTAAGTGTTCAAAAAGACATCCCGAAATTAATATTTTAGATTTTCTGGTATATTATTTTTGAAGAAGGGGTTAGAAATATGGTTTAAATTATCTTGCTTATAACATTTTTGTACTTCATTTTTTACATTAGAATAACACAAAGTAATAGAAAATTCTCGTGTTCGTTCAAAATTAAAAGTAAATGTTTACCCGAGTTAACTCGTGAAAAAAATATAGAAATATGAGTTACGGTATACTCTGTCGAGAGTCCGTTAAGGGTTAAAAAAAACTCCCTAATTAATATTTTTTGATTAGCTGGTATCTCATTTTTGTTCAATTTAGAAACTTTTTAGATATGGGTTTAGAAATAATACGGTTTAAATTATCTTGCTTACAGTATTCATGTTTGCATTAGAGGTAACCAAAAATTTAATTGCTCGTTCAGAATTAAAATTAAATATTTACCCGAGTTAACTCGTGGTAAGAATACACAAATATGAGATATGGTATACTCTCGAGAGTCCGCTACAGATTAAAAAAATAGTTTATTTTTGCCCTCGTGTTAATCTAGAATTAATGCATTGCTGGTTTGCATTAGAATAACGCAAGGTAACAGAAAATTCTCGTGCTCATTCAGAATTGAAAATTAATTTTTTTTTCTTTCTAATGCAGCTGGCAAGCACTTAGACAGCTTGGTCTTGGATGCCTTAAGGCAAGCGCTGCACAGACGTACTCACTTTGTGTAGACGTACTCACGCGTGTAACTTGAAGATAAGCTACGGACGCGGAGTAACAACGCCCCCGCAACGCTCTACGGTCATATTAGACCGGGACCTACTTTTTAAAGTGTATTCCGAACCACTAAAAACAACCATGGTATCGCCGGGACTCGAACCCGAAACCCATGGTACCGAGCGCCAGAGCGCTAGCCACCATTTAGTCTCGAAAATAAACAACAAAAAGTATACAAATATAAGATACGGTATATTCTCGATATTTTACGGTATATTCTCGGTATATTTAGTCGAACGTCCATTATAGATTAAAAATAGCTTCTTTTGGGGTACCACTGTTCTAAACTGAAAACAAATATACAAAAAGTATACAAATATAAGATACGGTATATTCTAGATATTTTTCGGTATATTTAGTCGAACGTCCATTGCAGATTAAAAAATAACTTCTTTTGGGGTATCACTGTTCTAAACTGAAAACAAATATACAAAAAGTATACAAATATAAGATACGGTATATTCTCGATATTTTACGGTATATTCTCGGTATATTTAGTCGAACGTCCATTGCAGATTAAAAAATAACTTCTTTTGGGATATCACTGTTCTAAACTGAAAACAAATATACAAAAAGTATACAAATATAAGATACGGTATATTCTCGATATTTTACGGTATATTCTCGGTATATTTAGTCGAACGTCCATTGCAGATTAAAAAATAGCTCCTTTTGGGGTATCACTGTTCTAAACTGAGCCTGGCATTGGAATATCAAGCTCACGTCGCCGAGGTTTTCGATATTGACAAAGGTTCCCCTCCACGGAGAAACCAGGAGCGAGAATTCCAGCGGAGATTTACGGCCTCCGCCATCTGCATGATTCGTCCATAACTCCGGCGTCGAACAATATGCTGCGGAGATCCGTCCCCAGATTTACGGTCCGAATGCTAATTGGTGAGGCTCATCTGGAACACAGACAATGGTTAAGCATTACGTTAACGCACTACCACGGACCCGCGATTTACGAGCCTCTCTCTCTCTCTCTCTTCTTGCCGCTCAGTGGAGTGGACAGAAACAAATGGTTCGATTCACTCCCCTTCGAGCTTATTAGTTAAGTTATCCGCAAACCAATACACTGCTATGGTCTGTTTTTAGTTTGGAAACATCCCCATTAAGTACTCCATATCCCATTAAAACCTCCATAATTATGTATTACTTAAAAATTAGTGTAATTTATTTTTTATAAAAAACATCCTTTTTTTCAATTCCTACTAGTAAATCACACTCTCCCTATATATATATATATATATTGTTCAAATTTGCAATCGTTCATAAAATACTTTTTATTCATCCACTCAAGTTTAAATACATTTTGTAGTGGATGACACTTCGTATTAATACATTTTTTTCAAATATTAATTCAGCAATTAAATTAAACTAATTAATTTTAGTTTTTTTTAGATTTAAGTTGCATACATCTACCAATAGATGGCGCCAGATAAACTTAAAAAAATGAATGAAAATTATTTATAAAGGACTTTTCTGCAATATGGTGAAAAAAAAGTAGGAATTGACTTTAAACTTTTTTTTTTTTTATATTACTTGCTTTCAATTCCTACTATTAGGTCACACTCTCCCTATATATATCTTGTTCAAATTTTCAGTCATTAATAAAATACTTTTTATTCATCCACTCAAGTTTAAATACATTTTTTTTTAACTTGTAGTGGATGACACTTGATGTTAATACAGTTTTTCAAATATTAATTGATTAATTAAAATTTAATTAATTAATTTTAGTTTTTTTTTGTATTTAAGTTGCATGTATCTAATAATAGATGGCTTCAGATGTAAGAGGAAAACTTCAATTTTATTTGTAAAGGACTTTTTTGCAATAGAGTGAAAAAAAAGTAGGAATTGAGTTAAAATTTTTTTTTTTTATATATTACTTGTTTTCAATTTAAATTGGTGTGACCTTCATATTTCAGCAGATCTTGTCATGATTGTGCTCAGTTCGAAAAAGGTTAAAGGAAAATGATGTTGACGTTGCTGTACCGCTTGTACTGAATTGTTTGAACAAGCTTGTATGATATACATAAAAAAAAATTATTGTTATATATGCTTGTTAAACAATTGTTATTGTTAAACAAAATTATTGCTAAACAATTGTTGTACAAGATAGTCCTATAGCAAGCTTCCAATCAATTGTTTGAACAAACTTGTATGATATACTTAAAAAAATTATTGTTATACATGCTTGTTAAGTAATTGTTATTGTTGAACAATTAATATACAAGCTAGTTCGATAGCAAGCTTGTACTCAATTTGTTTGAACAAACTTGTATGATATACTTAAAAAAATTGTTATACATTGTTGTTAAACAATTGTTATACAAGCTAGTCCGATAACAAGCTTGTACTCAATTTGTTTGAACAAATTTGTATGATATACTTTAAAAAATTGTTATAAATTGTTGTTAAACAATTGTTATACAAGCTAGTCAGATAGCAAGCTTGTACTCAATTTGTTTGAACAAACTTGTATGATATACTTAAAAAATTGTTATACATTGTTGTTAAACAATTGTTATACAAGCTAGTCCGATAACAAGCTTGTACTCAATTTGTTTGAACAAATTTGTATGATATACTTTTAAAAATTGTTATAAATTGTTGTTAAACAATTGTTATACAAGCTAGTCAGATAGCAAGCTTGTACTCAATTTGTTTGAACAAACTTGTATGATATACTTAAAAAAATTGTTATACATTGTTGTTAAACAATTGTTATACAAGCTAGTCCGATAACAAGCTTGTACTCAATTTGTTTGAAAATCTTCAGAAATATTTAAGAAATTTCAAAGTGAAAAGAAGCAATAACTATAAGCAATTATATAATCATAACACTATACTATAACAGCTAAACTAACCGTTTAATTTCGTTAGCTGTCAGTATCAGTCTGTCATTGCAGCAAAAGGTTTAAGAAAAGGATACTAATAAAAACAAAAAAAAGTCACATTAATTTTTTTGCACAATTCATAACACCTGACTTTGTTTTAAAATGGGAAAATGTTTATCGATTGGATTGAATTATGTTCTCATTACCTTCTCTGTATAATAATGTTTTTTCTTTCTAATGCAGCTGGCAAACACTTAGACATCTTGGTCTTGGATGCCTTAAGGCAAGCGCTGCACAGACGTACTTACTTTGCATTACCCAGGGGGCGCGTGAAACTTGAAGATAAGCCATGGACGCGGAGTAACAATGCCCCCGACAACGCTCTACGATCATATTAGACCGGGACCTACAGTTTAAAGTGGATTTCGAACCACTACAAACATCCATGGCACCGAGCGCCAGAGCGTTACCCACTCGGCCATTCAGGTCCACTATATAATAATATTTAACTTATAATATATAGATATATTAATACTGAAATATGCAAAGAAATAACGTTGAAATAAAGAAAAACAAAAATTGCGAGATTTAGTTATTTTTGTTTTTTAATTGCTAATCTTGAGAAGGTAAATTGGTTCTGATAGAAAGAGCAAGTATGTTTCAGAGAGAGGTCTGAACTGAAAAACGAAAACTTCAGTGTTTATACCTGAAATGAGTACTAAAATCTTATTATTAAAGCTCTTATTATATTTCAATTCTAATGCAATCTTAAATAACATCCAATATTCAATCAACATGGCTGTATTCAATTTTTGAATAATTTAATAATGTAAGACGAGCTTCTATGAGTAGAATTTTTAAAAAATATTTATTTCTCTTTAAAAAAAATAATTGAAATCATAAAAAAATGTAAACTTTTTCGAAAATTTTGATGATAAAAATTTTAAAATTTAAAATTTCGATTTCTACATTTTAATTTTTGTATCATATTCTATCATCACAAAAAATGCTAAAGAATGACATTTATTTCACCGCTTCATATTAAAGAATACAGTTGAGTTGAGACTTCAAACTATGCGTTACTTATTTTGGAGGCACTTTAAGAAACCAGTCACAACTGCTCTTTCGAATTAATTATCTATAATTTTATAACTTCTTGCTTTTTTTCTTATTCTAATAAATAAGTAAACTTTTAACCTTATTCCATTCTTGTACGATACTGGCTGAGGTAAAAAAAAAAAAAATAAACATATTTTTTGCATTAATTTGCATCTCTCTAAGAGACTGATAATGCTTATTTAACAATAAACAAACGTAAAACGCTAAAAGTGAAATGCTTAAAGGGGAATATTTTTTCAGTACGGGTCTTATAATATGATTAATGCATTGAAAAGTGTGCTACAAAATCTCGTATGAAACCGATGAATGAAAAAGAGGAAGAAAAGAGATGACGTCAGCAGAGAGCAGGTGCGAACAATAGCGCCAACTAAGTTATTGTTTAGGCAACTACTCATTCTGCGTCTATATCACCACATCCGGGGTCTATGTTTTCAAGCATGTTAATAAGGCAATGTCCTTTACCTTACAAAATAGCTTATAGCTTAAAAAAATAATAATAAATAAATGATTTTAGGCGTCAAACAGAAAACAGACTACACTTGAAAAATCATAAAAGTGTAAAAGCATCTTATAAGCAAATGCATGTATACATCTGGTTTATTTATTTATTTATTTTTCTTCTTGGCTCGCATTGGCTGGCACCATAATATTTTATCTGTAAGTTTCAAGATGGCAGTTATCTATACATATTTTATTTACATTTGAGAATATTATTAAAATTTACCGTATATTTTTAATGAACAGGCCGAGAATTTTTATAACTTTTTCTAAAATTAAATTATGGGATTCTGCTTTTATACGAATCTTCTGATTTCGCAAGAAAATTCAGATACTTTTCCGTTAGCCGGACGCCAACGTTTCCATCGCCAAATATCACTAAACATGGCGCGTTTTTTTTCTCTTTAGTTTATATTTATTAAATTTATGAAAAAACATTTTTTTTAATGAAGTGAGTTGAAATGAGTCATTTTCTGGAAATGAATTGTTTAAATTTTGAAATGGTTTATTTTGCTCATTTGTTACGTCCGTCGCCAAATTATAATGTTGGCGAAATCTGAGCACGGCTAATCGAAAAGTACCCAAACATACACTAGAAATAACAGTAGAATATCATAAATAAGGAATGTTACAGGATTTTTTTTTATATTTCGGTTTATATACCGGTTTTGAATTTTCGGTTAATTCTTTTGAATAAAAAACGCATTCTGGGTCAATATAAGCTTAGGTTTATATTTGCAAATATATACATAGAAAACTGTGCCAGCCATCTTAGAATATAATAATGAAACACGTATTAATATTTAATGGCGACTCGGCAAGTTTTTTCTCTTTTATGATACTCAAATTCTGGGCAGTTACCTTTGAAAGACCTTCAGAGGCAATAAACTCCCGTCTATGCACTATTTTTACTATGTTAGTGGAACATGAAATCCTCTATAAGCAAAAGGAGGTTCAATATAAAAAAAAAAAAAAATTCCCATTATGTTAGGACAGATATAGAATAATTCTAAAAGATTCTTTATTTGACTGGCGTAAGATGCATCTTTAATAGAAGCCGTTTGACATTCAAGGACTCAGGTGTCAGTCCTCTATCGGGATTTCTTGTGACATGTTTTAATTTTGTATATTGATCGGCTGTAATGGCATTTACCTCCCGTGCAGTGATACTGTAATTTGTTTTTCCATTTAACTAACATTTCTAGCTGAATAAAATTTATGCAGGATACATGGCAATGAAATCAGCGTATAGAGAGTGATTCAACGATCATGTGAAAAATTCTGAAGGCTGGTGTAGCTTATTAAAACATACTTTTGTATAGGAATGTAGGATCGAAGTCAAGCGTCAAGCTCTGTGTTATGCTATTTAAGTTTGCAATTGTGTTTTCATTTATACGGGGGCCTGAATGACCGAGTGGCTAGCGCTCTGGCGCTCGGTACCACAAGTTTCGGGTTCGAGTCCCGGCGGTGCCATGGTTGTTTGTAGTGGTTCGGAATCCACTTTAAAAAGTAGGTCCCGGTCGAATATGACCGTAGAGCGTTGCGGGGGCATTGTTATTTCCGCGTCCGTGGCATGGCAATTAACTTCAACGAATGTGAAAATTCTGAAGGCTGGTGTAGCTTATTAAAACATACTTTTGTATAGGAATGTAGGATCGAAGTCAAGCTATTTAACAATTTTTTTCCTATTTCTTTGTGCCCCCTGTATTACTGTGGGTGGTCCCGATTTTGAGCATTAAATGTTGGACATTAAATCAATCAAGCACATTACTAGAATGGGCCCCCTCAAAATTTGTTACATGACCGTTGAGTATCCCTGTAATATATATTTCTTATCTGTTTCCACTATCTTAAAATCATACATAATAATTTATCTATCAACTTAGAAAAAACGTCTCTTTAAAACTGAAAAACTTTTTGTCAGGTTTATGTCATGCAAATAAAAACAGAACTTGATTGGTATAGTGTACATCTATGAACAGATGCGAATTAGGAAGAAATATTGCTTCAAAATAGGCCAAGATTTTTGACTTCCCTGCATGACTCTGCCTGCTCTAAATGGTTATGATGTGAAGAATAATAACATCAACAACAAAAAAATTGTATAACCTTCATTGCAATTAACATCTTCGCAAATTGCTATATCATTCCCTTATCACAATTTCCTGGGTCACTGACTATTAATCATTGCATTACAGTGAATGCATGATAAATGAACAACTATTTGCCATTACACATGAGCTATAAATATTTTAATTAGCTCTTATCGATATATCCATTTGTCACTGTGCTTTTTTTTTCCTTAAATCCTTTCGTTTTCTGGAGACAATGTATTTGAGTTAAAGTCACTTAGGTATTGAAATTGCTATACTTATATATTGCTATAAGGATTGGATTAAGTTATTACTTTGTTGGAAGTTCTTATTTCTTCTTTGCAAAGTGTCAAAAATACATTTAATTTAAATTAGGTATGAGAATTGAAATATAAAACTTCCTGTTTTAGACTTAAAAACTTTCAATAGAGCAATTGTGTTGTTTGTTGTTGTAACTAATACTCACTGTTCAGCAGTGCGGGGCGGACACCCCATGAGTAGTCTACTCATGGATGGAGAGAAAAAGGGGCAGCTTCTATTATGTTGGAGCACCCGTAGGCAGGATTTTGACATGGTTCCTGGTCGCTGAAGAAGAAGAGTAGTGCCTTCAGGGAGGAGTATAAGATGGATCTACTCCCCCTTTTCCTATCGTATCGGAGAAAGCCACCGGGCAGTCTGACTAACGAGTCAAGTTATTGAACATCACAAACGCCATTGAGTCTCCTCGTTTATGAAACAGTGTTTACACCAATGCCGCCAGCGGATTGAATATAAATCCTAATGCTCACCAGCGGAGCACGTTCGCCACTGAGCCATGAGTCGGGCTATATCAACCGATCAGAACAACTAATATGCTTATGCAGTATGCAACCTTATATACAATAAATTAATAGAATATATACTGAATAATTAATAATAGTTAAATACATTTTTAGATACTTTTAGGAGACTTAGTATTACATAGACCCATTACATTTTTAAATAAAAGAGACATAGGATTACATCGACACGGATCGACTAGTAGCTATCTGTGCATTCTTCTATAAAAGGCAATGTATTTATGTATACCATAAATTCAACGTGTATCTTAAGTCGGAAAACTCTTTTAGAAAAACAGAAATGAGCCCTGGGTGATTTTGAGTAAACGTTATATAACAAGCGCTCAGTGGCACACGGCACTGTCACAACTGCCGCAGAAGTCACGGAGTTATTTTGACGCGGATGCAGGCAGTTGATGGACGGCCCGCTCGTGAACAATTAGCAGCGCTCAAAGAAGAATGCGACCTCGCTCAGGCCCGCCGAACAGAACAATGCCATCGCAACATGTTGCCGCTGCATTTCTTAAACTCTCTTCCAATACATTACTTAGAAAATGACATTGGATTTTGCTCTGATGCAGTTAATTGCCCCTTACGGCCGAAGTCTTATATCTTAAGGTCTTATGGCCTTAATATCTTAAGGTCTTATGACCTTAATATCTTAAGGTCTTATGGCCAAGTGGCTAGAGCTCTGGCGCTCTGTGCCACATGTTTCGGGTTCGAGTAACGACGGTTCCATGGATGTCTGTAGTGGTACCACATAGTATCATCATCCATTTTTATATAATTAGTAGTTATACATTATGGGTAACTTAAAATACATCGTTTCTCGCATCGATAGTCAGACAACCTGGTGGGAGTTTTCTGGGTCTTATCCCACTCGACACCCCACCTCCTAAAATTTTTCCCAGAAAGTACTGCCCCACATATACAACCTGGACGATCGGCTGTTTGCGGCATACATGAGCGAAACATGAGGCCCACAAATGTTCAACAATTAAAAAATATCCACCAATGTTATAAAAATATTGGCCTGATGGTCGAGTGTCTAATGCTCTGGTGCTCGGTACCACAGGTTTCGGGTTCGAGTACAGCCGGTTCCATGGATGTTTGCAGTGGTTTGGAATCCACTTTAAACCGTAGGTCCCGGTCTAATAGGATCGTAGAGCGTTGTGGGGACAGTGATACTCGCTTCCGTAGCCTATCTTGGGTAGTGCTAAATGAGTAACAGTGGTGCTGCTCTTGCTTATGGCATAAAGATTAACTGTCTCTGTATTGCCAGCTGCATTAGAACAACAACAACAAACTCATCTAACCAAAACCTTGTCAACCTGCTGCTTGTTATAACATTGTTTTGTTTTATTTGTTGTTCTATGGTCTTTTTTTGCACACTTTAGGCCAATTAGTCCGGGACCAATAGTTTAACGCGGATTCTGAATCACGGATAAGCATCCATGGCCAGGATTCGAACCTGAAGCCTGTGGTACCAAAGGCCAGAGCACTAGCCAAATGGACACCATGCCGTCTATAACATTGTTAAAGGGGATAAACTGGGCCGAGTGGCTTCGCCCTGGCGCTCGGTATCACAGGTTTCGGGTTCGAATCCCATCGTTGCCATGGACATTTGTAGGGGTTCGAAATCCACTTTAAAGCCGTAGGCCCCGGTCTAACATGTAACTATCAGTTGGGTTTTAAGGATAACTATATATGACATACCAATAAATAATGGGGTCTGATGGCCGAGTGGCTAGGGCTCGGTAACACAGGTGTTTCAGGTTCGAATCCCGGTGGTGCCATGGATATTTGTAGTGGTTCGGAATCCACTTTAAACCGTAGGCGCTGTCTAATATGATCGTAGAGCTTTGTCCTAAGGTTAAGTCAATCTTCAGCCCTCGTGGTTCCTGGCCAAAGTGAAGTTGCATATATCCCCTTACCCATGAGCCAATCGCCTGCGGCGGGGTCTCTTGGACCTGGTGTAGGCTTTCCTGCACCCCTGCACCAGGGGGGTTAATAACAACAAGGGAATAAAACACTCTGAAAGTATTAAAATATTATCACTCTTTCCTGTATGTTGAGGTTTTTTGAAGGCCTTATATGACGACTAATTTATTCAGGTTGCACTTAATACATTGACTTAGTTTTAATATCATAGACAGTTAGAAATTGAATTGGTATCATCCATTTTTATTATAGAATTACAACATTGGTATATTATAACTGTTTAGTTTTGATAACTATATATGACATACCAATAAATATTGATATTGTTATATTATTATTTATTGGTTGTTGTTACTACTAACCCCCCTGGTGCAGGAAAGTCTATACCAGAAGATCCAGAAGACCCCGTCGCAGGCGACAGGGCCAATTGGTTAAGGGGGATATACAACTTCACTTTAGCGAGGGACCACGAGGACTGAAGATTGACTAAACCTCAAGACAAAGCTCTACGGTCATATTAGACAGGGCCTACTGTTTAAAGTGGATTCCGAACCACTATAAACATCCATGGAAAACTGCCGGGATTCGAACCTGAATCTGTGTTACCTAGTGCTAGCCACTCGGTCATCAGGTCCTATTATTTATTGGCATGTCATATATAGTTATCTTTAAAAAGCAGTTTCCTTAACAACCTGATAGTTACATATGAGGTAAAATCATAATGAAAAAATTTTTTTATTAGCATTTGTGAGTCATATTGATTTGCCAAAAACACATGAGGAATTCATTTTATTTTTCATAGGTTGACAGATCAACAATTGGCAATTAAAGTAATTTTTCGTAAAATATTAACCCTCAAAACAACCGGCCATGACGAAGGATTGTTATCATGAATCAAAACCACAAGGTATTAGATGTTTTCGATAACATACTTCATTCCATAATACACTTTGCGGACTTTGACTCATTTTTGGACGGACTGGTCATTGTCTGTGGGGTCACGATTTCTGAATTATTGCATTCCTAAAAAATTGTATTACGTTTCTTATACTCCGCAATTCTCGATTTACAATTGCACTTGAAATTTTCAACCACATTTTCGAAATCTTATTTTTCTGAAACGTGTTGAATGACCAATCTTTATTATTTTTTTTTCGGAATTCTAATAATACAAACAACTTTGAGAACATAATATAAAGTACCGTAATTTCCTGCTAACAGCCACCAAACAATCTTCTATCTGTTAGCGGTTTTTCTTTTAATTTGCCCTTACTCTTTCCCTTACCAATGTGCCCTATACAAATCAAGGCAACTTTGCTTTTTAAACTCATGGCATAAAATCAGGTTTGGGGAGTCAACCAAAACATTCCCGACTCTTGAGTCCAATTTTAATACCGACTCTCGACTCATGACTATTTACTATATTAAATTATTAATCGATGATTTAATGTCTTACTAAAATCAGATATCGATAAAAATGTTTTTGTGTTAACAAAGAAATTTTTACATTCATGCTTCTTCTTCTTCTTCTTCTTCATTTCATTGGCTCAACAGCCCCATGGTGGGCCAACTAACAAATTTCGAGACAGGAGATATTTTCTTTTTACTGGGTAGGATTATCAATCATATTCCCAACGCTTTACAATCATATTAGACAGGTACCTACGGTTTAAAGTCGATTCTGAACCCTACAAACACCCATGGTACCGCCGGGAGTATGTGTTATATATGCTTAATATAGAGCACATACTAATCAGGCCCCTTAAATTTGTTTACAAAAAGTTTATATATAAAATATTAAAATAAAATAAATTGACAGGCAGCAAAGTATCTAAGGACAAGTGAAAGAAAATTGTGCAATTTAATCACAAAGGTGCTCTTTTAGCAATACATTAAATCTTATTTGTTTTTAATAATAGAATAGCATCTATAGATCTTCTTTCATTGTTGATCTAAGAGAGATTTTTATGAACTTCAGTGCCGAGCAAAGTTACCCAACACTTATGTGGTTTACTGCTAAAGCAGTCATAATTACTACTGGTTGTATTATAACATTTTAACCTCCTTAACATTAATTACTAAAATCTTGGAAAAATTTAAATTATTTTTATCAAAGAGTCTGGAATCAAACTGACCAACTCCTGACTCCGATTTCTTTGTTTCAAACTGATTCTTTACTTCCGACTCCGACTCCCCACCTCTACACAAAATTTTTTTTCTTTCTAATGCAGCTTGCAAACACAGACAGCTTGGTCTTGGATGCCTTAAGGCAAGCGCTGCACAGATGTTACTCATTTTGCATTACCCAGGGGACGCGTGTAACTTGAAGATAAGCCACGGACGCGGAGTAACAATGCCCCCGCAACGCTCTACGATCCTATTAGGACCGGGACCTACTTTTTACAGTGGATTCCAAACCCCTACTAACAACCATGGCACCGCCGGGACTCGAACCCGAAACCTGTGGTACCGAGTGCCAGAGCGCTAGTCACTCGGCCATTCAGGCCCAAAAAGTTGGTTGACAACATACAAATATTTTTTTTCCCAATGCAGCTGGCAAACAGACATGGACGTCTTAAGGCAAGCGCTGCACAGACGTTACTCACTTTGCATTACCCAGGGGCGCGTGTAACTTGAAGATAAGCCACGGACGCGGAGTAACAATGCTCCCGCAACGCTGTACGAACCTATTAGACCGGGACCTGCGGTTTAAAGTGGATTCCGAACCACTACACACATCCATGGCACCGCCGGGACTCGAACCCGAAACCTGTGGTACCGAGCGCCAGAGCGCTGGCCACTGGGCCATTCAGGCCCACACTGCACAAAATTAATCGAACAAAAAAACTAAACTCACAAAGTTAATCAGTTTTAAAGATCGTTTCTGACACCCACAGTAGTGTATATATACATACATATATTTCATATCTATTATATAAAAAATACCCTTCTTTTTCTGTACTGAATAATAATGCAATACTAAAATATCACCGAGTCATCGCTTTTGAGATCCAGTAATACGAAAATACCGTAAATGACAGCGGATATGGTATACAAAACCTCAGTTTGAAACGTCTGTGATAAATCGGCCCCTTCTGATGAACGCAGGAGCAGTGGTATCATATGGCTGAAAGCGGAAAAGTAAAAGCGCGAGGTTTCCTTCATGTGAAAACTCTCTAATAGGAAACAGTTACGGTAAGCGAAATAATTTAGAAAGCAATATTTTAAAAACTAAAGCAGGGGCCTGATGGCCGAATGGCTCCCGGCCCGAATGGCTCCAAATCCCGGCTCTGCCCATGGGTGTTGTAGTGGTTCGGAATCCACTTTAAACCGTAGGTCTCGGTCCTAATAGGCGCCTTGCGGGGGCATTGTTACTCCGCGTCCGTGGTTTACCATGAAGTTACACGCGCCCCCTGGGTAATGCAAAGTGAGTAACATCGGTGCAGCCCTTATGGCGAAGATCATGGTCTATTTGCCAGCTGCTTTAGAAGAAAAAAAACTAAATTTTAAAAAATGATTCAAATCTTTTTTTATTATAATAATAAGCGCAACGTAACAAAAATGCTACAATAATAAATAAATAAATAAGAATTACGATTTGATGCATACCATCAAACTCTTCCTAGCATTTATTTCACGTCTTTTATTACTTAATACAATGCAATGAATAATTACCATTGTGTCATTTTACGAATATTTTAATTTAACATTTTAAAAGGTAAATTTTATTAAAATTACAAAGAAGGTATTTAAATAAATTAACTGAAAAATAACGACAATAAATAAAATCATTTCAAATCCATTACTAAAAAATTAATTTATATTCTCAAATGGTTTGCAGTTTAACAAACTTAACTTTGTTTTTTGATGTCATGAAACAGGATGAGTGAAATTAAATTTTCAAGCTAGGCCCCACCAATATAGGATAACATAACACCAAAAGTAAGTGAATCATTAACATTTGAATGATGGCAAGCTTTTAGTTTTACCATCTTGCCGACTGAATATGAACAAAATTCAACAGATTTTTACAAACTTCAGATTAACTGTCAAAGACAAATTTTACGTCAAAAAGTTACAAAAATATTACATTTTATTTCGAACTTCGTACTTATTTTAATAAAACATGAACTCATTTAGCATGAAAAGAATTATTTTGCTGCTTCTGAATTTATATAAGGATTTTTTTTTGCTATTGTCTGAAAAGATTTCGAAAATTTAGTCTCATAAATCTCAGGATTTTACTGACATTTGCCAGGTAAAATATTTTATACAGTTTTGTTTCGTATTTTTTATAACCCAGAAATCTCGTTCACATTGAGCTTTGCCCAGAGGAATCGGCGACAATTCTCTAGCACGTTTTTTTTTAATTTTAACAATCTTTTCTGAGGTATACCACCAACACATGGATTTTTCCTGTATGACCACTCATTATTTTACCTACACAGGCATCACTTGGGTGAAATACGTTGCACTAAAGTGCTCTGCAAGTGACTTGTCAACAAATAATATATATATATATATTGTTCTAATGCAGCTGGCAAACAATTAGACAGCTTGGTCTTGGATGCCTTAAGGCAAGCGTTGCACAGACGTTACTCACTTTGCATTACCCAGGGGGCGCGTGTAACTCGAAGATACGGACGCGGAGTAACAATGCCCCCGCAACGCTCTACGATCCTATTAGACCGGGACCTACTTTTTAAAGTGGATTCCGAACCACTACAAACATCCATGGCACCGCCGGGACTCGAACCCGAAACCTGTGGTACCGAGTGCCAGAGCGCTAGTCACTCGGCCATTCAGGCCCAAAAAGTTGGTTGACAATATACAAATATTTTTTTTTCAATGCAGCTGGCAAACAGACATGGACGTCTTAAGGCAAGCGCTGCATAGACGTTACTCACTTTGCATTACCCAGGGGGCGCGTGTAACTCGAAGATACGGACGCGGAGTAACAACGGCCCCGCAACGCTCTACGATCCTATTACGACCGGGACCTACGGTTTAAAGTGGATTCCGAACCACTACAAACATACATGGCACCGCCGGGACTCGAACCCGAAACCTATGGCACCGAGCGCCAGAGCGCAGCCACTCGGCCGTTCAGGCCCAGATAATAATATATTGGTTTGACAATTTTTCACACAAAAATTAACAAATATTTTGAACACAAACTAAATTTTCTCAACTGATGACGTCTAACAACAACAGAAAAAACTCATATTACAAATTTCGAATGTAAGCAAAATTTCCATGATTGATAACTTTTAACAACAGTGCAAAGAACGTCAATTACAACATACTTTGAACGCAAGCAAAATTTTCATATAACTTTTAACAACAATGAAAAAAACATATATTACCAAATACGTTAAACGCTAGCAAAGTTTTCATAATTGATAATTTTTAACAACAATAGAAAGAACGCATATTAAAATACAAAATACTTTGAATGCATGCAAAATTTCCATAATTGTTAACTTTTAACAACAATAGAAAGAACGAATATTACAAAAAGCTTTGAATGCAAGCGAAATTTTCATATTTTTTACCTTTTAACCACAACAGAAAGTACTTAAATTGAAAAATAGTTTGAACGCTAGCGAAATTTTCATAATTGATAAATTTAACAACAATAGAAAGAATGTAGATCACAAAATACTTTGAAAGCGACCGTAATCTTCTTAATTGATAACATTTAATAACAATACGCGTAATTACAAAATACTTGAACGCAAGCGAAGTTTTCCTAATTGATAACTTTTAACAACAACAGAAAGAAGGTATAACACAAAATATTTTGAACACAAGCAAAATTTTCCTAATTGATAACTACAACAGAAAGAACATAAACTACAAAATGCTTTGAACGCAAGTGAAATTTTCATAATTGAAAACTTTTAACAACAATACAAAAAACAAAAATTACCAAATACTTGAAGTCGAGCGAAATTTTTATAATTGATAACTTTTAACAACTTTCAAACTTCCATTTAGAGTTGGTAAGGTATTAGATTAAAAAATAACAATTTCGCACTATAGCTTGCTCCATAGAATAAAAATGAAGTAATGTAAAATAACCTTGTAAATTTTAATAAAGAATTACCATTAAAAGACCGACTGAATGTCAGACAACGATCAATAATTGGTATATGTGAAATTTTTAAGGTGGGGGGTAGTTGGAATATATTATATGCAATGAAGATTTCTTCTTCATTGGCACAACAGGCACAAGCAAAATTTAACACAAAAACTTATCGAATTTAAATAATATTATATTAATATTAATTATTAATCTTTATAATATGTAATTTTAATTTTTTTTAATAAATTTTTAATATATTTAATTAATATATTTAATTTTTAAATGTTCAGTTTTCTTTATTTTGTTAAGAAAATATATTATAATTTCTTTATTTATGAAAAATTTCAGATAACTAATTGAAACAAAAAAAAAAAAAGAATATAATTTCACAGGCATTTTCTAGTAGGGATAAATGTTTATCCTTCCTTTGAGTTTTCTAATAATGTTACTAAAAATGTTATATTACTTATTATGATGCGTCATATTGTTGTTGTTGTTTCTTATCCCACTTGGCTGGCCAAGCCCACGATCCCATACGTACTCATGATTGAAGGGGAAGGAAGCAGCTTCTGTTGTGATGGAGCACCCGTAGGTAGAAGCCTGACTTTGGCTCCGTGACGCTCTTACAGTCATAGAAGACCGGGACCTACGGCTTAAAGTGGATTCCGAACCACTACAAACGCCATGGCACCACCGAAACCTGTGGCACCAAGCGCTAGGCAATCGGCCATTCAGGTCCCAAATTTGCCAACGGCACGCGGTGTTCCCAGGTGGTCACCCACCCAAGTACTGACAGCGGCCAATGATGCTTGACTTCGGTGATCTAACGAGAACCGGTATATTCAGCATGGTACGGCCGTTGGCTATCGTCATATTGTATGAGATACTAAGACATCTTTTAATGAAAATTTTTTAATTTTTAAAAATGTGAATTAAAAAGAAAAATACAATGCAAAGAGTAACGATTGACACAATCATCCCCCTGATATATTCTACCTTCAAGCAAAATTTAACACAAAATCGTATCGAATTTAAATAATATTATATTAATATTAACACTAAAATGAATAAATATGAAAATTTTTGCAATTTTTTAAACGCCTAAAAATTGAGTATATTTCGCTGATTACGTTAATGTATAATTGCGTAATTAATAATGTACAATTGATATTAGTTGAGTCAATCAAATTTTAAAAATGTAAACAAAAGTTCCAAGGGTAATCTTTGTAAAAAGATGACTTAACTGATTTGTTTACACTTTTTTTGCTCTAGATTTGTACATATTTCTCTCTATGTTCCAGTTATCTGTGTCCTTCACAGATTTGATAGCGTTCTGTTCATATTTTTTTTCCATTACTGGGCTTTTTATACTATAATAAACTAGCAATTCATTTCTAAAGTTTTTCTTATTCAATAAGAAAATTCGACTTTTATAATTCGCTCTTTAATTTTGCTCTTTAATTCGACAGCCCCAACAGATTATTGATTTTGTCGGATAATCGAACGTCCATATAATTTTAAGTGGAATACCAAGTCTCTGTCACTCTAGATAAGAATTTAAATGATTAAAACATGTACTTATTCAATGTGTTGATGTACATTCTGAATCTGTATGGACGATATCAATATCCGGCAAGGTTTTTCGTCATTTTATCAACTACAAAATTAACACTCATGCATTGAACATCCATTGAATTGAATATTAAAACAAATTGATAAGACAAATGAAAAGATAAGATCAAATTAATAACAAAAACATTGCACAAAAAGGAAAATGAATAATAACAATTACATTATACAAATTATTGTACAATGTGTATACAACGACATTCACAACAAGTTATGATAAGCAACTCTATGGAAGAAAAAAGACACGTGTGTCTGGCATAGCGTTGCTTCCAAAAAAAAATTATTGTGTATCAAACACAAGTTTATGAGGAAAGAAAATTGTTGGTAAGAAAAACACTGAAAGTAAATGCAAGCAGTGGTGCTTGGCGACTCGCTGGTCAAGGTCAACAAACGCCTGAATGCCACACGAAAACATTCTAAAGCGAACGTCTCGATGGGTGCCAGATTATAGAAAGTGCAGAACCATCGAAAGCTGGAATAAAGAGTGCTTACTGTAATATAACTTTTTAAATATACTTCCTTCAAAGATAAGGGCAGTTTTAGCAGCAAACCGAATATGCCACGAAAGACTTATCAAACTTAACCACTGAACTTATCAAAAGCTCTCTTGGATCTATCGCGAGAGAAGATGTTGTAGAAGTTGTTCTATTATTATGAAAAAGAAAGATTTAACATATTCCAAGTAGTGCATCTTTGTGCTTAAAATATACATTTTTCTTTTACTTGCCTGCAGCTATTCTATAATTCTTTAGTGCCAGTTCATTTGGTACTTATATATATATATATATATATATATATATATATATCAAATCTCCAGCTCAAAATCTCCCAATTTTTTCTAAATCCATTAGTAAAGATGTTATTAAAAATTTTAAAAAATTAAATTACGGAAGTTGAGTTAGAAGTCGGGATATCTAAGATTATTAAAAAAAATTTTAAAAATTAAATTACAGAAGTTGAGTTAGAAGTCAGGATATCTAAGATTATTAAAAAAAATTTTAAAAATTAAATTACAGAAGTTGAGTTAGAAGTCGGGATATCTAAGATTATTAAAAAAATTTTAAAAATTAAATTACAGAAGTTGAGTTAGAAGTCGGGATATCTAAGATTATTAATAAAATTTAAAAAATTAAATTACAGAAGTTGAGATAGAAGTCGGGATATCTAAGATTATTAAAAAAATTAAAAAAATTAAATTACGGAAGTTGAGTTAGAAGTCGGGATATCTAAGATTATTAAAAAAATTTTTAAAAAATTAAATTACGAAAGTTGAGTTAGAAGTCGGGATATCTACGGTTATTAAAAAAAATTTTAAAAATTAAATTACGGAATTTGAGTTAGAAGTCGCGATATCTAAGAATATTAAAAAATTTAAAAAAATTAAATTACTGAAGTTGAGTTAGAAGTCGGGAGTCGGTATAAAAAATTCGTAGGAGTCGGGAGTCAGAGATTGGAAATTTTTTTGCAGACTCTCCACACCTGCATTTCAGGCCTTTATCAACCACTAGTATACGCCAATATAAGAAGTATGTAGCAGTATAGTATATCTGATTCTATAAAAGTTAGCCTATATACCATCGTTCAAAATACAGCTGTCATTTCTTTAAATTTGGAAGATTGTTTACACAACAAAGTTTTTCTCGCAGTTTTACGTTACTAACATTATTATTAAGTGGTAATTTTATGGAATTTACATTAAGAAAATTTCTAAAAAAATTATTACAAAAAATATTATATAAATATTAATTATATTTATTAATAAAAAATATTATATATTTTTTATAAAATATTATAAACATAATATAATATTTATATTATATAAATATTTTTTTTTGTTCTAATGCAGCTGGCAAACACTTAGACAGCTTGGTCTTGGAGGCCTTCAGGCAAGCGCTGCACAGACGTTACTCACTATGCATTACCCAGGGGGCGCGTGTCACTTGAAGATAAGCCACGGACGCGGAGTAACAATGCCCCCACAACGCTCTACGATCCTATTAGACCGGGTCCTACGGTTTAAAGTGGATTCCGAACCACTAGAAACATCCATGGCACCGCCGGGACTCGAACCCGAAAACTGTGGTACCGAGCGTCAGAGCGCTAGCCACTCGGCCATTCAGTCCCTTTTTTATAAAATATTATAAATATAATATAATATTTATATTATATTACTACTATATTATATAAATATTATATTATATATAAAATTTTATATTCATAAAAAATATTACATTTATTAAAAAATTAAATAGCTATAGTCTGTTGCGCACATAGAATGCCAAAGACTATTTATGGATTATATGTGGGAAATTATGACATTACTAATGTCGAAATTAATTTATTTTTGCTTTCTTTTGTACATGTAAAATATTTCACTGCAAAACAGTCCAAGCACCTTCATTTTTAAGTAAAAAAAATGATAAATCGAACAAAATGAAAAGCGTAAGAATCACCGTTTCAGATTTATGTTTTCAAAGGAAAGACGCACCGTCGGTAGTGTTTCAATAAAAGTATTATTGCATTGCTATTCAACATAAGTCAGCGTACTCAGAATTACAGACGTTTGAGTTAGAGCCGCCTAAACTCCTGCTGACACTGTTGGGAAAAAGCGTTCGAAATGGAGTAAAACAGGATGTTCATTAGCAGAAATGGGGAAACTCCAGGCCGTTGCAACAGATGTGGCGAAATCTTTTAAACCCATATAAATCTCTAAATTCAAGCAATTTCCCACATTCGTCGAAAGAAAAATATCCCCCTCTTTGCTCTGATTGACATTTACTCATGTACTTATGCTCATTTTTCGCCTTAACATAAGCGTATTAAGGCTAAAAAGAATCATATTTTGTCAATCAAGGATTGACGAATTACTCGTCAATCCTTGATTGACGGCAGTGCCCTGCCTCATTACAATTAAACCACCTGTTGAAAAAAAATATAATAATAAATAATTTGACGTGTAATATAACAAGGTTCTTGTAATAACTACTTGTGAAAATAATCAGCAAAAAGGTTTTATTTAATGGTTTTATAATATTCAGTGTGATTATTTTTGTTCATATATATACACTCAAGAGCCAAAACATTATGACCACCCCCTACATTTTGCAATGAACTCGCCTGGATGACGTGAAAGGCACGTGATTAGGTGGAAGTGGTATTTAACTGGTATTAAGTGGTGGTATTAATCCATGCCAAGGCGGGTTGAAGCTGTGTTGCGCGTCAAAGGTGGACCAACTCGTTATTGACAGGTGGTCATAATGTTTTGGCTCTTGAGTGTATATATATATATATATATATATATATAATATAATCAGCAGATTATATATTTGTTGTTAGAGATGTCTCTTATGTAATTCTGCCTTGTATTGAAATGAAAACTGATAGTTGCGATAAATACTGGACGAAACACACTTTGTTACAACTTGGAGGTCAAGGTCAACAAACGCCCAAATCCGCACGAGAATATTTTACACTGAATGGCTCGATCGTTGCCGGATTACATAAAGTGCAGAACCATAGAATGCCGCATTAAAGATCGCCTACTGTAACTGAATTTATGGCTCGATTTTCATATATTTTAACTTATTTCTGATTTAAAGTTAATCCATTTGTTGTATGAAGGAATTTTTTGCTTTAGTTTTTCACACATCAAATTTAATATTAATATTAAATACGTTTCATGTGCTATTCAACAGAAAATTTGTAATTTTCAATGTGTTGTACGAAATTTCTCGCGATATTTGGAGACATTTTTTTTCTCAGAATTTATTCTCTCGTAATTTCTGTAAGAACTTTCTCTCAAATTCTTTATTGAAAGACTGTTAAAAATAGACTTGTGAATGCTCATAAAACAACATATAAAAAGATTTATTCATTTTTTTACCTTTATGTTATTTTCAGTTTAAAAATCGCTATAAAATCACCCAACATATTCTATGCTAGTTTTGCTCTCCAAGTGTCAAACACATAACTGTGATTTGTTTTTATTCCTCAAATTCTTTTTCTTAAAGAAAATATTTCACCCTAAAATGTTTTTTTTTTGTTCTAATGCAGCTGACAAACACTTAGACAGCTTGGTCTTAGATGCCTTAAGGCAAGCGCTGCACAGACCTACTCACTTTGCATCACCCAGGGGCGCGTGTAACTTGAAGATAAGCCACGGACGCGGAGTAACAATGCCCCCGCGACGCTCTACAATCATTTTAGACCTGGACCTACTTTTGAAAGTGGATTCCGAACCACTACAAACAACCATGGCACCGCCGGGACTCGAACCCGAAACCTGTGGTACCAAGAGCCAGAGCGCTAGCCACTCGGCCATTCAGGCCCCACCCTAAAATGTAAAGAAAATAAAAATGTAGATTTCCCACTTTAAATGCGTTTCTTAAAAATGTGTTACTTTAAATGTATTACGAAATTTTGCTGAAAGATTAAATTGTCAATAAAAAAAAACTGTGAATAAACGTGAAACATGAACGTGATCACTCCTTAACTGTAGCCATCTTTACCTTTGTCTTTTCTGTTGGATATTTTTCACGATCTCTAATACGGAAATCAAAAATTTATAAACACAGTTAACTTCTAGTCTTAGCATTATCAAAAGAAAATTACTTGTTACAGAAAAATAAAGTTAGTTTATATCTTATTCTACTTAAGCATATATATATTATTTCGGTAAATGTATTATTTCCCAGTCAGGTCTTATCTCATAGTTACGCCAAGCGACCTACTTTATTTTATTCGTAAAATAAACGAGAGCCCTTTCCTTCTACCAGAAAGCTGTAGATCAAGCTGTTACAATGTGACTGCTCCAAGTGTTAGCATAATATAACGTGGTTTGCAAGAGCATTTATTCAAATATTTCGAGACAGCATATTATCTGGAGAAAGAGGCGATAAACATGGTTGCTTCAAGGTATTAAAAGCAACTATTTCATACTTTTATTCTTCCCCAAGCTGCCATGTCGATTAAAAGATTTCACTGCATTGTTTTAAACTTCTGCTTCTCTCTTTCCTCAAGTACATATGCGGTATGAACCGAAAGTTGATATACACATGAATTTATGAATGAATTTATAATCATTTAAATCCCATATGTGGGATAAATCTAAATTAAAAGAGTTAACGTGTCCTTTATTAAAGGACATGTCAGAGGCTGTTACTTTTCAATGCTGAGCACTTAGATCTGCGAAAATGAAATTCGCCATTCATATGTCATATTTATAATAGATTCTGCTTCATCCAAAGTACATTATATTGTTTTACTTTTATTTTTTATGCCCCAATTCCTGTTCTACAAATTGAACGCATGCACGCATTGTAGTGGTAGGGTTCCACGAATATCTTTTATGTACACCAAGCGACTCTGCACAGTTTAAGCGCTATTGGCCACAGCCTTCTGTCAATTGTTAGCGTGTCCTTTATTTAAGAACACGCCAGATGTTGTTACTTTTAAATGCTGGGTACTTTGATGTGCGAAAATTAAATTGCCCATTCAAATGTCATACTTATAGTAGATTCTGCTTCACACAAGGTATATTATATTGTTTTACTTTATTTTTTGTGTGCCAATTCCTGTTCTACAAATTGAACGCATGCATGCATTGTAGTGGTAGGGTTCCACGAATATCTTTTATGTACACCAAGCGACTCTGCAGAGTTTAAGCACTATTGGCCACAGCCTTCTGTCAATTGTTAACGTGTCCTTTATTTAAGAACACGCCAGATGTTGTTACTTTTATATGCTGGATACTTTGATCTGCGAAAAATTAAATTGCCCATACTTATAGTAGATTCTGCTTCACACAAGGTATATTATATTGTCTTACTTTATTTTTTGTGTGCCAATTCCTGTTCTACAAATTAAATGCATGCATGCATTGTAGTGGTAGGGTTCCACGACATTTCTTACTTACTCCAAGTGACTCTGCAGCGGACTACTGACAGAACACCTTCTGTCAATTGTTAAAAAGTACAGAAAAGGCTCATAAAAAATAAAAGTAAAACAACAAAATGTTCCGTGTGTGAAGCAGAATCATGTGAGATTTAAATGGCATATGAAGTAGAATCACGAAGTATGGATTAAGAAGCATGAAGCATGAGTTGTAGTAGAATCATGAAGAATAATTTGTAATCATGAAGCAAAATCAAATGACATTTGAATAGGGTATTTCATCTTCTCGGATCAAAATACCCAGCATTTAAAAGTAACAACATCTGACATGTCCTTCAATAAAAGACGCGTTATCTCTTTTAATTTATAATAATAATATATTTAATTTATAATAATAATAATAATATATTTAATTTATAATAATAATAATAATAATATTTAATTTATAATAATCGGAAGACACGGTTTTTATTTCAAAATTGCTATTACTGCAACTTTATTTATACATTAAGAGAACCCTATGAGAACTGTTTTATTTATTTTTTAAATTTAAAATGAGAATGTACCTTGTTTAGATGTACATAAAATATATGCTTTAAAAAAAATATGAAAAAAATTTAATTTTTCAAAAAGATTTTCCTATTTTTACAACTTTCAATATTTCAAATATAATATTTTAATTATTTTCTTGTTTTCCTCGGAAAGTTTCTTTCAACTTTGAGGGTGGAATTTGATGTACTGTGATTATTTACTTCAAAAGTAAGGTAAAAAATTATATTATAAAAAGTTAATTTTAAAAAAATTACAAATTTATTTTAAAATAAATGTTAAAATTAAGTTATCATTTAATACTAAATTTAATTGTGTATCTAAATCAATAGTACAGGGAAGGGGAGGGGGGGTTGCTAGAAAACACTTACAAAATTTTAAAAATTATCTGCACTTTTTGACTTTTTTATTTTATTTATTTATTATTCTTTATTTTATTTTATTTATTTATTTTTAATTCTGATATCAACTTTAACACTACAAAAAAGTGGAACCTTTTAAAATAAATGATTTATTAAAAGTAAATGTATAAAAAAGATGTAAATTTTTAAAATGACTCTAATATACGTCGTACTTTAAAATTTGTATTTTAATATGAAGACAACTTAGAGATCTGATCTTCTGCAGAACATTTATTATTTATTAGAAAAATATTTCTTTCCTAAAAATAAATTTCAAACATTTATTTTATTTACAAACGAATGTAAAAGAATTTTCTTGAAGATGTTCATAAAATCGAATGAACTATTTAAATTAAAAAGTAGATATTAAAAATAAAATAAAAATAATTTTGATATAAAAATTCCGTAATTTCAGGCCACTTTATATTTTAGTACATTCAAATTCAGGTAATTTTAATTTCTTCAAAACTTCATAATCAGTTATTTTTTCGAAATGTTTAATAACTAAAAAGATATATTTTATTGATATGTAAAATCTTCACTCAAATCTTTAGATTTATTCATTATATATCGATTGTTTGTTCAGACATATTTTGATAATGTGAAACCTAAGACATTGGATGACTTAAAATTATCATTTATCAAATCATTTTTTTGACAATTTGAAAACTTTCAGATAAATTTTGGTGTCTTGATATCCTATTTTATAAAATGTCCATTTTCACTTACATACTTTCCATTCAGTTTCTAATACTGTGACTTGAATTAACTCGACAAATAAATTTTCTATTCAGTCCGAAATAGTGCTTAATGATGATTTTTCTGTTTCGTCAATGATGGGTTTATGAAATTCCTTTCAAGATTGTTCAATTTTGTTCATTAAACTCTTCTAATTTTTGTTCATTAAACTTTTTTCTACTTATCTAGTTTGACCATGGACATTAAATATTTTAATTCTTGATTTAAATTCATTCATTAGTAAAAAATATTTTCTCCAGGTAAAAAAATAAATTGTGCGTAATTAAAAAACTATTTACTCCCAGCAAAAAACTGGCCAATTGACTAGCTCACTGGATTTTAAGACCAAAGGCATCAGGTTCGATTCCTGGTAGTGACATGGATGTTTGTGAGTGGTTCGGAATCCACATTAAACCATAGATCCCGGTTTAATTAGCTCAAAGTGGGCAAACAAATGACAGTAGAAGGACAAACCAAACCCAGCAAAAGTTGATTTGTAAGTAAATGACACAAATTTAAAAAAAATTACGGTGAATCAAAAGAATTTACATATTTAAACAGTCTTGTTTATCTTTTCATCCATTTAAAGTATTGATGGTAGGTACATCGGGTTCATGAAAAACAAATTTATTATTCAGTTTGATTTTGATCAATTAAATTTTAATAATTTATTTGTATGCTGAAGATTTATTTGAATCGAAATATTCTATATTTCAACAAAATTATACATTGTTTCAAAATATTAAAATAGAATGCATTACAAATTGTAAAAATATTAACAATAAAAAAAGCATTATCATTAAAATTTCGAGACACATTCACATTTCAAAACAAAAAAAGTTCAGTGAATCAAAATAATTTACAAATTTAAATCAAAAATCTTGTTTCTTTTCATGCATTTAAATTATTGAAGGTAGGTACACCAGGTTCTCGAATAACGAATTTACTATTCAATTTGATTTAGGATCATTTAAACTTTAATGATTTATTTATTTGAATAGAAATATTCTACATTTCAAAATATTAAAAGAGAAATCTTTACAAAATGTAAAAATACTAAAATAAAAAAAATTACTATTAAAATTTAAGTCACGTATTAAAATTAGTAGACACGTTCAACTAATTTTCTAGATTAAAATTCTAAGTATTAAAATTTCTTGAAACGTTCAAGAAATAACTATTATTTTCATCGGATTTAAATGAATGCATCTCTCTGGATTATCTTGACTCTTATATGAAGAATTTAGTCGAGTTTGTTGATTTTTTTACGGAAAAGAATAAATAAAAAATTGTTTATCAGAGGAAGAAATAAAAATGAATTAAATATTCATTTATCACAATCTTGTTATTTGACTCCTATCGACATCTGGCGGCTTGATGGCCAATGGCTAGCGCTCTGGTCATTTCGATTTTCTCATATCGATATATATTGTTTCGATATACTCTTGAGTTTATATATCGATATACAATTTCATTCCGATTTTCTGATATTTCAACATTTTTTATAGATCGACATGCGACTCTTCTGTTAGTCCACTATGGTATGATTGAATAGTTTTCTATTATTAGGCGGCATTGCAGCGGTCTAATAGACAATTGGTTAATGCTGTGGCCTTTGGTACCACAGGCATCAGGTCGAATTCTGGCGGAGGCATGGACGTTTGTTAGTGGTTCTGAATCCACGCTAAGCTGTAAGTCTCAATATAATAAGCCCGAAGTGTGCAAAAAATGACCGTAGAGCGACAAACCAAATCTATCGACATCAGAAAAAGCTGTAATTACTTATCTTTTTTAAAACTTCAAACCAGAATAATTCAACGGATTATTAGAAAGGTTGATGGAAAATTAAGCGTGGAAGTCTATAAAAATATGTTGACAAAGCATATGATTTTTTTTTCATATTAGATATAGCGAACCCAAAAATGAGATATAGAAATAAGTTTTATCCTATATAAATGACAGAATATTTAGAAAAAGGAATATTAATTTACAGAAAAAGTTTTAATTATTTTCACAAGATAAGCATTTTTATTTATCTATCAGTAAATTTATTTTAAGTGGAAAGAGATTAACATTTTATAAGCAATTGTTGAATCTATTAAAAACCAATCGTAGTTTATCAGAACAAGTCATATATAAATGGGAATGCAAATTTATTCTAAATTTAAAATTTTCAGCCCTTTGAAAAATATTTAAAGCAAACACAATTGAATGGGCAAAAGTGTATTACTAAGTAAATAGTTCTTGGACATGATGGTATGTAAGGATAACATTCTTATTTTCAAAGACGTTAATGGTTCTGGTAACGATTGCATAATTAACGGAAATGATCCAGTTGATTGGTTACAAAATTAAATTCATCAAAAATGCATATATCCACTTAACAATATTGTGAACCTTTTACAGAATTTAAGAAAAGATTCAAGACAGAAGATAGAAGAAATTACAGAGTATACAAAGTATATTAGAAATAGGACGTATACAAAGTATATTAGAAACAGGACGTATACAAAGATAAAAAGTATACTAAAAACGTTATTAAACGTATACCATAAGCGTTGGTAAACGTATACCATATACAAAAGACAAAAAAAAAAAACAGGTGGCAAATGAAGAATTATTAAAAGATTTAGTAGCTATTGGAAATCCAACCAGTGGTTTCTTTTTCAATTTCTTCTATTAACTCATACTCTCTGTATGTATACCTTGTTCAAATTTTCAATCGTTCATAAAATACTTTTTATTCATCCACTCAAGTTCAAATACATTTTTTAAAACTTGTAGTGAATGACTTGATGTTAATACAGTATTTTCAAATATTAATTCAGTAATTAAATTTAATTAATTAATTTTAGTTTCTTTTAGATTTAAGTTGCATGTATCTACCAATAGATGGCGCCAGATAAACTTAAAAAAATGAATAAAATTATTTATAAAGGACTTTCTGCAATATAGTGAAAAAAAAGTAGGAATTGACTTAAAAATTTTTTTTTATCAATTACTTGTTAGCCTTTAGGTGAAAACAAACAAAATCTATTATCAAACTTTAATAAATTTAATAACAGATTTTGTTAAGTTTGATAAACAGATGCCTTTTGTCAATCCAAATTTTTTTTTTTAACTTTGTTAATAAAAAAAATTTAGCATGGCAAAAGGCATTCATTGTTTAAAATGTAAATCTCGTACCGAAACAAAAGATACGAAAGAAGAAGTTTCAAAAAATAATAAATCCATGTTAAACAGAATTCGTGTTCGTAAAGGTTCTAAAAAACTTTTCTTTTAATGCTAATATATTAAAATCCTTGTAACTGGATATTGTGTAACAAATGAATTGAAAAGAAAAATTGGTAAAAAGTCAAAAACACATTATTTATTTTTTGCATGAATAAGATATCTATACGAAACACAAATGTATTATAAATAAATTTAAAAGAAGACGAGTATACGTATCTCATATCAGTCAATAGATGATCAATGGTAAGCTGGTTTAATATTCATAAAACCGTTTAATAAGTACAATAATAGAACCAGTTATCTACTAATTGTGACAAATATATTTAGTAAGTAAACACGGGCTATACCCATTCATATCTTAGATCTATAAAAACGACACCGTATGGAAAAGATGAACTGAAAGTTTATAAAAATTTATTCAAAGACAAAATAGTAAGAAAACAAAAGTTAAAATGGATGATACAGTAAAAATATTTATATGTAAACTAATATTTATGGGATGTTAGGAACCTACATACACAGAAGAAATATTTATTGTATCTGAAATATTAAAAGTAGATCACATAACCTATAAGGAAGCAAAAAGGAATTTTCTTCCAACGAATATGTTGAGTCAATTTTAAAAAGATGTAAAAAAAATTTTTCTAGGAAATGAAGCGATTATTGGGGATAAAAATTATCAAAAATTGCAAAATGCTTTAAAATAATCAAATGTTATTCAAAACAAATGTAGAAACAAACGTAGAAACGATGATTTAATCAAATTAGTTAAATATATTATAAAGACAGACTATAAGCATGTTGTAGAAGATATTTTTAAATTAGATGCTATAGGCTCCTTAAATGGAAAAAAAAAGAATTTTAAAAGAAATAAAAAATTGTAAATAGAAAAGTTTAATTACTATCCAGAAAAAAGAAGTAAATTAAAAAAAAAAGGATTCACTTGGTTTAAAATGCAAAAAATGGAATATTTGTAGAAAAAAATATAATAAAAAAATTGAAGCAAATATTGAAAGTTTATTTAAACCAAATTACAAAAATTTTTGTAATAAAAGGAAAATATTTAGAAAAATGTATAAATTCGCAGAAATTAATAATCTTAGAAAGAAGGTAAAGTAGAACAGTACATAATCCCTAAGTAAGTCAGCCCTTTCATCCTAAAATTACGTCAACTGAAGAAGCATATTATACTTATGTATGTGTTTTAACACAATCATCAATGACGCAACAGCCCCATGGTGGACCAGAGCCAAATTTCGAGACAAGAGATGTTTTCTTTTTAAGGAGTAGGGTTATCAGCCTTACGCCCAATGCTCTACAGTCATATCAGACCGGGACCTACTGTTTAAAGTGTATTCCTTATTACTACAAACTTCCATGGCACAGTAAGTATTCGAATCCGAAACCTGTGGTACCGAGATCCGGAGAGCTAGTCACTCGGCCCGTTTTAACACATACACACACGCAAAAATTGAATATTGAAAATTACATATAAGAACATATATTTGATTTTTCAAGCTATTGAATTGTCAAGAGGTTACTACCACTTGGTAATTCAATAACTGAATAAAGTTTCGAAACTATTAAAAGAAGATGATATTGCCGATAAGAAAAACAAAAATTAACGATAAAAACTGTTTAACTGGAAATATAACAATCCTAGCAATTCGAAATCTTGAATTATTATGTAAAAAATTACGAAATGAAATTTTTTCAGAAAATGATGTTACTTACATAAAAAAGTGAGATTTTCATAAAAACTATGTGATATTTCTTTAGGAATATATAATTTAGAACATGTTAAACAATTTGAAAAGTTTTCAGATATTCAAATCAGAGCATTTTAATGAAAGAATATACAGTGGCCAAAATAAATCTATCTGTATGTATTTTCATTTCATAAAATTTATTGTCATGTTACTATATTGCTTACTGGATTATAATAATTATTGCGATTATTGTAAAGTTAGTTTTAGAATAAGTGATCAGCATAAATATATATTAAAATGTGATAGATGTTTCGAAGAAACCTGTCAGTGCAAAGGTGAAGAAATCAGACGTAATTAATGTTTTAGATATTTTAAAGATGAGACGTGTTTTGAAAACCACAAATCTTCAGTTTGTAAACTTTTATCAAAATGTTTGAAATGTACATATATGAAGATTATCATGAATTTTTTACATACGATCCACGTCGATCTTTTACATGGACCTTTTTTTTAAAAGTGTATTATCGTGTGTTTATATCCTCATAATCATCATATCCTCCTAACATATCATAATCATCATATCATCCTAACATATCATAATCATCATATAATCCTAACATATCATAATCATCATATAATCATATCATATCATCCATCTGTTTATTTCCTCATTAAATGATGTATTATTCGTCAATTAAAAACGAACAATTTTCGATCGGCATTTATTAATAATGGACATTACAAATAGCGATTAATTAACCATTATCGATTAATTAACGCTTATGTCTATCATCGATTAGAAAAAGAACAAAAATCTCCATCTAGTCTACACTGTTTTTAATGATGACTTTTTTACGTTAAATAATATGGTATTCACCATTTTGAAAAAGAGAAAAATTCAATATATATCATTCATTAATGGTGATTACTTAGAATTTTTAAATATTATATCAATAATCGGATAAGAGAGGTAAATTTTCCATTCAGGCCTCGGTCCTTAGTGGTGATGATTTTAATTAACTCGACAAATAAATTTTCCGTTCAGTCAAAATAGTCCTTGATGACGATGACTTTATTTAACTCGACAAATAAATTTTCCGTTCAGTCTAAAATAGTCCTTGATGACGATGACTTTAATTAACTCGATAAATAAATTTTCCATTCGGTACAAAACAGTTTTTATTGATGACGAATTTAATTGATACTACTTAAAATATGACAGCAAATAAATATTCCGTTCAGTTAGCGATAGTCTTTAATGGCAAAAAGTTGTTTAATTAATAGAAGAAATTATTTATAATTTTTTAGAAGTTTAGAAGTTATTTATTATTATTTTTATATTTATTTATTTTTGAAATTATTTTTTTTTTTTTTTTTTTTTTGAACTTATTTATATTTTTTTAGAAGTTTTGAAGTTATTTATTATTATTTTTATATTTTATTTATTTATTTTTGAAATTATTATTTTTTTTTGAAATTATTTATATATATATCGTCACAAATAAAATCTAAAAAAAATAATTTCTTCGAAAATATATATATATATATATATTTCGAAGAAATTATTTTTTTTAGATTTTATTTGTGACGATTTTATTTTAATTACACATTAAAGTTCTACAAAAATAATGATATGAAATGTTAAATTTCCAAAATAATATTTGTCTTTATTTGAGTTGTATAATAATTGTTAAACTCACATTACGAAATAGCTTTCGTAAATCATTTGCTAATAACAAATGATTTACGAAAAATCAAAAAAAAGTAATGTTTCAAAATGATTTTTATCGAATAGAAAATGGTTTTAGTTTTCAAATAAAATTTGCAGAATGTTCATGAATTATTTTGAATTAATCCATTATAATTTTTTCTTCTTCACAAATATCGTATGACATAATATTATATATATATATCTAGTTGAAATTTAAAATATTTGTAATTTTTTATGCATAATAATAAAAACTTTAAATACATCTACTTTAGAATTTTTTATATAAAATTTATTTAATAAAGATTTGAAATTTAGAAGAAATTGATGAATTTAAGTGAATTCAATCTCTGCTTTATTTTCTACAAAATAAACTAAAAAATTATCACTGGCTTATGTCTTTCAAGAAATTTACTCCGATTAATAATAACAGTATAAAAAAAAATCTAAAAAATTATTTAGTTAACTCGAATTTTTTAAAAGTATTATACTATTTTTTTTATTTAAAGCAAATGGTTAATTTCTATCAGGAATTTCTTTTAATAAGTCATAGTTTTTGTGTATTGAAAATTTGAAAATCTTCTTTAAAATTCTGTATTGAAATTCTAATTATTTTTAAAAAATTATTGATACTTATTTCAAAAATTGATAATGACAGTTAATGCATTTCAAAAAAAAATTCATAAATATACAAAAAAATATTTTTTTTAAATAAAAATAAAAATGTGTAGAAATATTAGAATAAAATAAAAAATTTATAGAAATAAATAAAAATATATAAAAAAAATTAGAATAGGAACAATAATATTCTGATTTTCAGTCAAAACTTTTGAGTTAAAATCTGATTTAAGTTAATCTATAGTTAAAATTTAATTTTAATGATAATGTCTATTATCACTATAGATGTCTTAATTTTTTTCAGTTTGAAGAACAATAGGAAAGAAATTTTAATTGTCTAACACAAATATTTAAATTTCAATGTCAGTAAAAAACAGGAAATCGTAAAAGAATGATTAACTACAATAGTACAAAGACGTACTACAAAAACGTACTAAGATGTGCTATAATAATACAAAGGTTTGTAATAAAAAATATATTACAGTGTTATAAATAGATATGCAAGGTTCAGAAATAATACAAGTTAGCTCTAAATGCTAGTTGACTTAGAATAATACAAGGTAGCTTTAAATGCTCGTTTGAGTCAAAAATTAAAAATTACTTTTCGCACGAGTTTTCTCATGGTGTTCAGAAAAGATACTAATATGCGATATATGGAAATTCTTATTTTTGCAAGGACATATAAGTGAAATACTTTTTTTTAATTTTCATTTATTTTTAAATGAAAGTTACTCGAATATGGAAAAATATTATGGAAAAATACCCTAATAATTGAAATTTCAAATGTAAATGTATAAATCAGGAAAAACACCCCAATAACTGAAATTTCAAATGTAAATGTATAAATCTGGAAAAATACCCCAATAATTGAAATTTCAAATGTAAATGTATAAATCTGGGGAAAAAATAGAGTATCTGGAAAAATACTGGAATAATTGAAATTTCAAATGTAAATGCATAAATAACTATATAGAAAAATATGGAATGGAAATGGAATCCTGTATGGAAAAATATGGAATGGAAATAGAATACTGTATGGAAAATATGGATTGAAATGAATTCTTGTATGGAAAAATATCGATTGAAATGGATTCCTATATGGAAAAATATGGACTCCAAATGGAAATGCATGCATTTCCATTCTATTGGAATGGAAAAATACCAGAATAATTTTTTTAAAACCCTAACTCACCTGGCGCCCTATTGGTGATATTCGTATTGTTAACTGGTTCTGGAGGGGGTTGAGTTCTCAAATATTTCTCATATTTCTCCGTCGGGATGCACACGCCAAACCAAACTCCTCCTGACATTTTTTTTTTCCAGGTGAATCTCTTGTGGCTCTCTCGCTATGTGACTCTACAGACCCCGAGAACTGAACTAAATCTAAAAGTGGCTTTAATTTTTTTGGCGACGTACTTTTTTTTTTTATTTTATCGCCAAACCTATGCAAATGGTGCATCTAGTCTTAATCTGAAGGTTGCCACCTTGGCGAGATGCATCGCTCTGTTCGGAATGGAGACGTTAGACAATGGATGACGAAACTGTTGCGCGGGAGATGTTCATATTTATTTGTCTTACAGGGCGAGGGAGAAAAAGTTTTATGTCGCAAATTCCTTTTATGCTTTTTTCATGCAAATGAAATGGAAGGAGTTAATGGCTACGTTGAAGAGAAAATCGGAAGTGAGAATTTACGGTGCGGTTAGAATATATTTACCTTAAAAAGCGCTTCTCAGGAAGGTTATAGAACTTGGCCTTTTTACGAATCTCTTTGTCATCAAACGCATCTTTGTTCATAAGAGTCTAATAGCTTCGATTGGCTATTCCTATTATTAACATGAAGAACGTAGGATGCAAAAAAAAAAAGAAAAAAAATTATGAATCGTTTTGTTATCAAACTCATATTTGTTCTTAAGGATCTATTATTGTCAATTGACTATCAGTACTATTAAAATCAAGAGTTCTCCAAAATCATCAAACACTTCTATTTCCAGTATTATTTAAAACAGAAGTCTTTATATAGAGTCTATGAACTTGGGATGCTAAAAAAAAAAAAATTTACGAATTTCTTTGTCATCAAACGCATGTTTGTTCTTAAGATTCTAATATCATCAATTGACTGTTCCTACTATTAACATCAAGTGTCCTCCAAAATCATCAGACACTTCTTAGTTCCAGCACTATTTAAAGCAGCAGTCTTTATCTAGAGTCTATGAACTTGGAATACAAAAAAAAAATTTTACGAATCTCTTTGTCATCAAACATGTCTGTTCTTAAGGTTATAATATCGTCAATTGACTATTGCTACTATTAATATGAAGAGTCCTCCAAAATCTACAAACACTTTTACTTCTAGTATTATTTAAAGCACCAGTCTTTATCTAGAGTCTATGAACTTGGGATACAAAAAAAAATTTTACGAATCTCTTTGTTATCAAACACATCCTGTTCTTAAGGATATAATATCGTCAACTATTCCAACTATTAGCATCAAAAGTCCTCCAAAATCATCAGACACTTCTACTTCCAGTACTATTTAAAGCAGAAGTCTTTATCTAGAGTTTATGGACTTGGGATGTAGAAAAAAAAATTACGAATCTTTTTGTTATCAAACGCATCTTTGTTTTTAAGGATCTACTATCGTCAATTGACTGTTCCTACTATTAATATGAAGAGTCCTTCAAAATCATCTCACACTTCTACTTCCAGTACTATTTAAAGCAACAGTCCTTAGCTAGAAAATGTGTGGTGAGAAAAAAATGTCTTTATTTTCATTCACTTGAAATTAAACAGAGCATTTCTCAAAGGAATTCATGTAATAAATTATAATACTGTTAGCCAAACTTTTGAATACCGATAAAAAATAATGGATTCTTTTACTTCTTATAATAGTTATTGTCCAAAATAAGCATCAATATTATTCGCATTAGAAAATTTTAATAATAGAATTTGAATCATTTTGTATTGCATCATGTATTTTATTAATAATAAAAATGCATAAAAAATACATTATCAGATTCTAACGACCGTTCTAACCTTCTAAATATTCGTGGAACGTCAGTGGATCTTGTTCCATAATCATGTTAAGAGAAAAAGATGGCAATTTGTTTGAAACTCAGGGCCAAAGAAGATTCTTATGAGTATAATGTAAGTTGGGAAAACGTTTGTTCATTGTGAGTTACTGGCAGCAACCTGACAATGGCCGCCGCTCAGCAGGTAAGACTCTTCAAAGTATTTTTAGTTGCGGCACTGCATTTTTCGTGGTCCCATTTGTGGTGTTATGGAAACGTGGGCAGGTAGCGTGCAAGAGGTTCGAATACGCTGTCGGCACCTCTTTCAGAAACGAGCAGACTCAGAGAACGACAGAGCGTGGACAACGTGCATAAAGCATTCTCGTATCGATATTCAGACATTTCTCTTTTTTTTTTTCCATTTCTAATCTCACCTAGAAGGTACCTTGGTAAAAGAAGTAAGACTCCTATATAGGAGTCCTACTTCTTTTACCAATTGGGAAAAGGATGGGGGATAATTTGTGGGCCTCATGTACACTATGAACAACCCACCGGGGTGGATTGCGGAAGACAGTGCTTCCAGCAGGACTTTTTTAATGTAAATGTCCCACATTTCCGTGTCGTATGAAGAATACCCGGAAACACTCCCACTAGGCAGCCTGACTATCGATGCGAGATTATTTTACATGCATTGTTACAATGATCATCCAGTCTCTTAGTTTCTGAAAGCATTGTTGCAACAATGCCTCCAGGGATTCGAACTTCAGCCCTTCTGCACATTAGTTGTGCATGTTGACACTGGACCATGAGTTGAGTAGACATTCAGATTGCCTTGCGTGTTTTTATTCCCTGTTTTTTTTCTACCACACGACAAGTAAATGCGAGGCAACTACCTCTAAAATTCCTCACAGAATACCCTGTCTTCCCATCCGTTCGTGGTATAAATGAGTGGTACATGTGGCCCACCTATATAAAAACAAAAACAAAAAATTTCATTCATTGATAAACATTATGAGAATGTCAAACGGCAACCTACAAAAGTAATTGAGAATCTCGTAAAAGACTTTGGCTGGAAAATGATGCTGTCACCACCCTATTTTCCCGACTTTGTTCCAACTGATAATCATATTTTAGAAGCTTATAGTAACATTTTGCAGAACTTCAAGAGAAGTTGAAATCAAAGTAAATTCTTTTTCGAGGTACAACCAAATGATTTTTATTTTTAAAAAATAATCGAAAAGCAAATGGGAAAAGCACATTGTTAAGAATCGCAAAATGCCGACGATTAAATAAATATATTTCTGGCTAAGGTTTCAGTTTTATTGCAATCGTAAAAAGGGATATTCAGTACATTGTTGAATCAAGTTGTTGTTTTTTAATAATTGTCTTACTTTACTTTTACATTGAAAAATATTACTCTAAGAAGATTCCATAGATTCATCGTACTAAATAAAAGTCAAACGAAAAAAAAAGTGCCATATGTGAATCAATTATATTAGAAATTTTTTTCAATGATGCTGTTTACAAAATTTCATGAGATAGTGACAATTTCACTTAAAGCAGTCTTGCCTGGTGATTCAGGAAACATAGTACATTCCGATAAAGAAAAATATCGTAAGCCCTTTTCTTAAGAAAAACACATTCACAACTGTAAATACCCAATGAATTTATTTTCTAATACACGCTTTCTTCAGGTTTGTTTATAAATCTGCTCATGAATTTTAATGAGGACATCAATAAGGCACGGCAGGGTTATTTCACTGTATCATCCAAAAGAACAAACATCCAGAAGAACAAAATTTGGTTAGTCCTCTATATCTACCAATTTAAATTTCACAGTGGGACTTTTCGGATGCAAATTTAACTTGCTTATGGAAGATGTAGATATGGAAATAGATCATTGGCGTTTGTCGAGATTTGAATATATGGTGCTTCATTCAATACTATGAACTTAAAATCATAACGATGCTTCAAGAAACAATTGTATTTTAATTCGATCGTTAACCCATTGGATTTTATTTTTATTTTTTTTATTTTTTATTTCTAAAGCAATAAAAGCTTCCAAAAATAAATTTTTTATTAAATATTCATTGAGCCAACAATTAAAATATGATCCGATCAGGCTCATTGGCCCACTGGCAGCTCATCACTCTCATTCAAGAGGTCTGAGGTTTGAATCCGCAAGGGTATGAATTGCAGTCACTGTTTCCAGAGGCGATGAGACTTATGAGGATTGCGATAGTTTTTCATACAAGCCCACTCTCTCAATTTATTTGGGAGACTCCCGAACTCCCTAATTGCATATAAATATCCTGAATTGTTCTATCAACAAAAATCAGGAAATTCTCTTAAAAAAGAGATTTTAGTACAAAAAATAAGGTGAATTTTGTAGAAAATCCCTAACGATGAAACGGTGAGATAATCATTACAAATGAAAAAATAAAAAACATTCTGTAGTTAAATATATCATCTCAAAGCTTAGCATCACGAACTTGAAATGATAATGCTGTACTGAATTGAATGACTGTTTACAACAAAAGGAAAGAAAAATTCAGAAATGAGTCCGTCTCGTGTGAGGTAGGAAAAAAAACGATCGTTTTCCCGCCTCGAAATCAAAACTGAAACAAGCGTCTTTCCAAAATTCACACCTTCGTTAGCGTGGGTTTTGTTTCGGATCGGTTGCTATTATTTCTCCTTATCAAAAGTATAGCAGTTAAGGTAAACCTATTCATATATTTCATTTATTCAAAAAAAAAAGAAGAACTAAAAATAATAAAAGACGTATTTTAATTATTTATGAAGAATTTTATTTGAGAAAATGTGTATGTTTTAAATAATCTCCACTTGGATAAATGCTAATAATTGTAATGTTACGCCCCAAAGCAATTTTTTATTTTATTCCTTATAATTCGTTTATTTTTAGTATAAATGTAATTATGTTGCAAAATTTCTATTCCCTATAAAAAAAAGTTTTCTGAATTTTCATTCTCCAAAGTTGGCAGCTATGGTTTTTGTAAGAGCTGCGCATATATAGTCAACTTTCCTGAGCAAAGCTTTCCATATTTTCTACCTCACAATGCTCTACCTCATAGCTTTCTAGTACAAAGCAGATAACTTACTCGCTCTCTCCTTTCTACCTCTCAGCGCTCTAATACATAGCAGATAACCCTTCCTAACATTATTCGTTTGAAATACACATAAAGTGGATCACAAGATCTCCGGGTGTTAATAAAATCTAGACATAAATAGTATGTAAGTAAACAGCTGCTAATGACTTCAACAAATTAAAATAAAATAACTTTCATTTAAAACTGTGTCAGCAATAAAACTTAAACTGTGAAACTTAAAACTGTGTCAACAATGATTTTTATTTTTGATACCCAAGTTATTTCAGTCGTCACCAAATCGCCTGTTACCTATTCCTGTGGGTCGATGTAATTGTGTGGGGGGTGTATAGTCGATATTTGAAATTTAATCAATAGTTAACTTAGAATATATATAAATGTACATACGTAGGTAAGTCAAAATTTATCTGCACTTCTGACATAGCTCTACTTACATTGTGCACACTGATTTCTGTCATTGTTTATTCCATTGTTTTATTGTTGTGGTAATGCTACGAAACTAGGATCCTAATTCCACCATTTTTCTTCTGTTGCAGATAGATCATGACCGCTCCAATATAAGTTTGCACCAAAGAGAAGCATCAAGCAATAGTCCAATTCCTCTGGTCGGTTGACGTCAAAGGTTCAAAAATTCATCTTAGACTACAATAACAATATGGGGGAAATGCACTATAGTGTAAACATCGGCGTGAAAGATATTGGAACTGTTAACTATTAACTATTAAAAATACCTGTTAACTATTTTGGAACAAAAAGGGCCCATGATTGCAGATTTCCTGGAAATGGGAACTACGATCAACAGTGCGAGTTATGGTGAAATATTAGAAAAGGAAGTTGAAACCAGCTATTCGCAATAGACGCCGAGGTCTGTTGTCGAAAAACGTTTTGTTGTTGCATGACAATGCACTGCCTGACCCGGCTCATCACAATATTGAAGCCTTCAACAAGATGAAATTAGAGTTACTGGAACATTCCTTCCTTCCTTCTGTAGACCTAGCTCCATCAGATTTTATTTGTTTGGGCCGCTTAAGGATGCTTTGCGCTGTAGACGATTTGTCTCAGACTTAGGCGTGTAAATTGCGGTGAAAAAGTATCTTCACGAAAAAATAGAAACTAGTGGCTAAACGAAACTTTTATTTGGAAGGAATATATAAGTAAGTAATCCGATTTCGTACAAAAAATAATGTGCATAAGGAGGCCCTAGTTCCATTAAAATAAAAAAATAAATAGTAAAATGAAGTGTGTGGATAATTTTTAACTTAACCTAGTACATATATATATATATATATATATATATATATATATATATATATATGTATATATGTATATATACTACACACACACACATATATATATATATATATATACATATGTGTGTGTGTGTGCAGGGAGAGCGAGAGAGAATTTAATAATGATGGCAATGTGATGGTGTAATATTGTCAAATGACCTCTAATAAAGTTTTGCTAATACCCAGAGAAAGGAATCCCCTAATTTTGGTACACTGATTTATTAAATTAAAGTTAGAGTTATTATTAAATTAATATCAAATATAGACCCCCGAATATTATTAAACATCGATACCGTTTTCAAACAACTCTCAACCATGAACGTTATTACTACTAGATATTATTTAATTAATATTAAATATATTAAATCACACAGGTTTCGGGTTCGAGTCTCGGCGGTGCCATGGATGTCTGTAGTGGTTCGGAATCCACTCTAAACCGTAGGTCCCGGTCCTAATAGGATCGTAGAGGGTTGCGGGGCCATTGTTACTCCGTGGCTTATCTTCAAGTTACACGCGCCCCCTGGGTAATGCAAAGTGAGTACGTCTGTGTAGCGCTTGCCTTAAGGCATCCAAGACCAAGCTGTCTAAGTGTTTGCCAGCTGCATTAGAAAGAAAAAAAATATATTAAATCAACCCGCACGGATTAGCTGCAGCGACTGCTGAGCTTATTGTAATTAAATGAATTTCAAATATCGAACCCTTAACCATGATATATCGAAAGCTTTTCTGACTATTGAGCTAAACATTATGAAATTAATATTAAAAAAAAAAAGAAAATTATGTTTAAATTACTAGCAGTTACAATTGTTTAGTAATAATTTTAGGATTTTTATTAACTTCATTATGACCTTGAAAACAAATAAATGCATTCAATAAGATGTGTGTACAGCGTCATCGTTTACAGTATTATTCAATTGACTGCTGACATTATGAAAATCGATGGCACTTTAATGATTAATGATTCAATAGATTATACAAAATATGTAATCCCAGAACAAATAACATAACTTTCAACCAAAAGAAAAAAGTATTTAATTTGTGAGAATTTTGGGGGGGGGGGAGTTGTTGCAGGAATGGTGACATGATAATTCACGGAAACCCTTTTCATCATTCCGTAAACTCCCTCATCAATCTTATTTGCATGACAATCGGAGATGAAGTTAACTTCAAGAAAACAAATTCATTTTTTTGGAAGAAAACCTCTCCATTGTCATGGATAACTAAACCCTTGACCAACATATTCTTCAACGCAATAAAGTTCTCACACAAAAAGGCAGCCCGTTCTTGAAAGATGAGAAATAACCCTTCATGGTTGTTTAAATTATCATTTTTTAATAGCAAGATGCCTCGCGTTCATGGAAATTGGAGTACGTTAGTCAAAAGGAACCAGTTTCGTGAGAGTATTTGCTAATCGTGTGCATGCCGAATTAAAGGCTCGATCGCAGAGTATTTGAGGCCAACCCTCAGAATGACCCACAGGAATTTTTGCTTTATGAGAAAAAGGAAACATCAAACTTTTTGAGCTTATTCAATTTGTATGATTGCAAAAAGAAAACGAAACTTAATGTTAAGAAACTAATGTTAACTATATATATATATATATATGGGCCTGATGGTCGAGTGACTTGCGCTCGGTGCCACAGGGTTCGAGTTCGAGTTCCTGAAGTGCCTTGGATGTTTGCAATAGTTTGGAATCCACTTTAAACCGTAGGTTCTGGCCAAATATGGCTGTAGAGCGTTGGGCGTAGAGCTGGCAACCTTCCCTCATAAAAAGAAAGCAAGTCTCGTCTTGAAATCTGCCAGTAAGCAGACGGCTCCAATTTTTTTTTTTTTTTTTTTTTGTAGTACTGATTGGTTGCGTCCGCACGTCGAAACCATAAAAAAAAATCGATGTTAGCGAAATGTGCGCTCAGTTAACCGAAATGTACCAAGAAGCAGATCAGAAGTAACAATATCGTAAACAAAAGTCACAATAATACAAAAGAACATAAAATCAATAAAGAATATTACTTTAATAGTTAAATTTCCTTTTTGGATGTTTTAAATGCAACCTTTATGCAAAAAGAAAAATAAAGTCATATAAATCAGTTAAAGTCAGGGTCAGAATACGGGTTGCCAAATAGTTCGTAAAATTCACATTCCCACATCGTTATGCCTGGATGCATATCATCCTCACTTTCAATTATTTCAATTTATACCTTCTTCATACAAAAAATCGGGTATTTTTATTTCTGCTTATATACGGGTTTTAAACTTCGGGTCCATTTATTAAAAAAAAACACTCTCTTGGATTACACACTGATCGACTTATCTTCATATACGTATATGTGCGTGTGTATTAATCAACCCACCGAAAGACAATGAGGGAGGACATTAAAAGAGACATTTATATCTTATTTATTGCACTTCGTTTAGGAGAAAACCTGGTAAACTGCCGTCAGATAACTTTATTGTCAACGTGAAATGATTTACACAACTTGTTATAATTTTCCTCGAGTCTCCTTATGCGGCCTGATGGCCAATTGGCTAGTGATCTGGCCTTTAGTACCATAGGCTTCAGGTTCGAATACTGATGATGGCCTGGGTATTTGTTAGGGGTTCGGAATCCACGTTAAACTGTAGGTCTAGTTCTAATTAGCCCAAAGTGTGCATAAAATGACCGTAGAGCGGCAAACCAAACCAAATCGAATATCCTTACTTCTGAAAATAATGACTTGAATCATACTGGTTTACAGAAAATCGACACTGAATTACAGAAACCTGGCATTAGTTTACAGAAATTCGACACTGAATTACAGAAACTTGGCATTGGTTTACAGAAATTCAGCATTGAATTACAAAAACATGGCCTTGGTTTACAGAAACTCGACAATGATTTAGAGAAAACCAAGATTGGTTTGGTTTGTCGGTCTACGGTCATTTTGTGCACACTTTGGGGTAACTAGATCTGGACGTACATTTTAACGTGGAGAAAGCCAAGAAGAGAAGGGGAATTGAAAGCTTATGATCGTTATGGGGAGGATCGAGTTAAATCTGTAGACCGGAAACCGTTGTATTTGAGGAGGCTTTGGGCTTTGGTTTGTCATCGCCATAGCTACGTTCATTTTTTACGCGCTTTAGTCTACACCGCGACCTACAGTTCAACGTGGATTCCGAACCACTAACAAATATCCTACCAGGATTCGAATCTGAAGCCTGTGGTACCAAAGATCAGAGGATTTGAGGAGGGGTTGTAATCACTTCATATGCCTTCTTGACGATGTTTGTCCAAAAGTGAAGTAGTTTACAGTGCAGCAAGCATCCAGTGGTGCAGTCTGATAACCACTATTTTACATCTGCCATTAGAGAGTGATGAGTGATAAAGGTCAAAGTACTCTACATACCAAGCGACAACATAATGAATTGTGGTGTACATGATTATGAAAAGAAGTACATCTGCACGATGCATTCTAGCATAAAGTTAAGCGTTCACAGTTCGCGTTTATTCAGCCCGGCATTCACTGGAACAACTGATGCAAGGAATGCGCGTTTTACTGCCGACGCAGAAACGAGTATCTATTTCTGGAGAGCACTTCCTAAGTGATGAATTCGGCTCTTATCTGCACATAAAAGACGGAGAACAAACAAAGCTGTATTGCGCGTGGAAGAGTGCAGAAAAGCCGGTAGATTAATGGAGAGAAGGGGAAATACCTGCGATTTTGCCATCCAAGGAGATTAAATATTAAAGCTTGTTTCAGGGGTAAAAAAACTTATGCAAAAAAGAGATTTATTAATTGGTACATTGAAATGCTTACCTAACTATGATGAGATTGTTTATGCAAGGTGTTTCAAAACTCCTCGTAAATGCATGAAGGGAGATAGTTTGGTTTGGTTTTCACTCTATTGTTATTTTGTGCACACTTTAGGCTAGTTAGACCGGGACCTACAGTTTAACCAAACCACTAATAAACATCCATGCCACCGCCAGGATTTCAACCTGAAGCCTGTGGTACCAATGGCCAGAATTGGTAAGTCAATTGGTAATCAGGACGCCAAAGAACAGGTTCAATGTGAAACGTAAGCATAGAGTCGTAGTAAAGTAGAGTGTGCATCGAGGTTGCCAATCGCTGAAAGAAGTACATTGGTGGGAACACTATTAACATGAAACGCATGCCCGAAAACGTATAGGTGGCTCTGTACTCCAGGATTCAAGATCAGCATGAAGGGCTTCCTTTTCTAAGGTTCAGTGAAAATGCATCGGTTCACGAATGCTGAATTGGCAGAAATGCACTCTTTGTATGGGGTAGTAGACAGTAACGAGATTAATAGATGGTTACCAATGAGCGAGTGTTTTGGCCTCGTCTAACTTTATGTAAACCACAAGTATGGAGGGGAGGACAGTGCTTTACAGAAGGACATTTAAGGGTTATTTT